>BPLQ01015536.1:0-600000 GCA_021605075.1 Caerostris darwini
CTTAGGGCTCACCATTGCTGTGAAGTCGAAAAATTTGAACAGTTACGTATTATAAAGTGCAATTTTTAAGTAAGAGCACGAGATTCTAAAAATGTAAAGAAAAATACCAACATAAAAATTACAACTATTTATATTTTTCCTTTTAAAAAGTGTTTTATTATTACACATATCAAACAACACATTCATAAGCTTAATATATTTGTGCACTTTTGCCATTCAATCAAATTTACCATTCAATGTTGCCTATTCATGGTCGGACTATAGTTTATGTAGCTAGCAATTACATATAAATATTAAAAGCCAAACAGGAGATAATTTATACCTACACATTGAAATGTGGGTGAGAATTTCACAAGATTTGTCTTTGAATTCTTAAAATTTAAAGGAATTTGTTGATGAAGCTGTTATTTGAAAACTTTCCAAAGATAAATCAGAACCATAATCATCCATGGTAAATTTTTAATTTTATGTTCAGTTAATTTAAAATAAATTATTACAATTGTCCATAAGAGCACGCATTTCATTTGATAATATGCATTCCTTTAATTCTAAATATAAGAATTCAAAGATTGAATACATACAACTAGCTTTAAATGTAAAAGGAAACTCCTTGTAAGGGCATTTATCAGACATCAAACTCTAGTCCAGAGGACCCGTTGGCGCTTTATCTGGCACATGTGGCTGGAAAAGTGATGGATGATTCTGGAGTGAATCTGGATTCTTTCCATCAGGCTAAGCAGCGGTTTGCTGGATCAGTTGGCATTATAATCTCCCAAATCCTAAAACAAAGTATATAAAAATATCTAATAATGACAAGCGAGCTCAAAATAAAGAGGAATCTGAAAAAAAGTTTCACTGAATAAAAGTGGTAGGGATAATTCAGAAACATTTAACGAATACTATGCCTTCATTTTTTGTTGAGAATCTGTAGAAAAGTTCAATATTTTCCATTCTTCACATCTGGTTTAGAATAATAGGTTTAGAAAAAAAAACACCTTTTGGGATTTTATTCAGTTTATTTCGTTTATACCATAACAGTCATATCCAAAGGTTCCAGGATTGGTGACACCTGGATCACTATTACATTTGAAGATCTGTCCAAGCTCCTGCACCGATCTCTCTTAAGTCAACTCATGCAGTAGCGGACAGGTACAAAAGAATCATACCACCAGCTCCTTCTGAACCATCTCTATTCTCATACTCATTTCAGGTATTTAAAACTAAATCCACTTCATTGAAGCGCTGTATCAATTTTAACTAGGACTTAATAAATAGTTTTGGAGAGGACTTAACTAATGAAATACATGATGAATCGGTTTGATGCCACTCGTGCTGCACACAGGTTGGACTCCTTAGGAGATGGTGCGTTATCAATGCAAAAAGGCACTGAAATTCTCAGTGTACAACCAAATCAGCCTCCGTGCCACTTTGTTTCAAAAAGCAAAGTCCAAAACTAACAATTTTTGAGATGCTCTATAATCACTGATCAAACCACTTGAATTCTCAATGAATGGGCATTATGGGACTAGGTGATTGTAAGTGTTTTCCAGTTGGTCAGTGTGAGCTTTCGGTGGCTTTTCTTGTTGAACTCATGTAACGAGATTTTTGTACCCACTCGGCCACTTAACATCTATTGGAAAATTTTTCCAAGAATTCTGTAAAAACTGCAAAGTAGACACTCTCTGTACTCATGCCGTAGACAATCCTAGTAATAAACACGAAAGTGAGAATCAGAGTGTTTCATACTACATTTTGCACAACACTAACACATTTAGAGATGCTTTCTGAAAACCCATACCTTCAAAATCGCATTATGAACATACAGAAAATATTTTATTAGTAGTGAAAGCTGCAAAAGGATCATTTTTGCAAATATTTTCAGGGATGATGAAGCTGCCTATAGGAGATATTTTGAAAAGAATGAGTCAAATCAGATTCATGTGTTCAAGCTGTTGGGAATGTAAGCTCTATTTTTGATTTCATAGAGCTTTGCTCTAGGCAGCTGTAGCCATTAAGAGCTGCAGCTGAATACCTCTATTACATTTTTCATGTTTATCACTGTACTACGTTGACCGGTTGCGTATATTAAAAGGGCAAAAAAAGCACCTCTACGTGGCTGCAATTGGATTTTGAAGCAGCAGAAGCTAAACTATTTTATATTTGATCTTTTTATCTTTTCAAAAGCTTCTCATTTGCCTGATGCTTACTTATTTTATCAGCGTTAAGCAGACTCAGAGAAAAATACAAAATGTGTCAGTAAATATTCCAAAAAGAAAATCAATCAAGCTTCCCTGTCCTCAGTCCTGGCTCTCAGCCACACTACAGTCATTTTCTTTCACTCCTCCCTCAGCGTGTTCTAGCATTCCGAGCATGTACCCATTGCACATGGAGATATCAATCCATTACATGCAGACCAAGAGTCCACTGCCACGAGAAGAGATCTAAATCTCCTCTGCCGAGGCCGACTACTCATTTGGAGAAAAAGAAAAAAAGAACTCACTGTAATATATTTATAATACAAATTAAAAGGCATATAAAAATATAATATGACTTTTAAATACTAACAAATAACATTCTTTAATGCACAGTTAAATGGCAAAATTTTAAAACAAGAAAATATATAAAATTTATGCTAATTAAAAATGATTGGAAATAAAAAAAAACACACCACATATTATAGAAAGGTAATATAAGGTCTTATAAATATCTCCTTTAATATTTTCCCTAGGTATAATAGCACAGCAAATTTATCATTGCTATATGAATCTTTTCACACTTTAAAATAGATAAATTTCACAAGCATGAATGGGTTTAAGAAATAAATTAAAAATGGATATCCTTTTTTTTAAACAGCATCAACATTAAATAATTGTAATAATAATTTTAAAATCTATCTGTTGCAAAAAAAATTACTGTATATATTAAATAATTTGGCAAGATATATAGAAAGAAAGAATTCCAAACATTAAGCCTAAACCAAAAAAAATTATTATTACCATTGCAATCTCACTAATTATACGCTTTTTAAATTTAAAATATATTTGATATTTATATATATTTGAAATATTACCCAAACTTCAAGTTTAGTAAAGGAGGAATAATCCAGAAGTGCCACTTTTCTCCTACAAGCCATATATTCGGATTCTAAATCATCAAACCAATCACATTTGTAAAATGTAGGACGATCGATCTCAACATCATTTTCAATATGTTCAGAATCTATGCGTAAAAAGATAAATTTGCTAAATAAATTTTTTATTAAAAAAAGGCCTACTATTGTATAAAATACATAAGTTTATTTTCCATTCTTGTATTTATAAGAAAATCAAATTAGATTTACAGAAAATGCAGTTATAATATTGCAAAAGAATTTATTTTTATTTCATATGATATAAATAAATTTATTCCACTGATTTGCATGGAAATCACCACTTAAGTAAAAATAAATTTATATATATATATAAAATTCATAAGATATCGATTTATATATAATATATTTATAAATAAGAATCGTTAAATTCAGAATAAAATTTTTTGATTAAGTTATCATCAAAAACAAAAGAATCCATACTTGAATAAAGAAACATTTTGAATAATAAGTCAACTATTTTTTTAATTGCAATAAAACAGCTCAATATATTTTAAACAATGTTTGTAGCAAATTATTTATTTAGTTCAAGAATAAAAATTTTCTTAAGGTTAAATGTTACCTTCATTATTCGTATTTGTTCGAAAGTAGCATGGTCTTTCATATCCCATTGACTGACTGAAGACGGCGCCAGCAGCTTTCAAACGAGGATAGATTGGAGACATACGGATATTTCGACCAGTAGCAAATTCTGAATTGGGATATTTTATTTTGTAATGCCAGCCTAAGGAATAAGAAAAAATATATATGTTTAATATATTATTATTTAATCTGCATACATATAATTTATTTGTCAAGCTTACTTCAATACATTTAAAAAAAAAATTAAAAGGAAAAAATTAAAACATATAAACACAATATTGCTTCAACATTACCAGGCACTTCAACCATTCGATCTCTCAGAAACAAGCGATTGTTGTGAAGACCCAGAAATCTTCTAATATCCACATCCCAGAGATTCATTTTAGGTTCTCCATTCACAATCCAATCGGCTGTGATTTTACCAACACCACCTGCTGCCTCCATTCCTGTAGCTTTCATACCAGTAGCCACAAAATAGTTTCTTACCTGAAAGTAAAAAATGGTTGAAAAGATTACTTTAAAAAAAAAATTAAATTAAAAGATCTGCACACTTGAAAGTAACTTAACTGTTAACACAACAAATTTGTTTGCATACAATAATTTTTAAATTTTTTGATTTAGTAATTTGATCAGACAACTACTAAAGTCTTTTTTTAAGAGTAGGTTCTGCAACAAAACAAGATATGTAAAGGATGTATAAATGGAAACATAAGCATTTATTTATTGGGACAATGACAGCATCTTAAAAACTTTAGGAGTTATACTTTTTAGGAGCTGACATAGATAAGAAATTTATGTAAAAATAATACAATAACTTCTGAGTTCTTTAAACATACATTTTGATCTCCATGTGTTGTTTTTTATGTCCTATAAAAGATGTTTTATTGGAGCCATATACTTTAATAAATTCATCTTAATATAGCGAATATTTTATTCCAATTTTTAAAAAATCATCTAGAATAGAAAATATTAAAATATTGAAGGTATGCTGATATAATAAGTCTTGATTCGTTCAACTTGACAGAAAAGTCAATGAGGTATCTGGACCAAAACTATTGATAATATCAATTTATGACGCTATAAAAAAATTGTTTCAAGTATCAAATCAATAATCAAGTGACATGTAGTTATGGACAAGTACTTTTCAAAAAAATTATTTAAAAAAAAAATTGAGATGATCATTCACTTATTTAGATTTTTTTTTTTGTGTATAACTTCTTTGCTATGATTAATTCCTCAGCAGAGATGGAAATAAAAGAGAACATATGATCTGTTATCCAAATTTAATGTGGTAAGCATTATATTTATGTAATTAAAAAACAAAAATTAATTACAATTTGGATGATTATCAACATTACAATAAGTAACACGAAATGGATGAAAAACAAAGCTGGGTCATTTGAGCTAAAGCTATTGTCTTAATTGTCTTATAGCTTTGTATTGTCTGAAAGCTATTCTATTGTCTTAAAAAATAAATTTGAATTATGAATAATCAAATTTAAATAAAAGTATTTAAATCCAAAAAATTGTACATAAGAACACTATTTTGTTGTTTGAAATAAATTATTAAGTAAATAATATATACCTCTGGTGCTTCTCCAAGTAATAGTTTACAATCAGGACTAAAGCTTTCTGGTCCATTACTCAAAGAATGAACTTCAACTTGTCTTAAAGATGGTATCCTGAACAACATTTGTTCTAATAATGTATCTTAAAAAAAGTCAGAAAAGGTAATGTTTTGAAATATTACTAACTAATATTACTTACAGGAATACAAATAGAATAACTATATTTATAAGAAACATTATATATATATATAAAATCAAAAATAAAATTACTTTTTATATTTTCTTGATTTGAAATAATCCTTCACTAATAAATTTTTGGTTTTTCTAATTATTGTGTATCAAAGATCTTGTTCACAAAATAAGAAATTAAACTGCAAATAGTCTTACAATATATATTACTTATTAAAAGTCACATATGTTGAATAATTATGAGAAATTTTTTTTGAAGATTATGAAAATTCAAATAACTAAACTTTTAGAATAAAATATTCTATTTACAAACTGCACAAACTAGTTTTATACATCTACATGAAATATCATTATTTACTGCCAATAACCTGCTGATAATACATTACAAAATTTAATAATTTCGTGATGCAGGTAATAAGTTTTTTTTTTTTTTTTTGCCCCCAAATGAATCATAAATGCCCATTTAAAAATGCTTTTTGAAAGTGGGAAAAATGAAGACGAAATAGAAGATGTGAGAGGAAAATAAACAATTTTTTAAACATAAAAAAAAAATGAAACATAACAGTTGTGTGGTATAGAAGGAAGTCCAAGTTTTACAAAAGCAGACAATTCCAATATGTATATCCTAATACAAAGTACATCATGCATTGGTACATGCAATAGCATAGAGAAACTCTGGAATAAAATTATAAATAAGAAACAAGCAAATTTTACAGAAAGTAAAATTAAAAATGAACTATAATACTGATGATAATTGTGATAATATGAGGATCAAGAATTTCACCTCTCTAAAAATAAGAGGATTAGAAATTGTTGGGGAAAAGGTGACTTTTGTTTTTCCCATGGTTTTTAAGCAAACATTTTTGTTTTTTACTATCAATTAATATTGTAATTCTTTTCGATATAATAAAAGCCTTGAAAAACACAAAAAAATTAGAAAAAAACCCATGTTTTATTATTTTTATATTATAGATATAACAGAACTTAATTACTATATGACATGTCAAAGAACATGCACAAATCGCTCATGAATCATATTAGATTTTTTTCTGGTTTAAAATTATAATATATATTTCTAAATACTTACAAAACTGATCCCAATCCTCCTGAAGTGGTTTAAAAGTTTTTAAAGATTCCATCTCTTTCAAATCAAATGGTTTGGAAGTAGGCTCGAAACCACCAGCTAAATATCCACCATTCTTTTCTCTTATATAAAAATAACCATCATAATCTCGAATGACTGAAATAAATAGACATATTTTAATTAGAAAGATATAAATATTGTTATTTGATTTTGCTATTTGACTGAATTGTTAAAACAGCTTTGAATATCATAGAAGTAAATTTTTAAAATTCAGAATATTTCAAAAAGAAACTTTGTTATAAAAAGTAATAGTAGTCTTGTAACAAAATGAATTTGTTTAATCAATGAATTCTTTTTTCAAAATCAATCAATTTCCACATATAAAAATATGCATTAAGATCTTCAATAATATTTTGTATTAAAATGCATAATCAGTAATAAATGCATTTTAAGCAGTTTACTTTACTCTAAGAAATAAAATGAATTAATTTATTCACTTAGTATTTCTTCTCCAAAAACATGTTTTATAGGCCATACATGATTTACGTTTTCCAATTACAATAACAGCTTCCAATATTTGCAAATAAGGCAATGTTAATATAGCTCATTTTTTTTCAAAACTTTGATAATTATGGCAAACAGATAGGAATCTTTAAAACATGAACAGGAAATCACTTTGCAGTTAGTGTGATAACTTGTCCCATTCATTATAGTATCCTGTACCATAGCATGAGGAAGGCATTAATTTCAATGCACTAGTCATATATTTTTCACTTGCTGTCTTTCAAAAAAGAAGACTCCATAGCAAGTGTGGTAACATATGTTAATTATTTATTGACAATCAGAATATAGGATGTAAGTTTTCTTTTATTTGACACACACATACAAATAAGCCAAATTAACCATAAATTTTTCTTAGAAGACATTATGAAATATTTTAAGGGACATTATATAAGGTATGAAATAGTTGGTGACATATAATTACTCACCAGGCATCATTGGATCAATATTTTCTACAGGCATTGTTTGAAGGTAATGATGCTCACAAGGATAGAGAGGAACTTTGACTCGAGGATAGCTCATATGACCAATATGATTGGCCCACTAAAACCATTTACAATACTTTATTCTAAAAAATTTATCAATTTTTTTTTAATTGAAAAATTTCATAGATTTAATAATAAAAAGAAATCCAGACATGAACAAATTATTTGATCTCAATTTTTAGTAATTACTATAATTAACAAAAAATATATAAATGAAATAATATTTATTTGATTAGAAGATATTTTAAACTTCAATAGTATTTATTAATTAGAATTTATATATTTTAAAAGATGCATTTTTTAGGTCAATTTCAGTATAAAATTTGCAAGGAATTTTAAGTAAATTAAAATGCATTTTTTACTAGCAATTGCATTAGAAAAACAAAAAATGATTCTTTTTTTTTTTTTTTTTTTAACTAGGTAGGTAATAAGCAATTAGATATGTAAATAAGCAACTGGATTGAAAAAAATTACTTAATTGAAAATCAAACACAATGTAACAACAACAATAAAATGTGTTAATTATTTTTAAATAGAATTTTTAAAAGAACTTTCTAAAATTTCCTTATTTTTAAAATGAAAAAGTTTTTATCAATTTTTAAGTAAATTGACATTTATAACCAGGAAATGTAGGAAAATAAAAAACAGAAGACTTATAAAAAAAATAGCTGATATATTTAAAGCGTATCAATATATGTACCTTACACAGAAATAAAATTTCAGTATTTTTCTTTCTTTCCATAAATTTGCATTTAATTTAAACCTTAATAAATTTTACATCCTCACAATTCAATCAACAGTATCATATTTTTAATATTTAAATAAAATTAAATATAAGTACTGACATCTTATTCCAACAGAGTAAAAAAAAAAAATTTCCTAAAATTGTTATACTATTTCTATAACAACATTAGTGCATCTTTTAAACCTTATATAGGGGAGGGAAGGGGTATTATTGCTACATTCTTAAGTTAAATTATATTTTTAAAAAATATGCTGAAATTAGATTTGTTCTTAATCTAAGAAAACTGGACGAATTAAGATTAAAAGAAAATAATGATAGATAAACGAAAAAGTAAAAGCACAACAAATTGAAGTAATATAAAAATTGCTGTATAGAACATAAAATATATAGATTTCTCTTATAAAACATAGAAAGTAAGACTGTTGATTTATTACATAACCATAAAAATAATAATGGCTTACATGCCCAGCACTGTTCACAAAATATTCACAGTTTATAAGACCTTGATCAGTTTCCACAGCTTGAACTTCATGCTTGTCATTTGTAAGTACACGTAGTACAGAACAGCCTTCTACAATAGTTACACCTATGAATAAATTTAAAAAAATTAATATTCTTAAACATGAAAATTTACAACAAGGTAGGTAAAATAGGTAAAGTATAGAAGTAGGTAAAATATATACATACTTTCATTTTACCTACAAATGAATAAATTCAATAGTTTATCAGATTGTACATATATTATATCATTAAATTAACAATAAAAAAATTACATATTACTTTACTTACTAAAGTGGTTTTTCATTGTTAATATTTTTAATCAATTTTAAACTTATTTTATTAGCTTCCAAAAATTAAGAACTACAAAAATTGTTATTGGGATATTTCAATTCACTGAAATTTGAAAAAATGGTGCATTATAAAACAAAAACAACAGGCTTATTTTCTACCTTGGAAATGCAAACAGACCTAATATAATTATAATAATTATATCTGTATATCTTGTTAGAATATGTGTTTGTGTTATTAGAAGTTTGAGCTATTATCTAAATAGGAGGGGCATGGTTGTGATCAAGACTTATGAGAACATTATGGAAACACATATCACATTGTGCAAATAATGGTTTTGAAATTCATTTTGCTGATGAAACTAATAACATAATGAAAATTAGACATCAGCTTAATTTCAAAGAATTAGATTCCATCAATGCAATAATGCACTGAATTGAATATGAATAAACAGAATAAAAAACTTAAGAATAAAATAACATAAATAATGATAACAGTGTTAAAGTGCCTGCAGGAGAAATAACAGCTAAACAAACAAAAAAAAAATTAAGAATTAGATTCCAATATCAAATGTACAACAAACAATTCACTGAATGATAAAAAAAACGTTGTTTGCTAGAAAGAAATTTAAGAAGAGAAAAAACAAAGATATGTAGATATTAATATTACAATTTTTTGAGAATAAAAAAATAAATCTATATATATATAAAAAAAAAACTCAGCTAAATTCATTAATCTTGTTTTACTTACTGAAAAACAAAGAAATTGTTTTAACCAATTATCAATTTTTGTGTACAAATAATACAATTTCAGATAGTCTGGGAAATTTGTCAAATTGATTATTCAGAAAATGAAAGATATTGCTGAATACAATAGTAATTAATGCAATGATTAACAATATATAATTTTATTTCATTTAAATGTGCTTTAGGAACAATATTGGTTAAATAATAAATAATTATAATTAAAAAAAAAAAAAGTTAACTTTTACCTTACCAAGACGAGCAGCTTCAGATGCAAGTGTTAAGGTTGTATCTAAAGGATCTCCAACACCATCACCAGGTATCCACAAAGCACCCTTTAAAGAAATATTATGAAATTATATTTATATACTGAAATTAGTTATAAAAAATTAAAATTCAATAAAGATGCCTCTCATAAAAATTAAAATTCAATAAAGATGCATCTTATAAAAATAATGTTTCTCTGAAAGATGAAACATCAAACATAGAAATCTGAAATTCATATCTAAATATAGTAAATCCTGTCTTTATAGAAAATAGGTAGTTATCTCCCAATGAACTACTTTATTAAACAAGTCATAGTTGAATTTATATTTTATTGGTCTTATCAGTAACCGATAACAATTTACATTAAGTTTAATTAATATTTAAATTTAAAATATTCAAATATTAAATCTACAAAAATCACTTAAAAGTTTTTATTTACAGCTAACTGATGCATGGATTAGAACAACAGAATTTACAAATAACTTTTAAGTTTTTCTTGTAGAAATGTCAGGCATTCAAATAACAGAAATCAATATATCTGATGTTTTTGCTTTTAAAAATAAAATTTTTCAAAACATCATGCATTAAAAAAAACCTTTAATTTCTTAGTAAACATCTTGACTAATGATTTGATATCACAGCTGCAAAAGCATAAAAAACTATTTTTACATTTAATATACTGATGGAAGAATTATAATCTGTAATGCTTTCTGATTAAAAATTGGGATCTTTTTAAAAGTAAATCTGTTATTTATTAATTCATAAATAGGTGTTTTCACTCGATTGTATCATTGACAACTCTAAAAAGAATGGGATAATTACCAAATATCTAATTGTACCAACAGAAATATTTTAAGAGCAATGAAGTGTAATTTTTAATTTATATTATAATTAAAAATGTTCATCAAAGTTTTTGGTATTTGTTCATTATGACTGGTATTAATTTCCTTGGCAATGTTGTGAATATCATCGTGAACTCATAACACCATAGCATGCAAATTTCAAACTAATTTTTTTCTCCTATTGTCCTCTCAACAAAATTATTAAGCAGTCAGATTCAGTTATGATGAAAAATTACCAAAATTTTTCATATTAAATTCTATCAACTTTATAATTTTTTACTGGTATTGGATTGTTAAATTTAATTTGTATAAATTATGTCAAGTCCACAATTAATGAAATGTTTCAGTTATAAGACATTGTTTCAAAAGAAACAGTTACCTTCAACTTTTCAGTGTTAATAAGTGGACATCGTTCTTTTGCAGCCTCAGGTGACAATAGAGAACACTCTACATTCCTTGCTCTAATTTAAAAAAAAAGTTAATTAAAAAACACAACTATTTATATTGAAATTCAATTATTTTTTCATTATTATGTATTCTAAGCATTTTGATTAATTTTTATAACTATTACTACAGCAATTAACAGTCAAGTTTTATGGTAATATAAAATTCCTATATGATTTTGTAATATGGTGTAGTTTGTTGCAGAGCTATTAAACAGCATCCAGATGGGAGACAAATATGTCTCAAAAATCAATTATAAACCAGTTTGACAGAATCCACCAAGAGAATCATGTGTGTTTACCCCGGTCTGACCAGAATCTTTTCCCACACATCAAAGGGATTCTTGCGGACCCCATTTATAACCTGTCACTCACATCGAGATAATGAGATTGTTTTTCGCAGTCAGATGGAGACATGGTAGCAAGATTGCCTCGGGGTTGACTTCACTCTTACTCGTGTGAGCATTGTTTTACAGCCTATCCAGTGGTTTCACAAAATTATCACAATTTTGAGAAACAGACAATCACAAACTCCAATAATATTACTAGAGAATATTGACTCGCCAAGGTTGGCCAAGGCACAAGATTGTAAGATGTTTTAAAAAGAGGAAATAGTTGAAAAGATGCTGGGTAATGCTATTGAAAATGACCATATTAATAGGAAAAAAAAAAGGAGAGGGCAAAACAGTTTTTATCTCATGGATAAGACTCATTCCAATCGATCCCCCTTTTAATTTTAAAAGATTGCTATTTCCAGTGAGACTTGTGTTAGCGATCACAATCAACTAGTCACAGGGACAGTCTATTAAGTACTACTCAGTAGATTTAAAATTCCATGCTTCTCTTATAGACTGCTTTATATTGATTATTCAAGAATATGTTCTTCCAATAATTTATTTATTCATGCATCTGGATATGAAACTAAAAATGTTGTTTATAATAAAGCTTTGAATTAAATTAACATTACAATGTATTTGAAAGTGTTTTATTTAAAAATGCTTTATTTTATTGGATGTTTTTTATTTTATAATTTGTATATTATTCATATATTTTTAAATATCTGTGAACAAAATTATTTCAATTTTACATTACATTCATTATTCTCTTAGATGTAATACAGAAAAAATAAATACTTCAGCAATGACATATGAACAGTTAGTAGAATGTAAAATTGATACTTACACAGCAGATGCAGCAATATGTCGAAATGAAATCAAGCGATCAGATGTTCTTGCAAGAGAAAGACTACCACATTCTTTAAAACCTACAATCAGGTGACATCAAAATAACCCATTAAAAAACATTTTGCATTTTTTTTATGCTTCTGTGATATTTATAATAAAGATTTGAATAATATAAAAACTACAACATTTCAAAAGATAAATGTTTATTAATGATCAAAACACATTTTACATTTTTTTAAACTTGTTTTGGGACCTGAAGCAGATTTAGACAACAGTTCTATTTTGGGCCTAAAAAGATCCTACCGATCCAATGATGTTCAGAATAATTACTCTTCTCACAAAAAGTGGGATTATCTATGGCTTGATGCGATATGGATCTCCTACAGAAAAAATTATAAAGCCAAGAAATTTTTCCTACTTTTATTTCTTTCATGGATATTGGAGTAAGTATAATTTTTAGACATCTTTATAATTTATATATTTCAATGGTTGATTATTGCACATTAGATTTTCTTTTAGCAACATACAGTTAAAAACAAATAAGCCACCCAAAATGAGTAGATTACAAATTCATGGAAAAAAAACTCATATTTCAAACTCATGAGCCACAGATGAAACGGGATTTTCAACTGTAAATTAGTTTTCATTGCAAAGAGCGACCATTTGAGTAAAATTAGAAACCATGTGACCCTTGCAGGTTAAGATTAATGATAAAATAGGGGCCCGTTGGGATTTGGCGACTTTTTTGTCCACCAAGTGGACGAAAATCGCCAAATGTCGTAACCAAGGTTTTCCTTTTGTCCGATTTGCCTATGTTAATTATGTGGTTTAATTTGATTAATGGAATGTTCTAGAACAATAAGAAACCATTAATAACGATTCATTTCATTTGTTACCAGTTCATGCTGGTGCAGTTGTTTTTGTACTTTGTGTGCTGATCAAAGTCTTTCGATTAACAATGTCTGATATTGAAGTATTTTATTTTGAGAAAAAATTCCAGGAATTTCTTAAAATTGAAGGAAAAGTGTTACAGTAGTGTTTTTTAGAAGGTCAAGGTAAGTTTAAAATTATTGAATGGTGTATTTTTCAAAGTTTGATTGCTAAGAATGTCTTGAGTCCTAATTGTGGAAATGATATGTTTCTAACAGTTAGGAAAGATAAATCTGATGGATATATGTGGAGATGCAGAACAAAATGTAATGCTGTAGCACAATATGTAAAGACATACATTCGTTAAAATTTGTAATTCTCCCAATCAAAAATGTGTTTGTGAGATATTATGAGAATTATGTACGACTGTATTCGTTGGCATTTGACTATGAATATATCTGATGAAATTGAATGAGTGCTGAATACAATGACTGATTGGAAGAGTTTCTGTAGAGAAATCTGTGTAAATGTCATTATGAAAGAGAACATTATTCTGGGTAGTAGATTATTCCAACGTGAACTAGGCAGTTTAACCAAATTTCAGCATCCTGAAAAAGAATTTTCCCTAAAATTTTGTTAAATTTTCAGCAATTTTTGTTTCTTTTTTCATTAAAATTCATAAATTTTCAGCATTTTTTTTTGTTTTTATTCAAAATCTACTTCCTGAAATCCATCTATTGTGGTTAGTTTGCAATTCTCTTTATTTAAAATCGCACCCATCATTTGGAGTACTTTGGCAAAAAAACATTTTTGATTCCAAATCTCAACGAACCCTATTCTGCAATTTTACCAATAATTTTATTTACTGCTAAAAAATTAATTATTGTCAAATATAATAAATTACAAAATCGGTCACCAATGAAAAGTGTCATAAAAATTATCTATACAAATATGATACTGTTAAGCAATTAAATTACATTTATTATATACAATTGCATTGATAATTAATATATTAATGTTAAATATATACTATTAAAAAGTTTTCAAATATTGAACTAATAATTTGACAAATATACTACATAAAAAATTCTATTTAAAAATTATTTGTAATTCTAAAAACATTTCAATAATGACAAAAGATATATGTATGAATAATCAATACATAGAAATAAAATAAAAATATGACAAACCTGTGCTTAAACCTTGTTTAGCCAAGGATTTATATAATTCAATGCTATACTGACATAATTGTGTTTCAATAGCGGTGGGTTTTATTTGACCCAAGAGACCAGCTCCAAATTTTGATGTTCCTCCCCCAAGCCTAAAAGGTAAATTTTAATATTTTTTGAAGTAACTTCAATATAAATACAATTATTTGACACCTTGAATACTATTAATAAAACTGCCAATTTTGAAAACAAAGATTTCAGTATATATATAGTACAAAATTTATTAATTTTTTAAATGTTATTTTATACATGCAACAAACCTAAAATGAATCATTAAAAAGTCCTTAAATGATGGCATTTATATACAGTTTCATATATAATATTGCTCTATCATTCATTTACAGAGCAGCAACATCTGGCTATTTGCATTCATTTATTTATTTTTTTTTTTTTTGCAAAATGATTTTGTTTAACATCATATTTTCTCTTTTCATTTTTAAATAATAAGAGATGGAAGAAAATATTCATCATTGATTTAAATAATTGTAACACTAAACATTTAATTTGTGTTTGAGATATAGTTCACATTTCTCTATTGTATTAAGAATAGAATTGATATGAATAAATTTTGTTTTATAATTTTCTTGTATGTTGTCCTTGAATCTTAAAATAATGCTTTAATTTGATGAATTAAATGATAAACACCAAAAATATCAACACCTAAAGTATATAATCAAACTTCAAGAATTCATACAATTTTTGCTTAAACAGCAGTTAACAAAATATAAATGCTTTTTGATATGTAATAATAAAATAGTTATTTAAATTATATAAATTTTAACATGAAAATGGGAACATTAACAATTGAAAACTACACAATAACAAATAAACACTAATCACTTTTCACACATCAACTCTCAATGAAAATATATAGAATATTGCTATTTTATTAGACAATAAAATAATTTATGAAGTTAAAGTTATAAAAGGCATCTTAATCGTTATGAAGTAATAGAGAATTATTATTAGATACTTGTTTTCAAGTTTTTAAAATTGCTTTTATTATCTGATAATAAATGCAATACATTTAATAAATAAAATGCTTTAAATATGATATTCAAATATGACTCAAACATGACACATTATCAAAACAATTAAACACTAAACAATGCATTTTTATTACATAAAAAAAATAGAATGTATGGTTTCTTAAAATATTTATTTACTACAAATGACACATACCAACTTTGCTCAAGCAAAACTACATCTTTCCAACCAAAATCGCGAGCTAAATGATATGCAACTGAACATCCAACGACACCACCACCACATATAACAACTCGAGTTTCTTTTGGTAATTCTTGAGTGCAAAAGTCATTGAAATTTTCTTCTGCAGTTGTAGGCCATGAGCTTTTTGACTTAGCTAAGCATTTTAAACCAACATTTTCGCGTAATAAATTTTTATATTTGTTTAATACAAGCTTATATAACTTGGAAGAGAGTAAAATCTTCATGATTTCAGAAAAGTGAAAAATTCAAGGGCAAATTATTCAAGATGTTTTCAATTTAAAAAAATGTCCATTTCTGAAAGTCATAAAAAATAATATTGTTTACATGATAAAATACAATGTAATTATTATGAATAGTTTAATTTTAAAGTTGTAAGGACACTACGGTATGATTTTGATGAACAAAAAGTTGGTTAACTACGGACGAAACATTCTCAAAACCAAAACTAAACATGTATTAATCAAAGAGTTACAGTTAATTTCAGACTTTGGCATTGCATTGAAAATATAAATGATTGACTAAATTCTTAGATAAAATAAACAAGAAAAAAGTAGAAAAAGAATTGTTCTTAATTATATGTCAAACACCTTTTTTTTTTTTTTGTAAATAAAAATATTGTAGTAAATGTGATAAAAATTTTCAATAAAAATAATAAAAAGTTCGTGCTATTTCACTCTCAAAATAAGTTTCAATAAATAGAAATGAACATTGATAGGGACCAATGATTACTAGGAGTTTTGAATCCTCTTTAAAATTAACCTCAAATAAAAAGGCAATACTTTCAGGCCCACTGATTTCTTATGGACTATATAAGCTCAAGAGCTTTCAGGTATTGAAATATTTCGAATTAAGTATCTTTAATTAGAAACTCAAATTGCTATATAATAAGTCATTCTGTGACTTATCTCATGTGTACAAAGATAAAACAATTTTCCACGGAAATGCCTCCAATTCCACTCATTCTGCAACAATTAGTTGGGGTACTTTCAAATCTTTCTGTTTTAATAACTGCTCTTCAAAATCAACCAGTCAATAACATTCAATAGATCGACCAATAATTCTATCTTATGCGTGACTTGGAACTCCAATAGTCTGAAAGGTAAAATTAATGAATTACAAAATTTTATATCTGAAAATAAACCTCATGTAATTGCTCTCCAAGAAACACATCTTCGGCCAGGCGATTCCTTCAAAATTCCAAATTATATCATATATCGCTCCGATCGTCTTACCCACAGAGGAGGAGGCACGGCTATCTGCATTCATAAAAATATTAATCATCACCAAATTCATTTTACTACAACCAGCTTTGAAAACTCTGCTATCGTTATTAATCTCACGAATAACCTAAAAATTACTGTTGCTAGCATTTATCGCCCTCCAATTGGTAGATTCCTCACACAAGAACTTGATACAATAGCTAACTCCAATCAACAAGTACTTCTACTTGGTGACTTCAATTCCAAGCATCCTGCATGGAATAATGGACGCAGCAACATAAATGGTTCTATTCTCTTCGATTGGACAAATCTTAATGCATTCAATGTTATTGCTCCTAATGATCCCACGTATTTCTGCCTTCACAATCCTTGCAATAGTACTCTTGACATCGCACTTCTTAAAAATTTAAACGCCGGACCTGCTTCTTCTATCAACGATCTTTCCAGCGATCATAACCCTGTGATAGTTGAAATCTCTCATAATTCATTTACGCCCTTCCTCAATAGCATAATCACAACTACCAATTGGAATATTTTTACTAAAATTCTCTCTCAAAGCATTCCTGGTAATCCAGTCATCTCCAATATTCAAGATATTGACAAAATAATTGATAAATTTAACTATGCTGTTACTTCTGCTATCAACCTTGCTAGCAAATCTAAAGAACTCAGTACACCACACCAAACACTTCCGACTGAAATCACCTCTAAAATTACGGAAAAAAACAGAATTCGTAAATTATGGCAAGATACCAGGTTTCCCCCGTTCAAGCAATCCGTCAACAAGCTTCAAAAAGAAATAAAGCAAATGATTCACAAATTAAAAAATGACAGATGGAATGAATTTTTATTAGGCCTAAATCCAGAAGATAATTCTCTCTTCAAAATTAACAAACATTTTACCAAAAAATATCCCAAAATTCCTCCACTGGTTGGATCCTCAGGTCTTATATTCTCATCTTCTGATAAAGCGAACTCTTTTGCTGAAAACCTTGAACTCTCCTTTCAAGAAAACACTGAACTTTGCGATTACTCACAAATTGAGCATGTTGAAGATACAGTAACTTCCTTTCTAGCTGATCATCAAAATTATCATAACAATATTTTTTTTTCTCCATCTGACATAATTAACTTAATCTAGAATCACAACATTCGGAAATCTTCTGGACCTGACAACATTCCAAATAAAGCCTTAATGTGTCTCCCCCTTAATGCCATTACTCATCTTGCAAAAATCTACAACAGCTGTACTAAATATCACTACTTCCCTCCTATCTGGAAAAAGCAAATATCATCATGTTCCCTAAACCTGGCCAAGATAGGAAATTTCCTCAAAATTATCGGCCCATCAGTCTGCTCAGCTGTGTAGGAAAACCTTACGAAAAACTCTTAGTGAAACATATTACTTCTTTTTGCAATAAAAATTCCATAATTCCAGCAGAACAATTTGGATTCCGTCAACATCACTCAACTTGTCATCAACTTCTACGTGTCACCAATATCATCACTGAAGGATATAACTATAAATTTTTTACAGGAGGTGTCTTTCTAGATGTCAAAAAAGCTTTCGATCGATTGTGGCACAATGGACTGATCTACAAAATGATCAAACTTCAATTTCCAACTTGGATCACACTTATCATTACAAATTATCTTAAAAATAGAACCTTTCAAGTTCGACTTCATAATAAATTCTCCAAAATCGGTCGTATTTGTGCTGGTACACCTCAAGGAAGCGTGCTAAGTCCTATTCTCTACAATATCTTTACCTACGACTTTCCTCAGTGCACTAACATTTCCACTTGCCTATTTGCTGACGATTCTGCTGCTCTTGCCCAAGGTGCTTCTATTCTTTATGTCATCAATACTCTTCAAAATTTTCTGAATATTCTTGAGGATTGGCTAACTAAATGGCGCATCGCAATTAATGTCTCTAAATCTCACGCTATAATTTTCCGAAAAGGACACGCCAGATAACCATATATTAATCTCTCCCTTTTTGATCAACAAATTGAATGGGCAACTAATATTAAATATCTCGGCTTAATTATAGACAATAAACTTACGTTTCGAGCTCATATTAAAAAAATCAAAGAAAAATGTTGGAAAAAATTTTATCTCACTCTACCACTCATTAATAAATTTTCTAAATTAACTTTGTCAAACAAACTTCTTCTCTACAAACAAGTTCTTAGGCCTATCTTTACCTATGCTGCCCCAATCTGGGGTCTAGCTGCACAATCTAACAAGAAATCTGTACAAATTATTCAAAACAAACTTCTTCGTATTATCACTGGTGCACCCTGGTTTGTCCGCAACTCTACAATTCATCAAGATTTAAAAATTGATTCTATTGACAACTATATTACTAAACTTTCTAGAAATTTCTTCAATACCATTGCTACTCACGAAAACCCTCTCATCAAGGCACAAACTATATTTACGCAATTGAATGGAAAATACAAGTATCCTTTCTCTACTTCTAAATGGAATCGAAGTCTCAAACCACCATAATTTCCTGCTCACTTATCACTTTTTAGATATTTTACTTCAACGCATATTTACTGATCATAAGTTTCATGTTACGTTTCCATCACCGATGATTTACATTTTCCTTACTTTCTTCTTTTTTTTTTTCTCTCAAATCATACGATTACTATTATCTATTTATCTTGACTTTTCTTTCCTACTGCCTTCACATACCATTGAGTAGATGAACGCTTCGCGTTCAGGCACTCGACATCTTTATTCAACAATGAGATAAAACAATTTTTCTTCAATCGATCCACTAATTTAAATTGCATGGTTATGTTTTATATTTGAATTTAAGTATTTATGGCAACTGGATAATACATTATTTAATTAATTTTAACTTTATTCTTTGTTTACTTATTTAATTTTATTATCTATATAGTCTATTGATACTCTACTGATACTTTTATGTTACTCGTACAGTAGATTATAAATGATTTTCTTAATTTATTACGTTCTTAAGAAATTGTTATCGATAATTATTTAATAAAGTCTGATCATGGTATGTTCGATTAACACATCCCTGTAAGCGGAAAACTGTGCATGGCACATTTAAACTTGAGACATAAAGGCTAGTTTTTTTTTTCTGCGAGTTGCAATTTAAACTAGAAAAAAAGGCTAAATTATATTACACTATGAGCAAGCGATCGACATCTTTTAGTAAATTGTAAATCTTTGGTATGGGATACAAAGCTTACCCAGAAAACGAAAAAACAGAACGACTCTTCACTAACCCAAAAAACCAAGTGAAATAACATACATTTCTGATTCCATTCATTCTGAACACAACCAGTTTCTTCAGTCCTTTTACCCTCAAAGTTGGACATGGCTCGGTACTTACGTATTAACGCCACCGCAGCGTAAGTTGCGCTAATGCGCCAATAAAGAGCTGCCAATGTGCCAAAATAAAGACTGTTTTGAATCTATGTTAAACTCTATATCGGGCCATGTTCCACCGAAATCCGATTGACTACTTTGTTTTTAAATAAAGTGTTTTGAATTTTGAAATTGTTTTGATTTTAAATAAAGTGTTTTATATATTTTATGATTTGTCACAAAAATTTTAAGTGTAGATTGGCGGCATTTAAAAACCGCCAAATCTGTAGCTGCGGGGGCGTTAATACGTAAGTACCCACGGCTCTAAGTGAAAGAAATTATTCAAAACAGAGGTAGATTCGTCCGCAATATTTTTGTTATGGTCAGTATGAATATGCCCATTTTCTTAACTTGTTTCACTTTTGAAATAAATGTGTTAGGTGCCATTATAGAAAGAACATTATTATTACAGAAAGAAAAGAATTTATTTAGAAATAAAGTCTTTTTTTTTATTTGTGCACTAATCTAATTTTTTTGAAGCTATTTCATCCTATTGTTTTTATTGTGTATAATTCTCAGTGTCCTGCAGTATGGGATGGACATCCCATGAGCAATCTAATCATGGATGATGGGAAAGGGGCAGCTTCTGTTGTGATGAAGCATAGGTAGAAGTCTGACTTGAAGAGTGCCTTCCAGGAGGACTTTTAGTGGGATCTACCTCACTTTTGCTTATCGTATGGGAGAAAACCCGAAAAACTCCCGACAGGTAGTCCGACTAACGAAAGCAAACTGCTGAACATCATAAACGCCTTTTATTCTTCCGTTTTTGAAATTTTGTCTACAATAAAGCCACCATCGGATTGAGCCTCCGCCCTAATACTCACCAGCGACGCACGTTGACGCTGAGCCCAGACTCGGGTATCAGTAATAACTATTTTCCCAATATCATATTAGCCCATAAAATAATTCAAAATAACCTTACACCACACCATTTAATTATGATTATAAGAGCAAGTAATTACTTTAAAAATACACTGAATATTTCAGGACAAATAATCAGGACAAATAAAAGTTGATATTATTATCCTTACATGCTAATAAATGCAAAAGTTAGACTAGTTATCATTCGTAACATTAATGTAACATTAATATAATCCTCATTGTAACATTAATATAATTATTACAATTGAATGTGCAAAATTTACAAGTGTTATAATGCGCTTACTAGTGAAAATATTCAACTCCAAAATAACATTATTAAATATGGTTAATAACAGAAAAGGGATGGATTTGTCAATATGCAATTAAGAATAATAATAACATTATGAAAAGTTTAAAGATACAAATAGAATGGTTAACATATGAATAAAATTAAGATACATATTAACATAAAATCTATTTATATACATCATATTCTAGCCCTTTCTCAATGATTGGCGCAACCACACTTTGGAATAATATTTAGTAAACAAAGTTTAGCTTTTACTAAGAAACTTGATCAAATCCAGTTCTAGAATAAATGAAGATAACACCAACTTAAATGGGCCTATCCGAAGATTTATTTAATATGAAAGTCACTCACATATTCTAATGGTTCTGAACATCAAGAAGATCAAATATCTTTTATATTGAGCTAGACCAGCAAGTTTCATCAGCAAGCAAGGGAATCTCTTTGATTGAATCTCTAAAACGTCACCAGGAGAAAGTATGCATCATCTCATTAACTGGATTCTGAAACATTAGTCATACGGCATCTTTACCAATTCTCTCTCATGTCTTCTCGCTTCTCTTTGCAAAACTCCATTATTTGGTAAGCTCTATGTGTACCATCTAGGTGAACACCATTATTTTTTTACTTCATTTTTATCTGTGTCACTGGCAATGAATCATTTTTAGCTAATTTCCTTTCTCTGGGGCGAGGGATTACTTTAGTCAGACAGTGAATGTTTTTACATAATCCTCTTGCTCTCAGGGACAACCTTCTTACCTCTCATATTCTGAATGTCTTCTCTTCCTATTCATTCTAACTCTAAGTACTTCTGTTAAAACTCTAGTATACTTCGCCTTATTGGCCAGAACCAACATTCGAAGACCGCCTTAAGACTGCAATTATTTTTAGGGGTTTTGTCTCTGATATAAACCTTTTCGGAGGTTAAAGGTCGATTCTCTTAGCGCACTCTTCCACACAATCAGCTCAATTCTTTTGTGGTTTCTTCTGCATAGTAAGCATCTTAAAAGACATCTGGACAAATTCAGATTTTTCATACCTCTTGTAATTATTGTAGCATGTCCACTTCTGGGCGTCTAGCGCTGCTAACATCTTTTTTTTATCATATAAAACTATCCTCTCCAGCAGCAAAGAAATATCTGATCACCTGCACTTTGCTGTTCGAAATGCCGACTGCTATAAAGATCAAAGGGAATAATGCAGCACATACTCTTTCACCATATCTTTCATAAGATAGCAACTAAAAGAAGCGTCCCTTTCATGATTGTTTTACCAACCAGCATTCCATGGTGAGGGGGGAGTTTTCATACAAATACAGTATTTACAATAGACATTTAAAAATCACTATTTTCGTGAAGTTTAAAAAAATTGATGCTAATTGTTTATTAAAGCATAATAAAATATCAAATACTTTCAAATGCATATCGAAATGACATATATATATATATATATATATATATATATATATAACGATTGACAGAATTAAATATCTTATCATACGGTGATGCGCAGTGGAATTTTCTAAGCATGTTTTATTATTTTACTTATCATATTGTACCGTATGATTCATGAATCGATGTACCCATGACTTTACTAATACATTTTTAAGATATGAAAGCTTATACTTCTGGCGCTTGGTGCCACAGATTTCGAGTTCAAATCTCGCGGTGCCATGGATGTTTTTAGTGGTTAGGAATACACATTAAACTTTAGGTACCGATCTAATATGGTTGTAGAGCGTTGGGTGCAGGGTTGACAACTCTACCCCGAAAAAATACTTCTCCTGTCGCGAAATCTGCACACGGACTTGGCCCGCCATGGGGCTGTTGTGTCAATGAAGAAGAAGAAGAAGCATATATTGTATTAGAGATGAACAAATAGTCTAATTGATTCTCTACAGATAATGCCAGTTATTCAAACAGCAGTATTAATTTCAATTCTACATAACGTGTGAATAAAAAAAATTTGGAGAGATAGCGCTGTTAGGCACATGAAGTAATAGGCTAGGTCGAAGTAATAGGCTTGAAGTGGAAGAAGAGATTACAGAAAATTTCAAAGGACATTTCCTCGAATCTCCCAAGGGAAAAAAAATTAAAAAGATTATCTGGTCGCAATTAATTTTGCTAATTAATTAATTAATTTAATTTGGTTAATTCGCAATGAGAAATAATACACAATTTATATTCAGGGAGAATTTGGGAAAATATTTGGATTAGTTATTTACTTGAAATCCAGGATTTAAAGCAGATAACAACCTACCTTATAATATGTCAATTTTTCTTAAAAATATAATTATTTGTTTTGAATAATTTTCAGACTGATATAGTTTAAAACAGGAAATATGATTCAGCTTTAGTTCGATAAAAAAAAAACATTTAAATAAATATTTTATTCACTGTTTTCTATTTCATTGCATATTGAGAGATCAGGGACATTGTCACTAGCATACTAACCTGGATTCTGGATCCCTAATACCGTAATTTTATATGTAACTTATTAATTTTAATCCAACCAGGATCCTTATTGCGTAACTTATTTATTGCCCCCCCCAAAAAAAAAAAATGTTTCATTTTAAAATTGTATTAAACAAAATAGATGTGGTTATTGCTAGATAATATATCGGAGCAACATACATTTGTAAGCAAACATTTTTAGCCATGTATATAAAGAATCAATAAATAAAAACTATCTGTGATATATATATATATATATATATCACTATCATTGTGTTGGTTATTACAAATCAAACTAAATGCTGTGACTAATTCTCAGTGTTGACCTCCAGTGCGGGACGGACACCCTTGAGTGATCTACACATGAACGGATGGAAAAGGGCAGCTTCTGTTGTGATGGAGCACCTGTAGGTAGAAGTCTGACTTGGCTACGAGTCGCTGAAGAAGGAGGGTAATGTCTTCCGGGAGGAACTACCCCGCATTTACGTATCGTATGAGAGAAACCCCAGAAAATTCTCACCAGGTGGGCTGACTAACGGACAAGAAGGCTGAACATCACACACGCCATCGGTTCTCCTCCTTTCTGAAGCAGTGTCTACAAGAACGTCGCCAGTGGAAGGAACCTCTGTCAATGCTCACCAGTGGCGCGCATTGCCCCTGAGTCACGAGATGGGGAATTAAAAACTAAAAACACTTATTATTTAATGTAATATCACATAAATTCTTTACTTAATTTTTTATCAATCATATTATCTTTTTATTGTGCACAAACTATACATACTGCCCGCTGTGCGTTCATAGTCAATGTGTCTTTCTTGACTTAGAGCACAATGCCAAAACGTCTCTCTAGTAATAGAGGATTTATTTATAATAAAGAGGTTAAAAATAAATAAAAAGACAAAGGGAAATTTCAAAGAACTAAGTTTTGTTAATTAAAATAAATTAATGAGTAAATTTATTAGGTAAACATGAAAATTGATTTTTTTTTTTTTTTTTTTTTTGTTAAATTAATATAAGATATAAAGTTATCTTTTTTTTTAAATGTATACGCAAAATTATAATTTTTACAGTGTATTGAAGTCCAACATATGACCATTTTCGATAAAATAAAATGAGTTTAATCATTTGTAGGAGTTTAATAGCAATTAAAAGAGCCATACTAAAAATTTAACAATTTTGATTTGTCTCTGGTACAATTAAATGTCATGATTAAAAATTGAGAATAAAATTACTTCGAGGAAATTCTTTTTGTCCAACATCAGTGGGCCTCATATTCCGTTTATATACCACGAATAGCCCCCAGACGGATGTTGAAGGTAAGACATTTTTTTTGAAATAATTGTCCCATATTCAGGTATCGCATGAGGATATCTGGAAAACACCCACCAGGGCCCTGGCTGTCAATATGTTATTTAATTATCACAATTGCTTTGAGTCTTTTCATTTCTAAAAGGAGTAATGGTTTGTTCTAATGCAGCTGGCAATATAGAGACAGTTAATCTTTTATGCCATAAGCAAGGGCTGTACCGCCGTTACTCATTTAGCACTACCCAGGGCGCACGTATAGCTTGAATATATGCTACGAACGCGAGTACCATTCCCCCCACAACACGCTATTAGACCTGGGCCTACGGTATAAAGTGGATTTCGAACCATTACAAACATCCATGGCACCGCCTGGACTCGAACCCGAAACCTGTGATAGCGAGAGCCAGAGCGCTAGCTACTTGGCCTTCAAGTCCTCCAAAAAAGAGTAATTGTAACGGAGGCCTCCAACGGATTCCGACCTGAGCTAGCTGTGCATGTTATCACTAGGTTTGATTTTATTTGTCGCTCTGCTATCATCTTGTGCACACGAGGGCTAAACAGACCGGGACCTACAGTTTAAAGAGGATTCCGAACCACTCACAAACATCCATACTCCCGTCAGGATTCGAACCTGGGATACTAAAGGCCAGGCGCTAGGCACTTGGTCACCTTCTTCATCAAGGTCACGATGAGTACTTGGAATTTTGTTTTTGTTTTTTCGATTTTTCTCATACGTAAATAGTTACACTTAAGAAGATTATCTGAAAATTCATAAGAAATGATGATAAAGAACCAATACTGTATTCTTAGTACTTATTCTTTTGAAAGTACTGGTTTGATTTGGTTTGTTGCTGTACGGTAATTTTTTTTTTTTTTTTTTTTTTGCATACTTTAGTCTAATTAGACCAGGACCTACAGTTTAAATGGATTACGAACCTTTCACAAACATCCATTCTACCGCCAGGATTCTAACCTGGAGCCTGATATACCAAAGGCCAGAGTGCTAGCCACTTGGAAACCAGGCCAAAGTTATGATTGAGTTTAGATTGGGATTTCAGTATCTTCAGAAATATTTATCCAGTCATAATTAACCAATCCTAACATATTTTGTATTCTATTAATATCCTAATTCCCATATTGTTTTTCTTTTATATATGCTAAGCTATACGTGGGCGAAGGAAGCTTTTGAAGGCAACTCATTAAAATTTCCAGGTACGGAAAGACATGTTCATATAGTAAGATTACGATAATTAAACTTGAGTAATTCCACTTCAGACGAAGAATATGTTCTGGGAACCAAACCAACTGTGTTGAATGAATTGAAATGCACAATTTTAATATACCTAGCGTCGCCGTGATATTTTGAGCATAAATTGTGTGTTTAAAGAGATTCCTCCTCGGATACTGAAAGGATTTCTGCTTAACAAGTTGAAGCTTTCAGGTACTTAGTTTAATTAAAATTTTCAATCTTCCGATCTATCACGTTCTGAGTATTCCGCAATGTTCAAACATCTTTGTTCAGACTTTAAAGTGAGGCTTTCTCGCAATTATATGCAAATTGTGACAGATATAAATTATTTAACTGTCAAGAAAACTGAGCCAATTTCTCATCTTCTGACGTCGTTGACACCTTACTTTAATATTAAATTCCATCAAAGTAATGCTCAGTGAGTGCTGTGTTTTAACTCTTTTAAGTAATGAATTCGGAGTTTCAAATTACTTCGTTATAACAATGGTTATGAGAAGTCAGAAGCCGTTGGTTCTTCAATTATTTTTGTACATTTGGGTCCTCTTAACGAGACAGAATGTCGCTCTGTATTCTTCCTACCTTTTAACTATTAAATTAAATTTCTTTCCAATTTTGACATCCTTTATTTTTTCTACTATATAAATAAAAAAGTTTGTATAATTTAAATTAAAATATTCAGAATATTAGATTCTAAAACTGAGTTTAATCTTCAATTCTTATTTTCTCAAAATTTATTTCTTTAAGACTAGTGATAGACTGACATTATGGAAATCTATTTCTATAAATTCCAAACTTTAAAAGCAAATATTAAGAAACCCTGAAATGAATATTTTAGAGAACTTGAAATCGAACAGATCATGCATGAAATTACATTATACTTCGGAAGAAAAATTACTGTTAGAAAGATCACTATACAGTTCACTGGAATTTGACCTTTAAATGTTAATTTAAATGGGAACAAAATTAAACAATTGTACGCTAATTTTCAATACATTTATGCTAAAGTATGTCGTTTAGACAGTTGGATTGGGAAGAATATTTCCGTTTTTTTTCCGGTATGATACGCAAACATGGGACAGTGATTCCTGAAAGTCCTCAAATGAGGTAATAATTTACATCTTCCTACTCATCAATGGTAGTATTCGGGGACTATTCATAGAACACGATGGACTAAGCAAACCATGATCTACAGTTTAAAGTGGATTCCAAACCACTCACAAACATCCATGCCACCGCCGGGATACGAATCTGGAATACCAAAGACCAGAGCGCTAGCCACCAGGCCGCAGTAATCAATGTGCTCAGATAGGGCCGTCAGTAGCTTCAGAAATATTTCTCCATGTCCTTCCGAAGTCATAATTACCCAATCCGATACATATTAAGTATTCTATTAATGTCCTGATTCTCATATTGTTTTTCTTTCATATACGCTAAGCCATATGTGGGCGAAGGAAGCGTTTGAAGGCAACTCATTAAAATTTCCAGGGGTGGAAAGGCATGTTCAAAGAGTAAGATTACAATAATTGAACTTCAGTAATTCCACTTCAGACGAAGAATCACACAACGTATGTTCTGGGAACCAACCAACTGTTTTGAATGAATTGAAATGCACAAATTTAATATAACTAGCGTCGCCGTAATATTTCCAGCGTAACTTGTGTGTTTAAAGAGATTAATCCTTGGATACTGAAAGGATTTCTGGTTAACAAGTTGAAGCTTTCAAGTACTTAGTTTAATTAAAATTTCAACCTTCCGATCTATCACGTTCTGAGTATTCTGCAAAGTTCAAACATCTTTGTTCAGACTTTAAAGTGAGGCTTTCTCGCAATTTTATGCAAATTGTGATAGATATAAATTATTTAACTGTCAAGAAAACTGAACCAATTTCTCATTTTCTGACGTCGTTGATACCTTACTTTAATATTAAATTCCATCAAAGTAATGCTCAGTGAGTTATTTTTAACTCGTTTTTAAGTAATAAATTTGAGTTTCCTTTTTAACAATGGGTGAGACAAAAGTTGGTTTTTCAATTATTTTTATACGTTTGGGTCCGCTTAACGAGACAAAACTTCACTTCACTTTTTCACTATTAAATTAAATATCTTACCAATTTTGTCATCCTTTATTTTTTCTATTATACAAATAAAAATTTAAATCATTTAAATTAAAATGTGTAGAATATTAGATTATAAAAATGAAGTTAATCTTGATTTTTTTTTCACAAAATTTGTTTATGACTAGAGATAGACTGAAATTATGGAAATATATTTTCATAAATTCTAAACTTTAGAAACAAATATTAAGAAAACTCCGAAATGAATATTTTAGAACTTGGAATCAAATAGATCATTAATGAAATTACATTATCATTTGAAAAAAAT
Source organism: Caerostris darwini (assembly GCA_021605075.1). Classification (NCBI taxonomy): domain Eukaryota; kingdom Metazoa; phylum Arthropoda; class Arachnida; order Araneae; family Araneidae; genus Caerostris; species Caerostris darwini. The sequence goes on from BPLQ01015536.1 coordinate 29,147, forward strand.
TTATTTTTAAAAAGATAACTATCCGGTTCATCGGAATATAACCTTTAAATGTTAATTTCAATGGGGAGAAAATTAAACATTTGTATGCTAGTTTTCTATACATTTATGTGAAAGCATGTTGTTTAGACAGTTGGATTGGGTAAGAAAATTTCCGGTATGATACGCAAACACGGGACAGTTATTCCTGAAAGTCCTCAAGTGAGGTAATAATTTACATCTTCTTAGTTCATCAATGGAACTATTTGGGGAATATTACTTGGAACACGATTCAAAAAGTAAAAATATCCTGGATGGGACTATTCGTGGAACACGATGTCAAAAACAAAAAACAATCCTGGATGGGACTATTCATGGAACACGATGGGCTAAACATAACCGGGACCCATGGATTAAAGTGAATTCCTAACCACTCTAACAAACATCCATGCCATCCCCAGGATTCGAACTGGAGCCTGGGATACCAAAAGCCAGAGCACTAGCCATTTGGCCACCAGACCTCAGTAATCACTGCGTTCAGATAGGGCCTTCAGTAGCTTCAGAAATATTTCTCCACGTCCTTCCCAAGTCATAATTAACCAATCCGAACATATTTAGTATTCTATTAATGTCCTAATTCTCATATTGTTTTTCTTTTATATACGCTAAGCCATATGTGGGCGAAGGAAGCTTTTGAAGGCAACTAATTAAAATTTTCAGGGGTGGAAAGACATGTTCAAATAGTAAGATTACAATAATTAAACTTCAGTAATTCCACTTCAGATGAAGAATCACACCACATATGTTCTGGGAACCAACCAACTGTTTTGAATGAATTGAAATCCACAATTTTAATATAACTAGCGTCGTCGTGATATTTCAAACATAACTTGTGCGTTTAAAGAGATTTCTCCTTGGATACTGAAAGGATTTCTGCTTAACAAGTTGAAGCTTTCAAGTACTTAGGTTAATTAAAATTTCAACTTTCCGATCTATCACGTTTTGAGTATTCTGCAAAGTTCAAACATCTTTGTTCAGACTTTAAAGTGAGGCTTTCTCGCAATTATATGCAAATTGTGATAGATATAAATTATTTAACTGTCAAGAAAACTGAACCAATTTCTCATTTTCTGACGTCGTTGATACCTTACTTTAATATTAAATTTCATCAAAGTAATGCTCAGTGAGTGCTGTGTTTTAACTCGTTTAAGTAATGAATTTGGAGTTTCAAATTACTTCGTTATAACAATGGTTATGAGAAGTCAGTAATAGTTGGTTTTCAATTATTTTTATACATTTGGGTCCTCTTAACAAGACAGAACGTCGTTCTGTCTTCTCCCTACCATTTAACTCTTAAATTAAATTTCTTACCAATTTTATCATTCTTTATTTTTTCTATTATATAAATAAAAATGTTTGGATAATTTAAATCAAAATATTCGGTATATTAGATTCTAAAAATGAGTTTATTCTCCAATTTTTTTTTCAAAAATTTTTTTTTAAGATTAACGATAGACTGGCATTATGGAAATATACTTCCATAAATTCCAAACTTTAGAAATAAATAATAAGAAAATTCTGAAATGAATATTTTAGAAAAACTTGGAATTAAATAGATCATTTATGAAATTACCTTATATTTAAAAAAAACTGTATTTTTAGAAGGATTACTATACAGTTCACTGGAATTTGACCTTTAAATGTTAATTTCAATTGGAAAAAAATTAAACAATTGTACTCTAGTTTTCAATACATTTATGAGAAAGCATGTCGTTTAGACAGTTGGATTGGGTAAGAAAATTTCCTGTTTTTTTTCCGGTATGATACGCAAACACGGACAGTTATTCCTGAATGTCCTCAATGGAGGTAATGATTTACATCTTCCTATTTCATCAATGGAATTATTCGGGGAATATTACTTGGAACACGATGCCAAAAAGAAAAATTATCCTGGATGGCGCTATTCATGGAACACAATGGGCTAAAGAGACCGGGATCTACAGTTTAAAGTGGATTCCGAACCACTCACAAACATCCATGACACCCCCAGGATTCGGGGCCACCAAAGGACAGAGCGCTAGCCATTTGGCTACCAGGCTGCAGTAATCAATGCACTCAGATAGGTCTTTCAGTAACTTCAGAAATATTTCTTCACGTCATTCCCAAGACATAATTTACCAATTCGAACACAAGCTTGATAATAAATTATTCACTGCAGAATCTCTCAGTTTGAAATATATAAATTTTATGGTTTGGCTGCACTGATAGCGGTATTACAGTTAGGAATATGACAAATAGCGTCAAGTAGTATTTCGATTGTCAGTGTGTTAGAACTATTTGAACAAATCGTTGATACTTGATAAAAATAATACCAGATATATTAAATATATTCATTTTAATAATTAATGCTCGGAACATTAATGAATAATGTACGCCTGGAAATTTATTTCACTTATAAATTACTATTAATGCTCAAAGGCCACAAATGTGGACATTACGGTTTTATGTGCGTTTTTATTGTTTCCCCGCCCTTTTTTATGCTTTTTAAATTAGTACCAGTATAAATAAATATATCGTAATAAAAGAAAAAAATTAAGGCATTTCTTTGTCTTCTATAAAAAAAAATCGTCAATGAAGAGGTTAAAGTTATTTAATATGTACGACATCTACAATAATAAATAAGTAATATAAAAGCAAATAAATAATTAGATGGGTGACATTACATAAAACCCATTAAGTGTTTTTGTGTTTGTTTGGATTTTTGAAGTTAATCAAATTAATCATTCGCAAACGTGATTACTCGTGTGGTTTTTATTTATCAATTTTTTTCGGTGATACTTATGTCTAGAAAAGTTTAATTACAAATATACGTTGATCTAATCAAGCTCGCGTATTTGAATGAATATTTTTAGCCACAATCACATTTCTTTCGTTTAGCGCAATTTAAAAAAAGGGCATACTTTTGGTAATAAATAACTTTGAAGCAAAACAAAATTATGCACACAGGGATCATGCTTGCAGGATCGTAGTATCATGACAAATAAATATACTGTTCTATATAGATTGAAAAACGTTAAAAATTTTTTAGTAGTTTTCTATTTTTATTATAATAAAGTGGGTTTTGTTCCGTGTTTAAATCTGTCATTGAAAACTGAAAAACTCTCGAAAAAACGAAAACGTTTGGGAAAACTGCAAAATGGGATTATTTTGCTTCAAGATGACGCACGTCCCCATATCGCAAATGCCGTAACGCAGAAGTTACATTCACTAAAGTAGGAAACAGTCGAGCATCCGCCTTACAGTCCTGATCTCGCTCCATGCGATTTTCACGCCTTTGGTCCCTTATAAAAGACATTGAAAGGTCGATGGTTACAGTCTGACGCAGAAGTGCAGCGAGAAGTTTTGGACTTCTTCAAGCAGCAAAATATGAGTTTACTAAAGGGTTATATTCAACCTGGTGAAACTGTGGGATGATCGCCTAAACTAGGGATGGCCAACCCAAATGATCTCGTGGGACACTTTGGAAATGCATTCTAACTCCGCGTGTCGCATATAAAATTGTATATTAGATTTAGAACCACTATAGACATTTTTTGGGAGTGAAAAATTGAAACATATTGAGTTATTATTTTTGTGTTCACTTTTAATCCTACATGTAAACACAGATAATATAATAATAATGATACAAAACGCACATTGCAAAGAAATATATAACACAAAAAAAAAATATAAAATATATATAAATATAAACGATATAAAAAAAAATTAAATCATTAAAAAATATTTATTTCACTAGTGCGATATTGGTTTCTCCACTCTTTCACTTAGCTTTTGCAAATCGATCTCAATTTGGGTGTTTGCTCATCGTAATGTGTGTTGCTGGTTAACGTCTGTTATGTTGCACCGTGTTTTAAGTTTGGTCAATTTCATTTTAGAAAAAAAAAAAAACAGCGATTTGCAGGTGTAAATTGAACGAAAAGCGGCTATCACCAATCAACTGTGCGTGTCTAAGGATGGTCACTGCGTCACTGAGGTCACTTAAAGTGAAACATAGAACTTATTATATTAGATGTTCCAAGATGTGAGAGCATAATGAGTTCGCAGACTATAATTTAATTATTCTGCGAACTCATTATTGTAAACTCATAAATAAAACAGGCAATATCTGTTGTATATTTGCAAGAATATTATTTTAAAATCAAAGTTAATTTTTCTCATAATTTCGGCAGTTAATTTTTGACTATATGAATGATGCACACATAATGTATTTTTTAATACATTGATTTCCACAACTTTGACCATTATAAAATAAATATCTTTTGTAAAAGCGTGATAAATCTTACGGTCCGGAAAAATGTTCAAGGCGGGCCACGGGTTGGTCACCCCTTCTCTAAACGCTCAAGGCTGATTTTGCATGACTACCAAATCTAGATTGCACAAACCTTCGTACGGAAACTTTTTGATCGCCCCTTATATCAGGAAAAATCAAAACGCTTTTTAAAAAATAAAATTTATTAGATAAAAGCTAAAAGCCTCTAAAAGTCTTTTTCCAGTAATTCAAGTTTTTTTTTTTAAACATTTTTTTCTTTTCTTAATTTGTTTTTCTTTCTCTTTGATGCTAAAAGACGAGCGGTGATAGCGGGGGATAAGGAATTTTGATTGCTTTTCGTAAGCAATAAGCGAAGGTTGTTAGATCTTCAAAATAGAAAGGTAAATAAAAGTTTAAAAATAGGAAGAAAGCATTTTTCGGCGAAGTTTCAACATAAAAATTATTACTTTATTTACTTTTTTTTTTTTTGTTAACATCTAGTACTTGTTTACTATGTTCTGCCAGTTAAAAGTTTCTATTTAAAAAATATTTGACTTCTAATGAAGATTTGCTTTAAAAAAATTGGAACTAGGAACTATTTGTTGTTAAATACAAAACAAGTAATATAAAAAAAAAAATTTAAAGTCAATTCCTACTTTTTTTTCACTATATTGCAGAAAGTCCTTTATAAATAATTTTCATTCATTTTTTTAAGTTTATCTGGCGCCATCTATTGGTAGATATATGCAACTCAAATCTAAAATAAAAACTAAAAGTAATTAATTAAATTTAATTAATGAATTAATATTTGAAAAAACTGTATTAACATCAAGTGTCATCCACCACAAGTTAAAAAAAATGAATTTAAACTTGAGTGGATGAATAAAAAGTATTTTATTTATGATTGAAAATTTGAACAAGATATATATAGGGAGAGTGTGAGCTAATAAAAGGAATTGAAAAAAAAAAAAGGATATGTAAAACTAAGCATAAAAATTAGTAGAATTGAAAAAGTCTGATAGAAAAAAGTACTATCACAAGCATAAGCATAAATTTCATAAAAATAAATAAATAAATAAAATAACAAGGTCAATCAGTATAATTAGTTACAAATTACATTTTATCAAAAAGTATTTTTTTATTTACTTTAATTTAAAATTTTGTATAACTTCTTATAATATTTATATATTCCTTGCCTGATATTGAAGTTGGCGTATATTTTCTATAGATGTGATCTTACTTTATGTAATTATTGTTAATTTAGTTTCTCGCTATAACAATGCATGTTTCTGTTGATATGTTTACATTTACAAATATTGATTTTGTTATTATTGGGGTTTGGTTTGTCGCTCTACGGTCTTTTTTTTGCACACTTTAGGCTAACTGGACAGGGATCTACTGTTTAACGTGGATTCCGAACCACTCACAAACATCCATGCCACCGCTGAGAATCGAACCTGAAGTTTGTGATACCAAAGGTCAGAACGCTAGCCAGTGGCCATCAGGTCACTGGTTATTGAGGGGAGGGGGGTAGAGGTACCTTATATAGATTTATCAAGACAAGAATATATATATAACAAGAATTTTATTACTTGAATTCATGAGATGATTTCATAAAAAGGGGTAAATTTGATTAGCGTCTTGCATCAATAACAGGTTGCCTGGTGGGAGTTATTTTTCTACACACGACATGCAAATGAGAAATAATTATCCTAGAAAGTTCTCGCTTAAAGACAATAGTGTCTCCCTATACATTCTCTCTGTTTGTAACTTTGCAATAACACCAAAAAGAATCTCGTAAAAATAAAATAAAACAAATATAAATATAAAATAATATAAATATAAAAATAAATGAAAATAAATTAATAGTTTAAAAAAACTAAAAAATACGCTTTTAGAGTTAATCAAACTAAAAAGTAAAAAATAATTGTTAACATAAGAATAAAATGACTGACGAGAAAATGGATGTCACTGTTCTAAAAGCGTGGGGTGCTCGATATCAATCACTATCAATATTGATATCAATCAAAAATTGATTGATATCAATCACTCGATATCAATCAATTTTTCACTAGTTTCATTCCGAAATGCAGAGTTAGTTTAAAAATGTCATACAAAGCACCCCACGCTTTTAGAACAGTGACATTCATTTTCTCGTCAGTCATTTTAGTTTGATTTCTTATTTTTTGTTTTTTTTTAACTATTAATTATTTTTTACTTTTTAGTTTGATTAACTCTAAAAGCATATATTTTTTAGTTTTTTTAAACTATTAATTTACTTTTTTTACTTGGCCGGTTTTAGTCTGATTAACTCTAAAAGCATATATTTTTTTAGCCACCGAAATTTTTTTAAAGTATAATTGTTTTTACTTTTGTTTTCCACTTGGCCGGTTATCCGCTGAATGCCTTTGAGATACTTTTTTTAGCCACCGAAATTTTCGGCCAATAGGAAGAGCGCAATTCGACATGATCGCTCTCCTATGCCTTTGAGATCCGCCTCTTTTTAGCCACCGAAATTTTGGGCCAATAGGAAGAGCGCAATTCGATCGCGGATCAGTTGACTGACTCGCCAGTAGATGGCGCCATCAGTCCCAAAATCGAGCCCAAAAAGTGAGTTACATACAAACATACAAACATACAGGTGAAGCTAATAAAAGCGTATTAAAAAAGCTATATTTAATTATTAAAGCATCTTACATAGAAGGAAAAAAAGGGATTTATTTACCCGTTTCGAAGCAATAGAAGTTTTGAAAAAATTTTTTAACTCATCCATCTTGCTGTCAATGATGCCACTAACATAATCTTTGCCTTTTTTTTTATTAATACGTAGATCGTAACGTTAAACGGATTTATGTCATAGAAACATATTTTTGTGGTACAAAATCATGTCAATTGCAATCACACACAAAAAAAAAAATCATTGATAAGCTTCCTTGTGACATTAGGACATGTATTATTTCTATCTCAAAATTGTTTTTTGCTAAAGTTGCACTTTTATTAAAACCTGGAAGGATTTGGAGTTAAGTAAGTTGGGTCGAAGAATGCAATTCGGAATTAGAGATTTGGTTTGTCGCTCTTCGCACACTTTAGGCTAGCTAGACCGGGGCCTACAGTCTAAAGTGAATTTCGAATCACCACCACTACTACTACTACACCACATCATATCACACTGTCTAGAGGGGTCTGTGGGTCTAGAGCTGAGTTGCCCCTATACAGTTTGGGAATGATGTGGGTGAAATTGAGTGGACGCACGATGGGGACAACACTCTACTATCATATTAGACCAGAATCCCCGGTTTAAGTGGATTCCAAACCATTACAGTCATCCATGCCTTCGCCAGGACTCGAACCCGAAACCTGTGACGATTTCCCCTATTAACAAACATCCATGCTACAGCCAGGATTCGAACCTGAAAAGCCTATAGTACTAAAGACCAGAGAGTTAGAGAATTGGTCATCAGACCGCAATTTTGAATACCAGCGGCACGCGGTGTTCCCAGGTGGTCACCGTCCCAAGTACTGGGAACGAGCCCAATAATGCTCTAGATTTCAGGTCATATGCCCCACCTCCCCCATTATTGTATCTTCTCGTTATATATTTAATATTTTCTACACTTTCTTACTTAGGTATATAAGCCCCTTAAAGCCCAGACGCACCATTTCTCACCCCTCCCGACAGTCTTCACTCCGATTTTTACCCCCTGGGGACGCTCGCTTCGATGAGTATTTCGTTGCTCTTTATAACGTACTTGTTTTCTCTGGGGGTGGAGGGTACAGATAGTCCTCCTTGGAACTGTCGCGAGGACTTGATTGGGGAGGCTTCTTCCCGGGGAGTGATGACAATAACGTTGAGGTGTGTGTCGACGTCCCTGCTCTCCCTGTTCGGCAAGTTTCCAAAGTTGGGGAGTAGCTGGGTAGTTTTCATGGCACTCTGGTTGGCCAATATGTGTAGTGCACCATGCATATGGAACACAGACCTTCCGGAGAAATTTTTCTGTCTTGACTCTGGTGATCGAATGAGAACCGGTAAATTCAGGTTTCTAGGCACAGTGATGTGGTGTGGTGTAGTAGTAGAGATATATTCAGCGTGGTATGGCCATTGGCGAAATTAGAGATGTAAATCAAATCAAAAATTCTCACGATTAAGCCGAGGAAGTATAGATAAATCTCTAGACTGTAAAGTCCTCATAAGAAAGGCAGAGAGGGCGAATTCCAAGAATTTATATTTCGTTTCTAATCGCGCATCAAAACATATTTGGGTCACAAGCAAACGTCCCGCCAAATGTTTCAAATTCGGACGTGGCTTCTCATGAGGAATCAGATGTAGAAAGCTCACTAATATAGAATATCTTAGTAACACTCTTAATCAAAACAAATCTACAGCTTCATTAGGAGAAATCACTCTCAAGATCTCAAGTCCAGATCTCCGCATAAACAATATTACATGAAGCACAAAGAAAGTTATCAAAAGTACATCACATCTGTTATGCAAATTTTCAGAATGTCCAACTAAAGAGGAAATATGAAGGTACAAATCTCTCTCCTGATTTGTGGTTCAACGGCAACGTGCGTCGCTGATGAGCATTAAGGCTCGTGCTCACCAAGGCGAGAAGATGCAAGCGAAAAAACTTGACCAATCACTAGCCTCACCGCGGTCGCCTGAAACCGGTTTGCAGTCCGCCGCTTGGAGTTGCCCAACTTTCAACTCGAAGCGGTTTTTCACTAGGCGTAATGCTATTTCTGACGTTTCGCTGTGAAGGGGGTCGAAAAATTTTTGTCGCTTGCCTCTTGAATCTTCACGTCTCTCGCCTCGGTGGGAATGAGCCTTTAGGGGTAAAGTTCCATCTGCTGGCGGCATTGTTGTAGACACTGCTTCAATAAACGAAGAGATCCGATCGCGATTGTGATGTTCAACATCTTGCTTCGTGAATCGAACTTCCTGGAGGGAGTTCTCAGGGTTTTCTCCCATACGATATCCCCTAACAGTTCTTCCGGAAAGCACTGCCCTCCTTCTTCAATGGCATGGAGCCAAGTTAAGAGTTACACATACAGGTGCTCCATCACAACAGAAGCTGCCTCCTTCCATGAGACCGCCCATGGTTCATGGACTTGGTCTGAAATGTTGCTATCGTATTGGCGACTAAGTGGAATAAGAAGAAAAAAATATAAAAATCTGTGTGCTTATGTACGGGATAAAGTAAAAGATTTAATGAAAACTAAAGAAATGATAACAATAATGAGAAAGTAGGGAAAAAATATTGGACAGGTAGAAATCAATGTATGAAAAATAGATATATCTATTTAAATCTATTATATATTTAAATTTAAGAACGGCCGAACCCAACGGCCGTACCCAACGGCCGTACCATGCTGAATATACCGGTTCTCGTTAGATCACCGAAGTCAAGCATCATTGGGCGCGGTCAGTACTTGGGTGGGTGACCACCTGGGAACACCGCGTGCCGTTGGCAAATTTGGGACCTGAATGGCCGAGTGTCTAGCGCTCTGGCGCTCGGTGCCACAGGTTTCGGGTTCGAATCCCGGCGGTGCCATGGATGTTTGTAATGGTTCGGAATCCACTTTAAGCTGTAGGTCCCAGTCTCCTATGACTGTAAGAGCGTCACGGAGCAAAAGTCAGGCTTCTACCTACGGGTGCTCCATCACAACAGAAGCTGCTTCCTTCCCCTTCAATCATGAGCACGTATGGGCTCGTGGGCTTGGCCAGCCAAGTGGGATAAGAAACAACAACAACAACAACAACAAATTTAAGAACAGCTTTTTAATCTACAGAAATGTTGAGATAAATTTCGTTTAACTTTAAGTTATATGATTATAAAAATATTATGGTAACTTATTTCTTCGTATAAAGAACTGAGTTTTTGTATTCTAAAATGGAGAAACAAAACTGATTAAGATAAAAAAAGTCAAAAGATCTATAAATTTAAAATTGAAAACTTCTATAATGAAAAGTAATTATTTTCGATGTAAAGAAGACAAAAATAAATTATGTAATCAAAGAAACAAAAAAAATTCTAAAAAATCTGTATTATAAAAATTATCATAAAAAGTACAAAATTAAATGTGTTTTTTAACAGTTAAATCTTTCGGCTATTGTACTGATCAATAAGCATACATCATATTCAAGCCAATACAATAGATCATTGTCATGAAGCTACATTTAACATTCACAAAGTGACAATTTACAACGGTAATATGACTTTAAGGGCTTTTGTGCCATCGAAATATGATGAATGTAACTCTAGAATGACATCTTCTGAGTTTATTACAGGTTACTATGGCACCAGCAACGAATAGAAACTAGCCATGCCTAATTATTGACCATCTGCGCTTTAAACATGTAATTTTGTGCTGTTTCAAACATAAAAACTGCGTATTTAGCGTGATCACGTTCAACATTGTTTGACCTTGACCTTGAACTTGGAAAAGGAAACTGAGGAAATAAATAAACGGACGGAATTTTATATCATTTATCACGTTCCAGTTTTGAAGAACATTTGCTTTAATATAATACATATATTGGTCACTCAGTTTCTTGGTATATTTTTGAAAAATTATTTAATTTTTATCAATATATTAATTGAAATCAATTAGAATATTACACACATGAAATTTGGAAATTTTAGTATAGTTTATATTTTACACAGTAATATATAGTAGAAAATGCATCGTAATCCAGTTTTACACGTTTTGTCGTAATCCTGTAATCGTTTGTTTGTTTAAGTTTGAGAATCGGCCATTTTTTTGTCGCAAATTGTAAAAATATTTCACCTAATTATTAAAAATATAGACAAATACAATATCAATCCAATTACTAATTTCTCACCTGACTCGCGGCTCTGTGATAACGTGAACCGCTGGTAAGCATTAGGGTGGAAGTCCAATTCACCGGTGGCATTGTTGTAAACACCATTTCAAAAAACGAGGAGACTCGATGGCGTTTGTGATGTTCAGCATCTGGTGGGAGTTTCCGGATTTTCACCAATACTATACGCAAAGACCGAGGTATTCTCACTTCCCTCCTTCTCCAGTGTTACGGAGCCAAGTCAGATTTCGACCTACGGGTGCTCCATCACAACAGAAGCTGCCCCCCTCTTCATTTCCCTCCTTTCATGAGATCACACGGATTGGATTCTTGGACTTCGTCTAGGCTCGATGGCATTTGTGATGTTCAGCATCTTGCCTCGCTAATCGGACTACCAATTGGGATTTCTCCCACACGATACTCAAATGAGGGGTAGTCCCCCTTGAAAGTCCTACCTTCTTCAGCGACACATAGCAGAATTCCGACTCTACCTACAGGTGCCCCATCACAACAGAAGCCCCTATCCCTCTTCTATGCTTTCATGAGGGATACGACAACAGCCACACAAATTTTTCGCCAAATTGATATATTTAAATATGAAAGTCCTTCTATTGCGCTCGAGAAAAAAAGGGGAGGGGAGTTTCAAAGCTCTTAGATGTCATCCTTGGGGGAAGGGATATTCCATGATGAATCAGCAATGTGTAGGGCGGCAGGCGTTCCGGGAAGAACCCTGGAAAACGCTCAATTTGTTACGTAACTCTTTTTTAGTATCGAATGAGTGCGGTCCGCTTTAGAAAACAACAATAATACTTTATAATCGAATGGGAAATGAAAGTAATAAAGGTACTCATACACTGACTTTAAGATTTAAATCTCATCTTATTTTAGATATGGAACAAAAATAATAAATTAAATAGTTTTTCTATTCGCTTCAAATCCAATTTATCTGCTATTCAACATGCTATTCACTCACTAGTCATTCAACCGTGGCTAAGTCATTTATCATGGTGAATGTAGGTTACAGCTCATCAACTCCAATGATCAGTTTGTCATCTGAACCATTACTATGTGTATAACTTGGATCACTGAATGTTCAACAAGAATTTTCATTCCATTGTTGGCTATGCGTTAGAAAACTATTATCCGAACTGACAGTTCTTTAACAGTAAAAATGTAAAGGGATGAAAATAATTAAACAGGTGTTTAAAAATTAATTGAACTAGACATACACAGGTCAGCCGTCGGTGATCTACATTAATTAATTGGATACGCTGATTATGGGTAATTGAGCCAAATTACTTAGAAAGTTTGTAGCAGGCATTTAGGAAAGAGTAGCAAAATATTTATTATTTTTATGAGCATAGCATACTACTGTGCCCAAAAAGTAAGACCATTTTTTTTTTTTTCAAAAACTCTTTATTTGTTCTTCCAAATTTATTTCATCGCATTCAAAGTAATCCCCTTTGAACACAATGCACTTATGCCAACTTTTTTTCCAATCCTCAATGCATGCTAAAAAATCATCGGCAGGGAAGGCCTTCAAAGTGCGCGGCGATTCACGCTGAATTTCTTCAATCGACTCAAAACGGTGTCCCCGGAGTGGTATTTTGAGTTTAGGGAATAGACAGAAGTCGCACGGAGCTGGTGAAACTATATTACTAAACTATATTACTAAACTTTATACGAACAGACAGGTTTCATTTTTGGTGAAAAAGTCACGAAGAATCAATGCAGTGTGAGCTTGCGCATTCAGTGTTTTCGGTACCAATTGAGATTTGACACGTTTGAGGCCCAAAATGGAATTGGCTGATCCTTTTGATATTCCAACATCAGTAGCAAGGTCTCTAATTGTAAATCGACGGTTTGCAAGCAGAAAATCTTTAATTTTTTTCACATGAGCTTCGTCGGTTGAGGTTGATGATCGACCAGGGGTTTTTTGGTCCTCAACGCGTTCTCTGCTTTCTTTGAACTGTTTATACCACTTGTAAACATTTCTTTCCAACATAGGTATTTTCACCGAATACCTTACCATTCTATACGTTTCCGAAAACAAAATGTAATGCAAGTCCTTTGCTCAATTAATTCAGACATTTCAAAAATCGCCGGAATCAGTTTTAGTGTCTCACAAAGCCAAGCGTAACTGAAACACTAATAAATATTTTGAAGCCAAATTTCACACAGATGTCAAAGACAGTGCCTGCAATCTAAAAAAGAAAAAAAAATGAAATTACATAAGTCCAGGGAATTTTAAATTGAAAATTGGTGTTACTTTTTGGACACAGTAGTAGAAACTAGCTGGATTAGTGGCGCAGCGGTAACATTCATGCTAAAGAGCAAGAGAGTTCAGGTTCGGTTTGGCGACGGAAATTGATTTCATAATTTACTACATTGAATTCTGTTTCTAAAGATTTCAATAGATAAACTAAGTGCACTAATATTCAATAAGTAAATTAAGTATTAAATAGGTAAACTAAAAATAATAATAAAAGGAATAGTTTAAGATCAATTCTTTATCAGTATAATTAACTAAAATTAGATGCCTGCGAGTAAAAAAAAAATTAAATATCAGACGAATATTCTTTCAGTGTATAAAAATGTGAAAAAAAGTTGTTTAGATTTTGGACCTTTTTAATAACAGAAGTTTAATATATGAGTGCTATAATTTAACATAGAGAATGTTCTGGCGGTTATAAAATGTGTATTGCACAGAATGTTATTAAATAATAAATACTCTCTGTCATATGAAGACCGATGATGTTGAACTGACGACTTGGGGGTGTATCGATTGCGCAGTAGATAGATGTGTGCTACTTAAGCAATGCTATAGGATGAGTGTTGCCATTCAGAAATTATAAGAGCAAAGCATTTTTTAATGCACTTCATGTTTGTGAATTCATACAATAAAGCTTAAAAAATGATATTATATTAAAAACAAAATCATTGCGAAATATTATTTATATGAGATTGATTAATGTTATGTACGAGACTTAATCTTTTTCTATTTAGTACATTTAACCTTGGGGCTTGACGGCTGAGTGTCTGACACTCCGTGCCACAGGTTTGAATCCCGCCGGTGCCATGGATGTTAGCAGTGATTCGGAATCCACTTTAAACAGTAGGTCCCATCTAATATTAATGTTGGGAGTAGGGGGAACAACCCTACCACCTAAAAACATCTCAAAATTGCCAGTGGGCAGACAACTTTTGCCCAAAATGGGGCTGTTGCTCCAATGGAAATGAAGAAGATATTTAGCCTTAAGCACTGCTATTTTAAAGCTAATTTTCAATAAAAGTTCGTAATAATAATTGTTATTAATTAAATTATAAGAGGTAATGAGGTAATTATAAATTAAATAAAAAAATTAAAGTTTCAGCGATTATATAATTGTCTTACAGGGTGATATATTCAAACCCTTAACATGTTATTTACTTAGGACTTTTTAATAACTCTTAATATAAAAAAAAAACTCTTTGAAAAAATGTAAAAGAAAATAGAAGAAAGAAATTCATAAATTTAGAGTTATACAATTAGCTATGCAGAATCATTTTAACAGCAATAAAGTAGAAATGCACCCTTTTTTTTTTTTTTTTTTTTTTGAAAACACGGTTCAACTTTTTTTTCTTTATTGGCGCAACAGCCCCATGGCGGGAAAAGGCCGTCTCCTCACTGGCAGATTTCGAGACAGGAGATGTTATCATTTTACGGGGTAGGGCTGACTGTCCTACGTCCAACACTTTACAATCATATTAGATCGGGACCTACAGTTTAAAGCGAATTCCAAATCACTACCAACATCCTTGTCACAGCCGGAACACGAACCCAAAACCTGTGGCACCTAGAGCCAGAGTTCCAGTCACTGGGCCATCAGACCCACAGTTCAACTTGCCATGCTATATTCTTCAATGTTTATGTCAGATTACATGTAATATCACTATCAGATTCATTCTTGTCTAGAAAATGTCCAGATGCTTCAGATGAGTTGTGTCTTCCAAAAGTCGTCCAAAACTATTGGATTAATTGGGTGAAATATCCAAAATAAAGTTGAAGGTACCACTTTGTATGCTTTACAGGAAACATCACATACTATAAAGCGACATGCCCATTTATATTTAATAAGAAAAGGGAGGACATTTACAGCCATAATTAATTGCATAGCTCTAACTCTGGGAAGTTCTAAACTTACGGCATATGTATCCCCTAAAAAAGGTCTAAATAAATAACATGGTAATGGATTATCCTGTATTTTTAGGCCCCATTATAAATCCATATATATAATGATAATAATATAATTTATGTATTTACATAATAATCCATTAACTATAATGACATTAAAACAATTACATAACCTTTTGAATTATTAATATGTTAAAAATTCGTAATTTACTTTAACTCTTTATTATAATTAAAAGAGTTTTGAACTTAATTTGAATATGAGAAGACATTTTTTTTTGTGTTATATGTTGCAAAAACTGGATTCAAATAGAGAATTTTAATATAAAAACCAATGTGTTTATATCCATGTCCATATAAAAGGCCTAAAATAAAAAAGAATGCTTTCAGTGTTTTTTATGATTATGTACATATTCATTAAAAGAAGTCAATATAATGCATAATTACGCTTTCTTTTTGAAAAAATTTCTGAATAATACGCGTGCGCAGAAAAGGTTTTTACCTTGGCAACAGACGTATGACTTTTGTTCTATCTAAATTATGCAAACATTAAAAAAAATGAAAGAAATCTGCATTACGGAAACGATTGATTTTAAAAGTAAACTCCTACTTTTTCAACAATTATTAAATAATCGATACAGCTATTGTTCAGTATTTCGCAAAAAGGTTTCACCATCATATTTGTGCTAAATAATAGATTGACCTTGAACTACTGATATCGTGTTTTAAAAAGTAATATAATAAAATAATTGACAATGATTTTACCTTCAAATATGGTTTTTGCTACTAAGTTGTAATAAAAACTTCAGGTAGCATAACAGAGAAAATTGCTACTAACCTTCTTTTAAGAAAACTTTCAAATAATTATGTTGTGAATTTTGTTTTTAATTTCATCCAACATTATTAATTTGATTTATCTGTCATAATTTTATCACCGTAATGTCTCGGCCTATTCTATACCTATAACGCCTTCAAGAAGAGGGCCACTTTTAGGTTCATGGGAGCACTTTAATTTTTATTTGAAAATATTATATATCTATATGTATATCTATATCTATATATACGGAACCATGGATTATTATAATTTACAAATTTATAAACAAAGAAAATTAAAGTTAATTTGATTCACAAGTGCAGTTCACTCCAAGGACGGAGATTTTCAGAGTTCTCGAGTCTACGACGAATCTAATGCACCGGCTTGCGGCAGATCTTAATTATCTCACTGCGTGACACACGAAACCACAAGGGGCTCACTTTATAAGCAAGCGGACTCGGCGACCTGTTCTATAACTTTCGAGAAAAAAAAAAGAAAGCAGCATTTCCGGTATACTCGTCGCAAAACTCTCTCCCTTCTTCACAAAAAATTAATAGTTTAAAAAAACTAAAAAATACGCTTTTAGAGTTAATCTATCTAAAAAGTAAAAAATAATTGTTAACATAAGAATAAAATGACTGACGAGAAAATGAATGTCACTGTTCTAAAAGCGTGGGGTGCTTGTATGACATTTTAAAATTAACTCTGCATTTCTGAGTGAAACTAGTGAAAAATTATAACCATTGATATTGAGCACCCCACGCTTTTAGAACAGTGACATTCATTTTCTCGTCAGTCATTTTATTCTTATGTTAACAATTATTTTTACTTTTAGATAGATTAACTCTAAAAGCGTATTTTTTAGTTTTTTTTAAACTATTAATTTATTTTTTACTTTTTAGTCTGATACACATTGATAAGCATGAAAATTATATATGTATAAGGCATGAATTATATAGGCATGAAAATTATATATTTACAAGAATAAAATAAGAAAAAGTAAAATTAAGGAATAAAAAATTTAAAAGTTTATGAGAAATACAAAAAGATAAATACAATGCAAATAAAAATTAATGAAAAAATACTAAAAAAGCTAAGTACAATACAATTAATATAAGCAAAAAAAAAAAGAATAATATAAAAGTTGGAATATACTACAAAGTAGAGTAATTGCTGCTAGAAAGGATGACTAAAGTCTAGGTCTGGTGCAAATTATGCAGAGATGGTACCTTGGCCGATTATCCGCTAAGTTTATATACTTTTGCCCACCGAAATTTTCGGCCAATAGGAAGAGCGCAATTCGACATGATCGCACTCCTATGCCTTTGAGATCCGCCTCTTTTTAGCCACGGAAATTTTCGGCCAATAGGAAGAGCGCAATTCGATCGCGGATATTACTGAATTTCTACCCGGGGTGAAAGAAAGCTGGGCAACGGGCGTACCGGTTATGATGTTCCTTGGTGGTTTTAAGAATCACAAAACCTCCACATCTTAAATTAATTGAAACATTAGCATAAATTGTAGTTTCTTAAATTAATGAATAGAAGTAATTAAAAATAAATAAATGAATTTAAAATTTAGGAAAAACATCTGCTTGAGAACAATTAAAGCATGAGATCAAAAAAGCTAAAGCTATCGGTACAATTAAGAGTTCGTTGACGATGCCCAAAAATAAAAAGGTTAAAGTTAAAAAAAATGAGAATTTTAAGATAAAAGTAAAATAAAACAAAAGGAATTAAGATTAAACAAAATAATTATACAAAATAAGTAGGGTTTGATCAGTTGACTGACTCGCCAGTAGATGGCGCCATCAGTCCCAACATCGAGCCCAAAAAGTGAGTTACATACAAACATACAAACATACAAACATACAAACATACATACATACATACAAACATACAGGTGAAGCTAATAAAAGCGTATTAAAAAAAAAAAAAGAAAAAACCCCCTCGTTTTAAGACAATTCGTCAAGAGGGGGGAGGGGTCAGCTTTCCTTACTTAGCGTTGCAGTAGATATTTTTCAGCTCATGGTGGTCTATCACCAATCACAATGGAACAACTCATGGTATAGTTCATATTCCATCTGTAATTGCTTCAACCTGTGAAGGTCGCACAGACGTTCTCTATTTTCTTGAGTCTCATTATACATGATACCAAATATCTGCTATCAGATATGAGCGACAGGTTGTTCTCATTAGTACAAAACACTAATGGCATGTAATATAACTACCCATAATAAAGCTCGTCTGCTGTTAAATTTGAGTGAAGGTTTTATTATATATTTGTCAAATAACATACATTCCTCCTCCTAGGAATGAAATGCCGAAACTCTTCTCGTGAGAAAAAAATGCTAGTATCTTTTCCGACATTAGTATCAAGCGATCCAGTGTCAACTTGACATCGAATTTTCAACTACCTTCCATTAAAGTAAAGAGTCAAATAACCACAAGAAGTACTGTGGCTTTTCCATAAAAAAAATTGTAAAAGTTATGTGTGAACATTAATTCGTGAAAGATGCCTTTGGTTATTTTAAAGCAGATTATATAAAAGGCTTGCTGTATGAGATGTTTCATATACTTATATTTCGGTTTGTGAAGTAGATGGAAAATAAAATAATTAAATACTGCATAATCATAGATAACGAAAAATTTATCCAGTATGCTAGTCGCAAGTGTTTACATTGGTGATTGTCAAAAATTTGTTTACCAGAAAGAAGAAATTCCTTTTCATCTCAAAGTATCAGCTAGCATTGTCCACCAACGAATTCCTTCTGCATGGCTAAACAATTAATATCCTTATCCACAATAAAAACAATAAAAAGTGAAAGATTCCTAACATTACACACAGGGAAAAAGCGCTGTTCTTGCAGAACTATGCAAAATCACACACCACTAATGTCATTCTAGATGTAATTAATACATTGCAAAGAGAAATTTTGTCGTATTCCTTTAACTATTATAACTTAATCCATGCTTTGGATTATCATATGCTAACAAGACATTTTTATAATGTTAAAACAAACATGAATTACGTAGTTTATGTTTTCTAATGATGATGACAGTCATCACGAGGAACAATGTATGGGTATGCACCTTCCATTCTCCTCCATGAACCCAACGGAGAGAATTTACCGGGCGAAAAATTTATCATGCCAATTTCTGGCATAAATATGTGTATTTTCACAAATATAATTTCAGAGACAAATTACAAATAATTTAAGTGTAGATTTTTTTCTACTGCTTTATTTTTCTTTCATGATTCAACTCCAAGATTCCCCATTACAAATCATGGACGGAGTTTTTAACTTGATGATAAAAGAAGAAGGGAAAAATCGAAGCATTTTTGGGGAAAAAAATTCAGGAAAAAGTCAATAAGCTTTTGTTAGAAGTCATTTATCCAATTTTGTAATTTATGAAATAGTATCACCCATCTCCTTATAATTAAATGCCATGTTATCAAGTGTAATTTGGCAATACAAAACATAAACATAAACCATAAAAGTAAATTTGAAAAATTACAAAATAAATTAAAATTTATAAAAATTATTAAAATACCGTAATGTAAGAGTAACTGCTCAAATTAAATGACAATGAAATTGATAATAAAAATTTCGAACTTATAATAATTTCTCAGAAAATAATCATATAAATTTTTTTCTCAATGAATATTTATTTTAATTAAAAAAAAATTGCAAAAATTCAATTATTTAATTTTTTTGCAAATCATTTTGGATTTCACTAACGTATGCATCTGATCAACCCACAGGCGTTAAAGTGGGGAACGACGTTTCAATGACAATTTTTAGGGATAAATGCCGTTCCTTTTGTTGTAACATAGGATAAAAAAACCCAGAATTCCAAGAAAAAATGCCTATTTAAATAAATATTTAACATACAGCAAAATAATAATAATACTTTCTATTACTTTAAAATGAAAAACTTCAGTTCTTTGATTCCGTTTGAAAATAATATTGTAGGAAAATTCAAATGTTTTCAACCTGGCAACAAATATGATTATAATGTGCAAAAAACATCTGCTGTCTATTTAATAGCTCTTTCATACAAACACAAACGATAAAATTTAACAAATTATTCTGCATGTAAACAAACATTATTTTCTAGAGTGGTACTAATACAAATTTCACTCACTATTTTCCATTTAGATAAATATTTAATATACTCCACTAAAAGGAAAAAAATCGTTATTGTTTACCATATAAAAAATTTATGAAAAAAACAGGCCCTTTTAAAATCGTTTGCACAATGAAATATTCGAAATGACTTCAATCTGGCTAAAACGGCAAAAATCGACATTCCATTTCTCCAAGAGTGTGAAATCTATATTTTACTTCTTCGTTTGTTCCACAAGGGATGGAGGAAAAGGATTCCTTTTACTGAAAATGTCAACTCAGAGGGACCAAACAAAAAATCAATATCGTTGTTGGAAATCCGAATCAGGCGCAGGTTTTAGCGCGCGATCACGTGACCGTTATATTCTTCCCTATCGCCGCACGAGGCGAGGACCTATCCCAGAACCTATCAGGACCCTACCACCGAATGATGCAAGAAGAAAGAATAAAAGAACATTAACTGTCCACCCTCATTTTTTCTGAAGGAAAATGGAACGTCAGTCGCACAATGGATTCCCCGGATGCTGCGATTCGCGAGTTCGTAACTTTATCGTCTGCGTTCCACGGTTCGGACTGAATAACTGACTGAACTGGAAATTCAAAACGTTCGAAAATTAAAAAAAAAAATTCTTTTTGTTTGAACGATCGTTTGGCTTAAGATTTCAGTGAGTGGCTATTATGGATGGTGGTTGATGAGGCGTTCTTTTAGAATGTCTGTTAATTAATTAGTTCTTTTAGAATATAAGAACTTTTTCTTGCTGTTTAGTGCTATAGGAACAAATCACGTTGTTACTTATTTTTGCTGGTGGGACGTTTTAGAATAAATCAGTGAGTATTATTATTATTATTATTTTATTTATTAATATTTCATTAAAGGTTGGATTTATATTGTTGTTTTGCTAAAATACTTGAATGACTGTCACTTATTAAAAAGATATATAATAGATTTTACGAGTAGTATTAGATTATTGCTTTTTATACTGTGTTGAATTTTATTATATTAAATTAAATTATTGAATAAATTAAATAAATTAATTGCATTTAATTTATTAAATTAAATTCTTCCGCTTTTGATTAACTATCAAGGATATGTGTAATAATATACACATGTTTTATTTAAAAATGATTGTATAATTGAGAAGTTAAATATTTAATGAGAGTTTTATATTTAAAATTATAACGATTATTGTACGGAGAAATCAACTTATTTATAAATAACTAAACAAATGTGTTGATTTCTATATATATTTTCGGGATTATAAAATAAGAAAGTTCTAGAAATATTAACAAGATTAATTTTAAATAAATTAGTTAAAATATTATTATATTAATATGAGAAATGTGTGTTAATGTGCGTAAATTATGACTCTATAATTTATTATTAAAAATACTTTGTTGATGATATAGAAATAGTCAATGAAATTAAACTAAATTGTAAATAGTTACATTTCTTATTTGTATTTTCAAACTATAAATTACGAACTATAGTTATCAATTTGTCTTAAAATATAGAACACGAATTTTGAACATCTTTCAGTTACAGTTGCAAGAAAACTTTAATTATTTTTAATTTTATATTTAAAATAAAAAACAATTTTCTACTTTCTTATACTTAATTTTTTTTTCTTGTATAACAGCACAATTTCTTTTTTTTATATTCAATCATGGATTAAATACAAAACGGTGCAGTTTTCTGTATTAAATAAATAACAACTGAAACATCCTTTATCAAATATAAGCAAATATCATAAAAAAGTACATTTAAGTAATTATTATCAGGTTCTTTTAAGAGTTATAAACTGAGATAAAACTACACCAGTATTTGCTATGTATAATTAAGCAATTTATTTCATAAAGTTAAGATCTTTCGTTTTTAGAATGATTTTGAAATATTCCACATTGATAAGCAAAAAGAAATTTTTCCACCTTTAGTTCTAATATGATCATTATTTTGAGCTAAAAATATTATTTTTAGTAATAATAATCCAAATCAATGATTTTGTGAAAAATACAGAAAATTATTTTTGTAATTATGATAAAAGATTACATTAAAATTATTGTAATACTGCTTAATAAATTATGTTAATGAAAGTTCTCTTAGAAAATAAAATATAATTTCGCTTATTAATACTTTATTCTTTGTAAAACATAACACAGGAAAATTGACGACTCTAGTGTACTTTCATTGAACTCCTATTTAATTAGTTTAATAAGAATTGTAAAAATAATAATTCTGTTTATTAAAAACAGCAAGAACAAAGCAAATATTAAGCATATAAATAGAAAAATGAACAATGAACAAATGAACAGTTTCTGTTCAGAAAAATGAACAGTTTCTATAATTTTCATATTTTTATAAAATTAATGGCATTTTTTTGTATCTTAATTTATTTTGTTAATCCTTTTGTTTCTTCACATTCATAGTATTCAAACTATTCAAATTTCTCTTCTCTTAAAAATAGGAAATAAATTTTTGTTTTTCAATAAAATTAAAATTTAAAATGAAATTTCACGCAATTTCTTTTAAAATTAATTGAATTTATTTTATAAGTATGATTAACAATTAAGATAAATAAAATTGTGTGATGTATAACTTTAACTTACTATATTTTTATTATGAATATTAACAATTACAGTTATTAATAATAAATATTAAGAATTTTAATAATATATGTATAACACACAACATGTGCATATGAAATTTTTTTGAATATTTTACGTATTATATTATTATAAAATGTATTATTAATAAACATTTTTTAGCTTGTGTACTTTTTATCATACTACAGTTTGACTCTTAAGATATCAGTAAATTTAAGTGACATTTTATCGTTTATATTTCTCTTAAATGTTTTCAAACTTTAGGAAAAATAATTTTTTTTTCATGTCAAGAGAAAATCAAATTTTTTAATTCATGTTTATTAACCTAATTTTATATTTTTGTATTATTTAGTACATCGATAAGAGATTCAAAGATTAATTTATTTTTAAAGGTTATTTAATAATAATTATTTTACTATTAACAATTAAAAATAAATCATAAAAAGGACAATATGGTTGTTTCGCAGTCATTTAAAACATTTTTTGTACTTGGAATAACTTAGAATGAGTCTTACAGAGCTAAATTTATTGACAGAAATCGATGTCACATTAGCTGAACTTTTATGCAATTATCTTAAGTGAATTTGCTATTTATTTGAAGCTCATTTGCAATGTCGATTTTCTGCGTTCACGAATCAATCTGTAAATGCTGCTTCGCCGCCCGTGATGTACAATAATCAAAAAAATGACATTGAAAATGCTTTGCTGTATTATGTTAAGATTCGAGCTTGATGTATTATCCCTGAAAATTAATACTTAATATTCGTTTTCGTGCCAGTTTTCCGCTTTATTGATTATTTTTAATTGATTATTTGGAAGGAAATAGAATGTATAGCTATAATTCTTGTTAGAAATTCGACAAAAAGAGATGAAGCATTTTGAAGAAAATAATTGTTTTTAATGAGATTAAATTTGCGTTACACTAATGTACGCTAATGAAAAAGAAGCATAAAAAATTTAATGAAGTTCGATCTACCAATTTTTTTTTAATTCTACATTGAGTGTTCGAATTTATAATGGGTTGAAAGTTTTCCGTGGCAGCAATGGATACTTATGTGTAAGGAGCGATAAAAATTTCTAATGGCTTCCTGTGATACATTCTACCCAACATTTATCAATCATTGCTCCAGATCTGCTATATTTTGGGATTCTCGAATCTGGTAATCTGCGATGTCTCATATATGATCCATTTTTATAACACTTGGTCAAAGAGAAATATTACAAGCATGGAGACAGTCCATAGATCTACGAAACGGTATGGAGTTTGACATTACGTTGTTGGAAAATGGCCTCATAATAACATGCACGGTGGTAACAAGCGGCCACAGAATGTTATCAATATATCCTTGGCTGTTACAACTATCCGAGATAGTATCTTCCACCATTACATTCGTCGTTGTGGCTGTATGATCTCATAAAATGAAGGCTGGTGGAGACAGATGATTCTAACATTTCCCCAGATGTTTTCCGATAGCCATCTTCTCCAAGACTGATGCCAGATTCATCTCTAAATATTATGCAATGTCAATCTGTTGTTAGCCGAGATACGACATACTCCATACAACTTGTTAGATGGTGTGGAACTAAAAACAGTCCGCTGAGAACTGCTGCTCACATAAAAAAAAAGAACCATCATTTTTACCAAGCGCTTTAAGATGATGGAAGGCCTTGCAAATCATGGGATAGAACTTGTAGCTCGTTAAATGGCAGACAATGATTCAATTAGGGCAGTTCACTGTATCACATAAACAGCCAACTTTTTCTCGCATTCTTACATGTTGGCTTTTCAAAACCTTTTATTTCGACAACTAGGTCTTTATGACTAGCCAGTTTCAAGCATATCAACTATGCGACCACATTCAAAGTCGTCTTATTGATAGAAAGTCGTCATGTTGGCAATCGCTAAATGATAGAAAATGATTCCATTAGGGTAGTTCATTATATCACATAAGCATCCAATCTTTTCTCGCATTCTAACATGTTGACTTTTTAGAGCCTTTATTTCTCCCAACGAGGTTCTTGTATCAACCATTGCTGCCAGAATCTTTTGATTAAAAGTGTTAGTGTTGTGCAGATGGCAGATTATATCTCTTTATGACTAACCAGCTTCACGCATACTAACTATGCTTTCATGATGATCACCACGTTCGAAGTCGTTCTGTGGACTATAATGTCTTCGATGATATCGTAACCACGTTAGTGGAAATGTTCTTTCAGGGAACTGCGAAACTGATCACGAAATAAGATAAATCATTTCCAATTGTTAACTGTTTTTGCACGTTATACTTATTGATTAGTTACACAAACTGTCTTATTATCTGAAATATGGCCTTGAAAATTTAATCATTTTCATTCTTTACATAAAACAAGCTAAAATAAAGTGCTAATAGAAGGAATTGAAAAAAAGATAAATAATTTCCAATTGTGTGTTTTTTCACGTGAAATTGATTAGTTACACAAATCAATAAATTGAAAATTTAATCATTTTCATTCTTTACATAAAATGGTCGAATTTTTTGTAGGGGTATTTCGATTTCGATTTTTTTTTTTGTGGAAGAAATCCTATTAAAAGACAATAAATATATTTCATTAAGAAATTAATAAAATTATTAAATTATGCAAATTACGAATTAATTCATTGATATTATTGCGAAATTATGTTAATAGAATTAAATACTTCATTGGAAATCGAATATATTTTTAAATTTACAAAATACAAAATATTCTTAATGCCATTTTTGTTTTTTCTACTGTAATGATCAATACGATAGTGGAATAAGGTAATGACAACTGGGTGCTTTAAATGACAAACTAAAGCACTCAGACTTTCAAAAATATTTTTAAAACAAAAGGATACGAAAATATTTCATCATTAGATTTTTTAAAGGAAATTCAAATTTCTTTTATTAATTTTTCAATGTCTTAATCAAAGTCATTATCTTTTTAAATTGTCATTAATATCTGATACAAAATGTATTACATGTCTTCACTTCATCAAAAATTAGTAAAAGATGTATTAAAATTATATTACTGATTATTATTATAAATTTAAAAAGAATATTCAAAAAATATATTTTACTATTTATAAAAATTTATTAAATTTATAAATTTATTATTATTTTATTATATTCTGATTTTTTTGATTCTGAGCACATAATTTATTTCCTTATAGTAGTATTTTTATACATTAGCAACTGAGGGACCAGACTTTAAAAGATCTTTTAGATATGCTGTGATTTAAGGGTAGACCGCCCCAAATTAACATGAAAGTTATATTTCATTCATCATTTTTTTAGTATATGACATTTATTGAAATGTTTATACAAATATAAATTAGAGCATATTTTTTTTTGATACTTGATAATGGCTCCTCTAATAAATATTTTAAGATTTACTTCTATTTTTGAAGCAGCTAAACGCATAATTGATTCTAAATTTTTATCTGTAAAGTTTTTCCTATCTATCGATTAGTTATTTTTCGTGACAGAAGACGTTTTTTCACGTTTATAGGTCAAAAAGGTCTATCTACTTCAACACATTATCTAATAATATTTTACAATAGTTCAGATTGCCTCAACGTAGGAAGCTTATTAATTTAACTTTATTAAATTTATTTCAAAGATCTTAATTCTTTTGCTTTTTGATGAGCTTAAATTTTACATCAGAATGGAAATTAAAAACACAGCAACGAATTTACTTCAAGAAAAACAAAAAACAAATTGGCTATGTATGCATTCATTAAAATTTAAATAACACGTGATGCTGATGTATCGCTAGTCAATAAATCGAAAACTGCGTATGAGTTGCAGCCATGGTCTGCCCTTGTTTACTGCAGAATTAAAACAAATAGAATTCGCTTATTCAAAATAAATTTCTTAAGCCACCGTTCTTGGTAAGAGGAATCAGTGTGTACGTTACCTTTTACGCTAATCAATGGATATTCAAAATACATGAAGCCCCAACTAAACCATAATGACTTGCAAACTCATCAAGTTTTAAGACACACTGAATTTTCATAAGCTTGCAATTACTTGAGGCAGGAATGGTCACAAGAGATAAAAATAAAGTAACATGTTTTTTTCCAGATAAGATCTATCTTGTTAGTGTAGAATATATTTTGGTGCTGCCTTCCAGGAAAATTATTTTAAAGTAAACATTCAATGTTTGATTTTACAACGCATACTCAATAAAATATTTTTTTAATAATAGATTAATGTAGATTTGAATAATGATTTCTAACTAAGGAAGATACTCATTCAAATGAGAATTGTAAGAAGCGTTAGTTACTATGCGAAAAGATGCAGATATGAAAGTAGGATTGTGCTGGGGGGGCATGACAATATAGCCTCTGATTTTCGTTTCTTTTCTCCCTACCTGACCAGTGGTCTAATTGGCTAGTGCTGTGGCCTTACCACATGCTTCAAGTTCGATTCCTGGCGGGGGTATGGATGTTTGTTAATGGTTTGGAATCCACGTTAAACTGTAGGTCCGTTCTAATTAGACAAAGGTGTGTACAAAATGATCGTAGAGCGACAAACCACACCTTACCTAGGGCTATGTAACGTCCTACCATTTAGAAAGATGTGAGGGGAGTACTCGTATCAGTGGGTCACATGTAGACCATGAAAAGCACACCTATAGATTATAGGGAGCTATGGCTTAAAATGGATTCCGAATCACTACAAACATCTATGACATCACCGGGATTCGAACCCGAAATCTGGTACCGAGCGCAAGAGCACTAGCCACTCAGCCATGAAGACCCTTATAGTCATTAACTAATGGTTATGATAAATAAGTCTTGCATAAATAGTATGATTGCTGGTTGACGTTCAAGAAATTTTCCCTTATACGACACGCAACTGCCATAAAATATTTTGCCGAACATTCGTTTGTTCACAAACATTGCAGTTTGAATTCAAAAGCAATACCCTATCTTCCCATACGAGCTAAGTTTCAGTCGTCTTTCGGTATGTCGTAAATCCTTTGATACGTGACTAAAAATAGACACTATGCCGAACAAAAGTTCTCTTTCTCCGTAAAACTGGTGAACGGAACCACATACGTTTCGATTTCTATGCAAATAAGCATGCAAATATGCATTTGAAATTCGTTGTTATGCGGCGCTCAAAATGCACTCTCTTAAATTTAGGCGCAGTTTTATGTGTTACGTACATATCTCTAAAGTACTTTTGAGACTTTTTTTTTCTTGAACTTTTTATTTGAAAAAAAAAAGTCCCTTAAATTAATGAATATAAAATTTCATTAATTTAACGACAGTTAATAAGCAATAAAGTCAGTGAATTATTATTCACAGACTGTAACTACAATCTACAATACCTATTATAATAAATAAGTAAAAATACCATAGCATATAATCCTGTATTCAATTTTGTGCAGATTATTTTAAATCATTTAATAGAAAAACAATCATAATCATAGAATACAATCTGCAATCATAGAAATAAAAAATATTACAAAAATTAGAATATAGATTGATGCTGGAATGTGCTTACTCGACCAGCCATATTTTCCAGACATTATTCCTTCTGATTACCAGTTGTTTCGACGTTTGACGCGTGGCCTGTCTGAGCAGCACTCCCATTCTTTTGAAGAGATAAAAATTGGATTGATTTATAAATAAACTCAAAAGACCAGCTGGTCGATGCGAAGCTCGTATCTTGTCAGACAAATTGGAATAAAGTAATACTTAGAGATGGACAATACTTTTGATTGATGTGTCTTAAGGAAATAAACTGCTCATTTCTAGAAAAAATCTGCATGATTTAAGTATATATATGAGAGGAGAGAATGTAATATTGCTGTTTCTTTTTCTAAATTATAAATAGCCTCAAAAGACCAGCCGGTCGATGCGAAGCTCGTATCTTGTCAGACAAATTGAAATAAAGTAATACTTAGAGACGGACAATACTTTTGATTCATGTGTCAATAATTTTTTTAAGGAAATAAACTGCTCATTTCTAGAAAAAATCTGCATGATTTAAGTATATATATGAGAGGAGAGAATGTAATATTGCTGTTTCTTTTTCTAAATTATAAATAGCCTCAAAAGACCAGCCGGTCGATGCGAAGCTCGTATCTTGTCAGACAAATTGGAATAAAGTAATACTTAGAGACGGACAATACTTTTGATTGATGTCTGAATAATTTTTTTAAGGAAATAAACTGCTCATTTCTAGAAAAAAATCTGCATGATTTAAGTATATATATGAGAGGAGAGAATGTAATATTGCTGTTTCTTTTTCTAAATTATAAATAGCCTCAAAAGACCAGCCGGTCGATGCGAAGCTCGTATCTTGTCAGACAAATTGGAATAAAGTAATACTTAGAGACGGACAATACTTTTGATTGATGTGTCAATAATTTTTTTAAGGAAATAAACTGCTCATTTCTAGAAAAAATCTGCATGATTTAAGTATATATATGAGAGGAGAGAATGTAATATTGCTGTTTCTTTTTTCTAAATTATAAATAGCCTCAAAAGACCAGCCGGTCGATGCGAAGCTCGTATCTTGTCAGACAAATTGGAATAAAGTAATACTTAGAGACGGACAATACTTTTGATTGATGTGTCAATAATTTTTTTAAGGAAATAAACTGCTCATTTCTAGAAAAAATCTGCATGATTTAAGTATATATATGAGAGGAGAGAATGTAATATTGCTGTTTCTTTTTCTAAATTATAAATAGCCTCAAAAGACCAGCCGGTCGATGCGAAGCTCGTATCTTGTCAGACAAATTGGAATAAAGTAATACTTAGAGACGGACAATACTTTTGATTGATGTCTGAATAATTTTTAAGGAAATAAACTGCTCATTTCTAGAAAAAATCTGCATGATTTAAGTATATATATGAGAGGAGAGAATGTAATATTGCTGTTTCTTTTTCTAAATTATAAATAGCCTCAAAAGACCAGCCGGTCGATGCGAAGCTCGTATCTTGTCAGACAAATTGGAATAAAGTAATACTTAGAGACGGACAATACTTTTGATTGATGTGTCAATAATTTTTTTAAGGAAATAAACTGCTCATTTCTAGAAAAATCTGCATGATTTAAGTATATATATGAGAGGAGAGAATGTAATATTGCTGTTTCTTTTTTCTAAATTATAAATAGCCTCAAAAGACCAGCCGGTCGATGCGAAGCTCGTATCTTGTCAGACAAATTGGAATAAAGTAATACTTAGAGACGGACAATACTTTTGATTGATGTCTGAATAATTTTTTAAGGAAATAAACTGCTCATTTCTAGAAAAAATCTGCATGATTTAAGTATATATATGAGAGGAGAGAATGTAATATTGCTGTTTTTCTAAATTATAAATAGCCTCAAAAGACCAGCCGGTCGATGCGAAGCTCGTATCTTGTCAGACAAAGTGGAATAAAGTAATACTTAGAGACCGACAATACTTTTGATTGATGTCTGAATAATTTTTTTAAGGAAATAAACTGCTCATTTCTAGAAAAAATCTGCATGATTTAAGTATATATATGAGAGGAGAGAATGTAATATTGCTGTTTCTTTTTCTAAATTATAAATAGCCTCAAAAGACCAGCCGGTCGATGCGAAGCTCGTATCTTGTCAGACAAATTGGAATAAAGTAATACTTAGAGACGGACAATACTTTTGATTGATGTCTGAATAATTTTTTTAAGGAAATAAACTGCTCATTTCTAGAAAAAATCTGCATGATTTAAGTATATATATGAGAGGAGAGAATGTAATATTGCTGTTTCTTTTTCTAAATTATAAATAGCCTCAAAAGACCAGCCGGTCGATGCGAAGCTCGTATCTTGTCAGACAAATTGGAATAAAGTAATACTTAGAGACGGACAATACTTTTGATTGATGTCTGAATAATTTTTTTAAGGAAATAAACTGCTCATTTCTAGAAAAAAATCTGCATGATTTAAGTATATATATGAGAGGAGAGAATGTAATATTGCTGTTTCTTTTTCTAAATTATAAATAGCCTCAAAAGACCAGCCGGTCGATGCGAAGCTCGTATCTTGTCAGACAAATTGGAATAAAGTAATACTTAGAGACGGACAATACTTTTGATTGATGTCTGAATAATTTTTAAGGAAATAAACTGCTCATTTCTAGAAAAAATCTGCATGATTTAAGTATATATATGAGAGGAGAGAATGTAATATTGCTGTTTCTTTTTCTAAATTATAAATAGCCTCAAAAGACCAGCCGGTCGATGCGAAGCTCGTATCTTGTCAGACAAATTGGAATAAAGTAATACTTAGAGACGGACAATACTTTTGATTGATGTCTGAATAATTTTTTTAAGGAAATAAACTGCTCATTTCTAGAAAAAATCTGCATGATTTAAGTATATATATGAGAGGAGAGAATGTAATATTGCTGTTTCTTTTTCTAAATTATAAATAGCCTCAAAAGACCAGCCGGTCGATGCGAAGCTCGTATCTTGTCAGACAAATTGGAATAAAGTAATACTTAGAGACGGACAATACTTTTTGATTGATGTCTGAATAATTTTTTTAAGGAAATAAACTGCTCATTTCTAGAAAAATCTGCATGATTTAAGTATATATATGAGAGGAGAGAATGCAATATTGCTGTTTCTTTTCTAAATTATAAATAGCCTCAAAAGACCAGCCGGTCGATGCGAAGCTCGTATCTTGTCAGACAAATTGGAATAAAGTAATACTTAGAGACGGACAATACTTTTGATTGATGTCTGAATAATTTTTTTAAGGAAATAAACTGCTCATTTCTAGAAAAAAATCTGCATGATTTAAGTATATATATGAGAGGAGAGAATGTAATATTGCTGTTTCTTTTTCTAAATTATAAATAGCCTCAAAAGACCAGCCGGTCGATGCGAAGCTCGTATCTTGTCAGACAAATTGGAATAAAGTAATACTTAGAGACGGACAATACTTTTGATTGATGTCTGAATAATTTTTTAAGGAAATAAACTGCTCATTTCTAGAAAAAATCTGCATGATTTAAGTATATATATGAGAGGAGAGAATGCAATATTGCTGTTTCTTTTTCTAAATTATAAATAGCCTCAAAAGACCAGCCGGTCGATGCGAAGCTCGTATCTTGTCAGACAAATTGGAATAAAGTAATACTTAGAGACGGACAATACTTTTGATTGATGTCTGAATAATTTTTTTTAAGGAAATAAACTGCTCATTTCTAGAAAAAATCTGCATGATTTAAGTATATATATGAGAGGGAGAATGCAATATTGCTGTTTCTTTTTCTAAATTATAAATAGCCTCAAAAGACCAGCCGGTCGATGCGAAGCTCGTATCTTGTCAGACAAATTGGAATAAAGTAATACTTAGAGACGGACAATACTTTTGATTGATGTCTGAATAATTTTTTAAGGAAATAAACTGCTCATTTCTAGAAAAAAATCTGCATGATTTAAGTATATATATGAGAGGAGAGAATGTAATATTGCTGTTTCTTTTTCTAAATTATAAATAGCCTCAAAAGACCAGCCGGTCGATGCGAAGCTCGTATCTTGTCAGACAAATTGGAATAAAGTAATACTTAGAGACGGACAATACTTTTTGATTGATGTCTGAATAATTTTTTTAAGGAAATAAACTGCTCATTTCTAGAAAAAAATCTGCATGATTTAAGTATATATATGAGAGGAGAGAATGCAATATTGCTGTTTCTTTTCTAAATTATAAATAGCCTCAAAAGACCAGCCGGTCGATGCGAAGCTCGTATCTTGTCAGACAAATTGGAATAAAGTAATACTTAGAGACGGACAATACTTTTGATTGATGTCTGAATAATTTTTAAGGAAATAAACTGCTCATTTCTAGAAAAAATCTGCATGATTTAAGTATATATATGAGAGGAGAGAATGTAATATTGCTGTTTTTTTTTCTAAATTATAAATAGCCTCAAAAGACCAGCCGGTCGATGCGAAGCTCGTATCTTGTCAGACAAATTGGAATAAAGTAATACTTAGAGACGGACAATACTTTTGATTGATGTCTGAATAATTTTTTAAGGAAATAAACTGCTCATTTCTAGAAAAATCTGCATGATTTAAGTATATATATGAGAGGAGAGAATGCAATATTGCTGTTTCTTTTTCTAAATTATAAATAGCCTCAAAAGACCAGCCGGTCGATGCGAAGCTCGTATCTTGTCAGACAAATTGGAATAAAGTAATACTTAGAGACGGACAATACTTTTGATTGATGTCTGAATAATTTTTTTAAGGAAATAAACTGCTCATTTCTAGAAAAAATCTGCATGATTTAAGTATATATATGAGAGGAGAGAATGCAATATTGCTGTTTCTTTTTCTAAATTATAAATAGCCTCAAAAGACCAGCCGGTCGATGCGAAGCTCGTATCTTGTCAGACAAATTGGAATAAAGTAATACTTAGAGACGGACAATACTTTTGATTGATGTCTGAATAATTTTTAAGGAAATAAACTGCTCATTTCTAGAAAAAAATCTGCATGATTTAAGTATATATATGAGAGGAGAGAATGCAATATTGCTGTTTCTTTTTCTAAATTATAAATAGCCTCAAAAAGACCAGCCGGTCGATGCGAAGCTCGTATCTTGTCAGACAAATTGGAATAAAGTAATACTTAGAGACGGACAATACTTTTGATTGATGTCTGAATAATTTTTTAAGGAAATAAACTGCTCATTTCTAGAAAAATCTGCATGATTTAAGTATATATATGAGAGGAGAGAATGCAATATTGCTGTTTCTTTTTCTAAATTATAAATAGCCTCAAAAGACCAGCCGGTCGATGCGAAGCTCGTATCTTGTCAGACAAATTGGAATAAAGTAATACTTAGAGACGGACAATACTTTTGATTGATGTCTGAATAATTTTTTTAAGGAAATAAACTGCTCATTTCTAGAAAAAATCTGCATGATTTAAGTATATATATGAGAGGAGAGAATGCAATATTGCTGTTTCTTTTTCTAAATTATAAAGTAATACTTTTAACTTACCTAACCTACTTAATACTTTTTAGGCTTTATCCATCCTTTCTATGAACGTTAAAAAGCCTTATTATTATGTGCATTGTTGAAAAGCCATCAAAAACAAAAGCATATACATTCTTTGACATTAAACCAATATATATATAAATTTAATATAATACGGCATAAATATGATATGTTATTAAATACGACAGGCGGAAACGACGATGCCTGTAGGGCGTTTTAGACAGTCTGGTTTGCAGTTATTGTATTTTCTGTTTATTGTATACGTAATATATAAATACAAGCTTCGTTTCCGCTTGTCGTATTTAATAGCATAATAATAAAATAGGACAAATCGATATGCTAAGAATGGGGCGCACACATAAGAAGAACTGTTCTAAGTTTTCTTTTTATTTATCTATCGCAGCAATTGCTTTCAGCAACAAGAAGACTCGATGGCGATTACGACAGGATGTGTAAAAGTATCTCGAATTGATAGTGGGGCTGCCTGGTGAGAGTTTTCAGCGTTTTCCACTATACGACACATAAATGTGAAGAAGTTACCACTAAAGGTCCATCTGGAATGCAATGTTCTCCCCTCCATATACAGTCAGTGGGCTGTTCATGATATACTTAAAATAAGCAAAGGTTTTCAACCAAAAAGGGCCCAGATTGAGTGTGAATCCGTCCAAGTTGGATTCTCAATTAATTCAAATATTCGAATTAATTCAAATATTTATGTAGGAATATTTGTTGGCATTACTTAGGGAAAAAACCCATAGAAACTGCAGCGATTGCAACAGAAAATCATGCAATGACACTGATTGGCTGGCATGAGATTTATTTTTCTTTATACAATAAGAAAACTTGAAACAGTTATTATTATTATTTCTATTATTATTATTTTGAGAGAACCATCTGGAAGGCATTAATTCTCCTACTGAAGTAATACTGGCCAATGGCTAGCGTTGCGGCAGTTGGTACCAGAGGGTTCAGGTTCAAATCCTGGCGGTGACATGGATGTTTGGGAGTGGTTCGGAATCTACGTTTAACTGCAGGTTCCGTTCTGTTTAGCCTAAATTGAGCACAAAATGACCGTAGAGCGACAAATCTATTGAAGTAACGTTTACACACCAATGTAGTGTTGTTCTCTTGGTAGAGTTGTGGAGAGAATTAATAAAGTGGTACTCAGAAATTGTCGCAAAATATTCCTACATTGGGTAAAATATTATTAAATTATATTAAATTTTAAATATAAATTAATTTGTTTCAAAAATTTTATAAGAAAGATTTTTTTTTTCATATCATTACTATAATAAATCACATCATTTTCCCAACTTAAAAAAAAAAAAGAATTTATAATCTTATGTTGATAAAAGTATTCATGAAGAACAAAAGCCCGTTAAACAATAAAATATGCACTTAAATTCTAAACGAAATATACAAGTAATTTTTCATGCTGAATTTTATTGAACACAGGAAAAAAAATGGTTTTTAATTTAATTTCTGTGTTGAAAGATCTTAAAATTATGTAGCCAGAAAACAAATGGCAGACGTGATTAATGGCATACTGGGATTTAAAAAGTCTGAGGAGAAGAAATATAGCTCTATATTTGAATTTTTTTTAAACTAACTAAGTATTTATTTATTACTAAATTATATTATGTCGCATTAATTTATCTTTTATTTCTTTAAACAAATCGTACTAAATTTATATAAGATTTTTTATTTTTATTTTTATAATATTATAAAACGAAAGAAAAAATGTTTTTAATGTATTATCAGTTTTCGTATAACATAATATTAATTTCTTTTAGTTTGAATTCAATAAAATACATCAAAGTGGGAGAAATTAAAATTTTAGTATAATGAAAATATCATGAAAACAAACACGTCGAAATTAATCATTATTTTTTTAGTGAAAAGAACATTCTTTAACAGAACGATAAAGATATGATTCCATGATTATGATACACGATTCCGCAAATCTGTTGACACATTTACTATCACCTTTCCTGTGACATGAATATTATTCCAAATAAAAGAGAACCACACTTTCCGGAAGCGTTCGGTGCCACAGGTTCGAAATTCGAGTCCCGGCGTTGCCATGGTTGTTTGTAATGGCTCGGAATCCACTTTAAATCATAGGTCCCGATCTAATATGACTGTAAGTGTTGGGTTTAGGGCTGACAACCCTACCCCGTAAAAATAAAACAAAACCTCTCTTGTCTCGTAATCTGTAGTAGGCAGATGGCCTTGGGCCACAATGGGGCTGTTGCGACAATGATGATGATGATACTTTCCGGAAGGATTTCCAGGTGTAACCGAGTCTTCATTTGCTTGTAAAAACAAAACAAAATCGTGAAAATTCTTACCAGCACAGTTTTTGTGAAACGCAAAATAATTTTGAATAGTATTTCTCTCAATGTATTAACTCATTAGTGACTGCAACTCACGCCACCAGCTTAAATCGAGTTCTTGACTACTCGTACTGCTCTTTATACCATTAGGCCACGGTTAAAGTTAATTAATCTGTTTACAAACACATTTTTATCTTTTATTTCTTCTTTTTTATCATGACAATTTAAATTCTTCAAATATATAAACTTTTCATTTTTAAGAAAATCAAACGATATAAATAAATGCAAGTACTATACAACATCAAACAACACAGAGGCAATCTAGGGCATTTAAGTGAATGAACCTTAAAAATAACAGCTTCCCAGAAAGAAGATTAAAAGAAAGCATCCAAGAAAAGAAGATAAAAAGGATTTAATAAAGTAATTAAGATAAGACTTCTAAGGTTTCAGCTTTACTCCATTACCTCTAATCTATTGCTTGAGGAGATGGATAAAATCTGTTGTTATTTTATCCTCTTCTTATTTCTCCCCTTAGCAAATTAACTCCGGGAATCAGTGTGGTATGTTTACATAGGAAACAGTCAATTAAAGCATGTTTTGATCGATTTTAAGGGAGTTAATTACATTTAAATATTTATTTTATTTTAAAGATTTAATTCGGTGTCGTGTTTTAATGTCTTATCTATCTAAAAAATTATATATTTTCAATTGGATATATTATTTTGATTTTTGTTAATTTATTTCGTTACTATAAAATTGATTGATTTCGTTATTTTATTAACTTATTTGATTTATTTTGTTATTTTATTAAAACATTTTTAAAAACGATTGAGGATTTTTAAATTTATAAAATAGTTAACTGAACTGTGAAGGATTTTAATAATTTTATAAATGTATAATTGTTTATACTTGAATAAATTTACTACATTAAATATTTAATATTATGATATGAATAAAATAATTATTTTATTAATTAAAAAAAGTTAACAAAGGTTACGATACTTCTGACACATATGATATTTTCTATTAAAAAAAACTATTAAAATATCGTTTACTATTTATAATTGTAAGAATAATACGCTTATAATTCTATGAATGTATTACTATTTATATTTCAATAATTATACTGTATTAAATATTTAGTATTATGATAAGAATAAAATATTATTTTGTTAATTAAAAAAATTAACAAAGGTACAATTTTTCTGAAATATTTGATATTTTCTATAAAAAATTGTGGAAATGTCATTTATTATTTATAATTTTAAAAATAATATGTTTAATAGTTCTATGAGTATATTACTATTTATATTTCATTAAATATACTATATTAAATATTTATTATTAGGATATGAATAAAATAATTATTTTGTTAATTAAAAAATGGTAATAAAGGTTAAGATTCTTCTAAAACATTTGATAATTTCTATAAAAAATGGTGAAAGCATCGCTTATTATTTATAATTATAAGAATAATATATTTATAATTTTATAAATGTATAATTGTTTATATTTCAATAAATATACTATATAAAATATTTTATATCATGAGATGAATAAAATAAGTATTTTGTTAATTAAAAAGTTAACAAAGCCTAGGATTCTCCTAAAACATTTGATATTTTCTATAATAAAATGTGAAAATAACGTTTATTATTTATAATTGTAAGAATATTATATTTATAATTCTATGAATGTATTACAATTTCTAATTCAATAAATATACTATAAATTTTTAATATTATAATATGAATAAAATAATTATTTTGTTAATTAAAGAAGTTAACAAAGGCTAGGATTCTTCTGAAATATTTGATATTTTCTATTAAAAAAGCTGTTAAAATATTTATTATTTATAATTGTAAGAATAATATATTTATTCTATGAATGTATTACTATTTATATTTCAATAAATATATTATATTAAATATTTAATATTATGCTATGAATAAAATAATTATTTTGTTGATTAAAAAAATTAATAAATGCTACTACTATACTTCTGAAACATTTGATATTTTTTATATAAAAAATGTGAAAATATCATTTATTATTTATAATTGTAAGAATAATATATTTATAATTCTATTAATACATTGCTATTTATATTTCTATAAATATACTATATTAAATATTTAATATAATAACATGAATAAGATAATTATTTTGTTAATTGAATTTGTTAACAAAGGCCAGTGTTCTTCATAAACCTTTGATATTTTCTATATAAAAATATGAAAATATCGTTTATTATTTATAATTGTAAGAATAATATAATTATAATTCTATTAATACATTGCTATTTATCTTTCTATAAATATACTATAAGAAATATTTAATAATATGATATGAATAAAATAATTATTTTGTTAATTAAATATGTTAACAAAGCATAGGATTCTTCTGAAACATTTGATATTTTTGTAAAAAAACTGAAAATATCGTTTAATATTTATGATAGTAAGAATAATATGTTTATAATTCCATGAATGTATTACTATTTATATTTCAATAAATATACTATATTAAATATTTAATATAATGATATGAATAAGATAATTATTTTGTTAATTGAATTTGTTAACAAAGGCCAGTGTTCTTCTGAAACCTTTGATATTTTCTATATAAAAATATGAAAATATCGTTTATTATTTATAATTGTAAGAATAATATAATTATAATTCTATTAATACATTGCTATTTATATTTATATAAATATACTATAAGAAATATTTAATAATATGATATGAATAAAATAATTATTTTGTTAATTAAATATGTTAACAAAGCATAGGATTCTTCTGAAACATTTGATATTTTTTGTAAAAAAACTGAAAATATCGTTTAATATTTATGATAGTAAGAATAATATGTTTATAATTCTATGAATGTATTACTATTTATATTTCAATAAATATACTATATTAAATATTTAATATAATAACATGAATAAGATAATTATTTTGTTAATTGAATTTGTTAACAAAGGCCAGTGTTCTTCAGAAACCTTTGATATTTTCTATATAAAAATATGAAAATATCGTTTATTATTTATAATTGTACGAATAATATATTTATTACATTACACAAAGTGGACAAGCGAAGGTCAAATTGTCCGGTATTTGAAAATAACAACATTAAATAAATAATAGTTTCCTTATTTTCGTGCAATTGAAAAGATCATAAAAAATAATTTATTTAAATTAAAAATAAATATGCAAATTTATTTTTTAATATAAGAAAATAATTGTAGTTTCTAAATAATGGTAGGGTGAAAATTTTTATTTCGGTTAATTTTAAGAAAATAATGATCCTCTTTCAACCTGTGTTTGCTAAGATAAATTATTAACTTTTACCAAATTTCTTTATATTTCATTAATCCTCACTGGTGGAGTGTTGAAATTAATTTAAAATCATTTCCCCAGTATATTTTAATCAAAGAACACCTTTTATTGAATTATTAGAGAGTTTTTGCATACCGTACGTTAGTTACCGTAGGACGTCCGTTAGCTTTTTCTCCCTAGCGCGCATGCTCATAGGAAACATAATTTCTTATGAGCATGCGCGCTAGGGAGAAAAAGCTAACGGAGGTCCAACGGTAACTAACGTACGGTATGCAAAAACTCTCTATTTTCTTGGTTCTTTTTAATCTAAAAAACTTGCTGTTCTTAATTATATTTCATTTATCGTCCATCTTTTTCATCGATTGCTTTTTTGTTGTGTGTGAAGAATAAAATTCGAATGAAAAAGTTGCAGACGATAATAAGTTTTCTAATAATCGTTTGGTATTTTCTTTTTTGAAATATATTAAATAAAAAATAATAAATTTTTTTTTATTCAAGAAACAGATGTTAGAGACAAATGTTATGATTAATATTTTCTCTGTTTTTTATTATTTATAAATTCAAAGAAATATTTTTTCTCGCATATTTCCATTATTTAATTTAAACTTAAAAATAAAGAGAAAAGTTAAAAAAAATAATAATAATACATTTTATGCAAAATTGCCTTTGAGTTTAATTGAATGAAACAAAAAAAAATAATGTTTCATTAATTTCATTAAAAAATAATTTCAAACAAGCATAATTGAAAAATACTTTAGAAAAAATAAAATTCATTATTAATTATATAATTTTTTTAAATTAAACTTTAATAAATTGTGTAATTAGATTACTAGATTTTGAAATGTAATTGCTTTAAAGACTTTTTTGAGAAGTTTATTTAGTAAGATAAGAAATTCAATCCATAATGAATGATCTTATGGACAAAACATTTTTTTTTTTTCCATTTCAATGGTATTAATGAGATTAAACGAAAATTCTTGAATTGATATTATTTTTTATTATTAGGGTAAAATTTATCATAATTAAGAATTTACATCATAAAAAATGCATTTAGATACATATCAATAGTTAATAAATGTATTCTTAATTCTTATTTCTTTCCAAAATTTTGTTATAAACTATAGATTGTTTAATTACTTTATTTCTTAATTTCGATTTTTATACTTTTACAAATTAAGTCTCTAATTAATGCTAATGATTTAAAGATATAAATTTACTTAAAATGTATACATTAATGTCATTTTATAATAATTTCATAACTGCAATTTTATGAAACTAAGATATACTAAAGGAATCAATATTAAAAAGGATTTTATTTGCTGTCCGGTTTTTAGGCATATTTGTGTTAAAGATATACCAATGAACAATTTTAGCAATTTATATTATAGAATTTTTATAAATTTGAGGCATTTCTTTTAACAATAGCTTTTAAGGCCTAATATTGAGCAGTTTGGATTTATGAGCTAAAAGAAATAAAATTTGAAATTCTATAAGCCAACTAAACAAAAAATTTCAATGTTTACGCTGAGTACGTGCGGAATAGATCTAAGATGACACACACAAGATTATTCGTTCTAAGTTGCTACGTTTCAACGTTGAATCACCGAAGTGATGATCTCAGTATAAAGTAATGAACATGCGATGTGGATTCACGGTAAGACGAAAAAAAAAAAAGCAAAAAAAAAAAAATTTTTTTTCTAAAATGTGAAAAAATACTTATTTTATTAATATGTTTACCTCACCTCTAAAATATTTACGAGAAGAAAGTAAAAAAAAAAATTGTTATTAAACATTATGAATATCATTTAAAAAGGACACTTTAAAAAAGTAAGTTTTAGATTTAAACAGTTTAAATATCAAGGATATAAATTGAAAAACTTTTTTTTAATAAAAATTTACATATTTTGATATGATTTTTATTATAATATTTAATAAATATTTCATAAAAATACAATATTTGAAAAAAAAAATGTTGAAAAATATTTTGAAATAATTTCACGGGATTATTTAAAAGCCAAAAACAATAATAAATAATAATAAATTTTCCGCAAACATTAGCGTTTGCATTGTTGACTTTCGAATAACTTTTTTCTTTAAAAACTATTTTTATATGATGTGTTGTTTTATGCATAACAAA
This sequence comes from Caerostris darwini, assembly GCA_021605075.1. Lineage (NCBI taxonomy): Eukaryota > Metazoa > Arthropoda > Arachnida > Araneae > Araneidae > Caerostris > Caerostris darwini. The sequence continues at coordinate 70,796 of BPLQ01015536.1, forward strand.
AGAGGGAAATTATTTAATTTTGCTCAACATATAACATTACAACTTTCACAAAATGGATAAAAATGGATAAATGTTTAAAAATGAAGAGAAAGTCGATAAATACCGAATAGAAATTTGCTTTTTTTATAGTGCTCTTTGTAATGTCGAAGTTCGGTTTTTTAAATGTCACGACATATTTGTTACACATTTAAATTTCTCACTATTTTAAATGTCACAGGGTTTTGCTCATTTTTTGCTTTCGAACCATTTTCCTCATCCTTATGTTGATTAAATAGGGTGTTTCGAGTGTTTCTGGTATTTAATATCCTCAAAACAACTAAAGTGCAATCCAGAAATTTTCTGAATGCAGGTTACAATCTATTGGTGGATCGCAAGCTGATCTGATATGGTTCGCCAAATATTTCAATACTTAGTTTATCGATATTAATTAAGTTCATAATTACAACTTAAATTGTATGTTTACTTTCTATTTATTTTTTAATACCTATATAGAGAATTTGTTATATTATTCATAACATTACTCTTTTTACTAGTATTGAATTCGTAGAGTAATTAATAATCGTGAGCAAATAATGTTCTGCAGTGTTAGAATTCAGACGCTTTTTTTTCTGTCTCGGCTTCAGGAAAAAATTCGGCCTGATGGCCAATTAGCTAGAGCTCTGGTTCTTGGTACCACAGGCTTCAGGTACGATTCCTAGCGGTGGCATGGATGTTTGTTAGTGGTTCAGAATTCAATGTAGGTCCTAGTCTACTTAGTCCAAAGTGTTCAAAAAATGATCGTAGAACGGCAGACCAGAACAAACGAACCACTAACAAACATCCATGCCACCACCAGGATTGGAACCTGAAGCCTGTGGTACCAAAGGCCAGAACGCTAGCGACAAATCAAACCTGAAAAACCTATCCTTTATTATATCATCTATTCCTTTCAGGATTATATTATCTGCGTATCAATTTGGCGCGACAGCTCCATGATGGGCGAAGGCCGTCTGCCTGCTGCCAGATTTCGAGACAGGAGATGTTACCTTTTTAAGGGTAGGGTTTTCAGCCCGATGCTCTTCAGTCATATTAGACCGGTAATTACGGTTTAAAGTGTATTCCGAACTCCTACAAATATCCATAGGACAGCTGGGATTCGAACCCAAAACCTGTGGCATCAGGCGACAGTGCCCTAGTCACTCACTCATTCCTTCGACACTCTAAATTTCTAAACAAACTCACATTATTCTAATATATGAGGTAAGATCTACCTAGAATGTTTCCATAATTTTATCTACCTAGAACTAGGTTTTATCTAGAATGTTTTTATGATTTTATTTTGCTATCGTAAAATATTGATTAAAACTACTTAAATGCAAAAAGTATTGCTCACTTTTAATTCACGGGAACATAAAAGTTGGTTGGCTTCTATTGAATATTTTATCAAACACTCTAAATAATACGTTCTGTGCCTATTAGGTGAGAGATAGATACCCATAATTATGTTATGGAAAAATTAACTGTTTTCTTTCATTTTTATGACGTTGATGGTCATAAAACTCCCCCACTTGCACGTTTCGTTTGGCAATAAAACAACGGATATCAGCCTCAAAGACTGTGAGATCTTCATCAGTAAATGTTCACGACTAAAAACAATACTGCATATTATTCAACACCGGATATTATCATGGAAAGAGCAAATAATTTTTTTTAAATGTAAGATTAATTAATTCTTGTTGTTGCAAGCTTATTCGTAAATTGATAAATTATTCACTTATTTTATTTCCGCATCTTAATCTTGTGTTGTGCTTTGAAAGATTTTAGATACAAAGTTGATGATGAAGACATTTTCTATTACTTCACTCAAGCACACTTAACTAAAAATTAATTTTAGGAAAAGCAATTTATTATAAAAAAAACGGACGAAAAGCATTAGTTATTAGAGGGTTTTTGCATACCGTACGTTGGTTACCGTAGGACGTCCGTTAGCTTTTTCTCCCTAGCGCGCATGCTCATAGGAAATTATGTTTCCTATGAGCATGCGCGCTAGGGAGAAAAAGCTAACTGACGTCCTACGGTAACTAACGTACGGTATGCAAAAACTCTCTATTACTTCACTCAGCACACTTAACTAATAAGCATTTTATTATGAAAAGTCCCTATGTCCAGTGGTACTAGAAAATTTTGCCTTTGTATTCCTCTTAGCAAGGGAAAATTTTTATCAAGCCCCACTTAATATTTTTAATCAACATCTTAGTGACTTTGACGATTTATTTGGTTTATGTTATATTGGCAATAGACGAGAGTAATCAGAATATTATGGATATTAGTTACAATTATCAATAGCTTTAAAATATGTCAACAAAGAGTATTTGATTTTTTACTGTAAAAATAGTCAAGTATTTTAATATAATCGCTCATTAATATAAATAAAATTAATAGGTTATAATTTTAATGTCTGAAATATACTCAGAAAAGTTTTCGCTTGACTTTTAAAACATATTTATATTGCAGTTATGCTTTGATAGCAGTCAAATAGAGAAAACAAATCTCGGCTGCCAAAAAAAGGTATTATGAAAGAATGTACTGCTGTCGGTTAGAGCAGGCCCCTCGTTGGGCGCCAGATTATAGTTGTGTCCGTTGTGCAAATGGGTGTGGTTGGGTCGAGACTTGAGACACAGAATTGAGAACTCACAGCTTTATTTGCATACGCATAAGCAGCACACACGTACAATTAACTACAGACAATATTCAACACATTTAAAGTCATATAATTGTAGATTCGTAGAAGGATTCAACAAATGAAAAAATAAAGATACTCAAGTACGCGCCGGATGCGCAAAATATACTTCCTCTCCGAGTGAGAGTCTGTAGGCCAATTATTACGCAAGGTCGCGTTGAATATATTTCCTCTCGGGATGAGAGATTACAAACTAAACGTTTCACAACAGAAGCGCGGATTTCCGGTGAAAGTCTCAAACCCACTGACCATTTCTCCTGAACGTCACAGAGGCAGCTCTTGCTGTACGCAGGAGGAATCACGGTTACAAGAAGAGATTAATAATAGATAGTTTTGAAATTTAAATTACTTTCAATTTTTATTCATTAAAAAAATTCTACCATATTAGTTTTAACTTTTGCTTAAAAGTATTTAAATACATTCATACATAGAAAGTAATTAAGTATTTTATAAGTATTCATATATATATTTTAATTGAGATCACGACCCTTAGACACCAACTTTTAGGGTGTTATTTTTAAATTAGGCACCAGGGACCGACTCTGAGACATCATGGCCTGTTTTTAAAAATGTCAACAAACTTCGCAGATTTATTGACAAAATGTATAAAAACATAAGTATCCTTTCAACAGAAAAAAAAATAATAATACACATATCAAAATAATATCTCTTATTCCTTCTCTGAACTTTACAATATCCCTCTCAAATGTTTGTACCTCTTTACTAACTCTTGTCCTAGATTTCGGTACGTGACATAAACAACCCTACCTGAAAATGTCCTTAATTTACCTGAGTACGAGTCATAGACGAAATGAAAAATGAAGATGCGACACCAAAAAATGTCACACCCGCCGAGATGGGTGGGTTACATCCTCATCCCACTCCCCCACACCCCTACAACACGGCAAACTGGCGTGTACTACTTCCGTCTAATATAATAAATCCAATTACCAGACACACGCCATCTCTCGTGAAGCCCCCACGTACGTCTGTAAACATTGTGAATGGATGTAGAAAGTCAATTCCGGTAATGACACTGACCCCCGCGCTGTGATGACAGACGATAATTACGCTTCCATTACCAGAAGTAGTCGAGGCTGGACCCATAGTTTTAATAAATCAACGGAAATGAAAAAAAATGGATGCTGGTACTTTGTCAGGATGGTCTGGCAACGCGTGAAGCGGTGTTCCTTTTTTGCAGTTTAATTAAGTCTGTAGGTTTGACTGTTTTTGTGCAAGAAAAAGTAGGTGGAGTTTAAGAATAATATTTTAGTGTTTTTTATTTAAAAATGATGTTTGTTATTTACGACTAGAAGTAACAAATTGTTCAATATTAATTAGCCATAAAAGCATATCAAACTTTAATCTGGGAATCCTACATTATTTACCTGTATTCATACGATAGAAATAAGTAATTCATAACTGTAATAAGAGAGTTAAAATTATATCTTATATAACAATTAATTATATAAGATATAAAAAGAAATAGGATATAATTAACTATATGGCCAAGTTAAGACTTTGGCGAATTAATAATATAATTTATTTAGTAAAGCGTTTTGGGCGAATTAAGAAATAAACAGAACAATTCATCATCAGAATCATCATGTTTTGTCACCAAATTAATTTTTAATGCTTCTCCAATAAGACCAAGCGGCTTGATGGCCAACTGGCTAGAGCTCTGGCCTTTGGTACCACAGGCTCCAGTTTCGAATCCTGGCGGTGGCAGGGATGTTTGTGAGTAGTTCTGAATTCACTTTAAACTGTAGGTCCTAATCTGTTTAGCTCTAGTGTGCACAAGATGACCGTAGAGCAACAAACCAAACCAATAAGACCACAGGCTCCAGGTTCGAATTCTGGCGGTGGCATGGATGTTTGTGAGTGGTTCGGAATACACATTAAATTGTAGGTTCCAGTCTAATTAGCCTAAAGTGTACAAAAAATTGCTGTAATACGGCAAACCAAACCAAATCTCCAAAAAGACAATTTATATTATTTGTTTATTGGTATCTTAAATTGTTGAAATATTTAATACAAATCTAATCTACCCACTCTAGGACAGTTTTAAAAAAACCATCAAATACTTTTTTTTATTTTATTAATTTCGACAAGTTTTGTTAATAAACGTTTAATGCAATACCTGTAATATAAATTCCATCGCCAACGAGATTTTACCAAAGTTCGTAATGTTCAATATGTCCCCAAGTATATTTTAATCGCTAAATACAGAAGTTATTTCTATTTTTATATAGCCTTTAATGCGTAATAAAGATACATGAATTATAATACCGAAAAATATTTATGAAAATGCAAATGACACCATTTGGCGAATATTGTGAATGTATTACATCTAGTCTCCTCCAAATTTTCATGATAGAATTTTTTTTTATTTTTCACATATTTAAATTCTTAATTAATATTTAACATATAAGTAATGTAAATTTAGAATAGTACTTTTAAATTAGAAATAGTACTTTAAAGTAGTCTGTAATTTCAATAATTTTCTATCTATAATCGTTATATTAAATAGCACCTGAAAAAGCTTGCAATACCTTATTTATTTTCTTCTATCTTAAAAGCGGCCCGATGGCCAATTGCCTAGCTCTGGCCTTTAGTACTTCAGGTTCGAATCCTGGCAATGGCATGGATGTTTGTGAGTGGATCGAAATGCACGTTACACTATAGGTCCCGGTCTAATTGGGCTAATTAGACCGGGTGCACAAAGTGTGCACAAAATGACTGTAGAGCGGCAAGCCAAACCTATTTTAAAATTTTCGTACTTTTCAGAATATTTCAAAAAACAAAATTTGCGTCTGAAAAGATTAAAATTTCATAAAATTCTTTAAAAAATTTGGTAAACAACAAACACAAAATTTTGTTAAATTATTGATAAAATTTTCTTTAAATAAACATTAATACTATTTTAAGTTGATTTGCGAAAGGTAGTTGCTTTATAAAGAAATGTGAGACCTTTTTCCATCCCTTGGAAAAAACCGCTTATATTAAAGAAATTTAATTAATTCATTAAAAAAAATTTTCATAATTTATTTCCTGATATGGTGTATTAAGTCTCCTGTGGTTCAGTCTGAGTAACGCTGTATTTGCTAGATATTTGCCAATACTACTGTGTCCAAAAAGTAAGAACAATTTTCAATTTAAAATTCCCGGGGCTTACGGAATGTATTTTTTAAGTTGCTGCACTGTCCTTGACATCTGTTTGAAATTTCACGTCAAAATATTCAGTTTGATCTATATATTGTGTTTGAGTTACGCTTGGCATTGTGAGATGCTAAAACTGATTCCGGCGATATTTGAAATGTCTGAATTAATTGACCAAAGAACCTGAGTTAAATTTTGTTTCTGGAATTGTATACAATGTTGCAGAAGGCATTCAGTGAGCATTCCTATATCGGAAAGAAATGTTTAGAAGTGGTAGAAACAGTTCAAAGAACGCATTCAAGATGAAGAGCCCCCGTGGTCGACCATAAACCTCAACCGACGAGGCTCACGTCCAAAAAATTAACGATTTGGTGTTTGCAAACCGTCGATTTACAATTACAGACCTTGCTGATGATGTTGGATTTTCAAAAGGATCGGTCAATTCCATTTTGGGCCACAAACGCGTCAAATCTCGATTGGTATCGAAAACACTGCATTGATTCTTTGTAACTTTTTCGCCAAAAATGAAACCCATATCGTTCCACAATCATCGTATTCACACCGTGCGACTTCTGGCTATTCTCTAAACTCAAAAGATCCCTCCATTTTGAGCCGATTGAAGAGATTCAACGTGAATCGGCGCGCGCTTTGAAGGCCATCCCTGCCGATGACTTTTTAGCATGCATTGAGGATTAAGAAAAAAAGTTGGCATAAATGCATTGTGTCCGGTGGGGATTATTTTGAAGGCGATGAAATAAATTTGGAAGAATAAATAAAGAGGTTTTGAAAAAAAAATAATTGGCCTTACTTTTTGGGCACAGTAGTATACCCATTCTCATCTGAATCGGTGCGTAAACTCTGTATTCTGTCTGCCATTCCATCTATCTTATGCGCTTTATAGTAGTTGAATTTCAATCAACGCCAACGTTAATTACGAGACGAGAAACGCGATATTAGAGTTTCCAATCTCCCGCTATCCTATTAGCAGCTATGCACAAACCTGTGATTTGCATACATTCGCAGCTAATTATATGCTACCGTGCTTTGTTTATTTTGCAAGTTTCAGGTTCACAGCTCCTATGTCAATAACTATCAGTCTAATTATAGTACTGACTAATACATAAAACATTCTCCACTATTAATCACTCGAGTAAACAGTTATAATAGAAATTTTGCAACAAAATAGTGATTTTATATTATAAGTATGTTAAATATACTTAGTAAACGTTTTATTTTAAATAAATAGTCGAGAGGTTCTCAAACTATTGAAATAGGGACCAACTTAAAATTCTACAGATAATTTTAGGCACATTATACACGAATATTTGAGTAATATGTTATAGTTAAGTCAGGGATTACAGAAAAATATAATGTGAAAAAATAAAACCAAATGCATCCCAAGTTTATTTATTCTTGTGTTTATGAAAAGTATGAGACTGAATTGTCGTAGCGATCTCTTCAATGTTTAGGCATATATTTGAACAAATTCTCATTTTCTTATCGGTTCATTGAAGATTTCCTTTTTTTACACTTAATTGTTGTGAGGGTAGAAAATCCTAATTCAGATAAATATGACGTTGAAAATTGTAGTTAAATTTTCAAAGCTTTCTTTAGATATAGACAAACAATCTTCTTTTATAGAAATTCAAAATGTTTAGAGATACATTTCCTAATGTTTCATCCTCAATCCATGATCAGTGGATATAACAACTAGTTCTTCGTTCTGAGATATTCCGTGGCTCAGTGTCAACGTGCGACACTGGTGAGCTTTAAGGTGGAAGTTCTTTCCGCTGGCGGCTTTGTTGTAGGCACTATTTCAAAAAACAAGGAGATTCGATGGTGTTTGGGATATTCAACATCTTGCCTCTTTAGTCGGATTACATGGTGGGAGTTTTTCAGGGTTTTTTCACATGCGATAGGCAAATGAGAGGTAGTTCCCCCTAAAAGTTCTCCCGGAAAGTAGTGTCTTCCTTGTTCACGGAGCATAGTCAGACTTCTAATTACCGGTGCTCAATCACAGCAGAAGCTTTCTTCCAAAAAAAAAGTGCCCGTGTGGTCCAAAAAGCTTTCTTCTTGAGACCACACGGGTTCTTGGACTTGGTCTAGAGATATTGCTGACTACCAAGTGGGATAAGAAACAACTAGTTCTTCTTCAGGTAATAATAAATGTGTAACTCCATAACCTACAGACGACGGAGTCTCATAGGGTGCCCTGGAAATATTTTTAACCATGAAAAACACGTATATGCTAAGATTTCCAGTAGTCAACCATGGAAGTGAAGGCTCCTAGTTTCTTAGAAACATTCTTTGGCGCATTATCACTGTTTGGCACTTTTTACTTGAATAAAAGAAGCAAAAAAAGCAATCAGATATGTTAGACGGTTATAATAAAAGCTGTCTTTGAACGGGAAAACTGACAAGTAAAAGAATAACTAAATTTATTTTTGTATCTGGAATACTTCAGGGCGCACCTGGAAATTTTCTAGGGCGCACCAATGTGCCTGGGTTCATTCTTTGAGGAGTACTGAAATTGTCTCTAACTATTTCATGCAAACTCAAATTGGCGTTGTCCCAAATAATGATGATTGACGTATTTCAGGAAAACACGCCATAGTTTTGTTTTGTTTTTTTCCATTTACAATGAGATTACCTCTACATGTGACTCATAACAAATGGAAACAACTGTCCGCTCTGCAATTTGTCCCTTGGGGACACTACAGTTTGGAATAAATATCCCCATAAACTGCATATGGAAAAAAACTATTTATAAAATTTGCTGTTGTATTTACAGTATTTTATTTGTTTTTTTAAACTATTTATACATTTTTAATTTATTTTTAAATAATCAGAAATTTTGAATCATTGAATCTAGTAATAGAATTTTCTAGGCAATGGATTTATTATGCTCATGTTCCATATATTAACAAGCGAACATTAATTTAAGAACGACAGGCTTATTACCGAGCAGATCCTTGTGCCTGATTGAACAATAGGTACGACGTAGTGTACTTTTTCAATCTATCTATTTGCTTTCACCAGAAATTCAAGTGTTTGATTCCTTTATTTCTTACTTTGTATATTATCTGATAGGATCCAGCTTCGGTTACAGAAAATAATGTTTTTTAATTTTGTTTAATTTTATCAAGAAAAAAAGATCTGTTAAAAATTTTTAAATAACTCGAAGATCACACACCATTTTTAAATAATTTAGGTTCTCCGCTGTAAATTTATAGCAGAGAAAATACGTTCAGCTATATCTAGTGATAAAATAAAATAATAATAATAATAAATGTTCGCATGGGAAAAAACCTGGAAAACTCGTTAATCCGACTAACGGGGCAAGATGTCGAATATCCCAAACGTCATCGGGTCTCCTCATTTTTGAAACAGTGTCTACAACAAAGCTGCCGGCGGATTGAGCCTCCGCCCTAATGCTTACCTCTGGACTTTGGTATCACAGACTTCAGGTTCGAATCCTGGTAGTGGCATGAATTTTTGTGAGTGGTTCGGAATCCACGTTAAATAGTGGGCCCGGGTCTAATTAGTCCAAAGTGTGCAAAAAAGTAACTGTAGAGCGACAAACCAAACCCAAACCTTAATGCTCGTCAGCGTCGCACGTTACCAGTGAGCCGCGAGTAGGGTTCATGCTATTATGCATGTCAATAATTGTACTTCACTTAATCTTTCTAAAGTTTCGCTGTGATATATCCTTCTCTCCAAGCTCCAAATGTAAAAAAAGATTCATTCCCGTTGTATAGCTGCAATGAAATAACAATCAATTCCTTTCCCCACAAAAGGATTCATTCCCGGGAATAATTGCTCAGTAAATATTTAGAAAAAGTAGGGCATCGCTTATCATTTTTCTTCGTTAAAAAGAAAAGCAAGTTAGTTCCCTTCCTAATGATAAAGTCCTGAGTAAATGATACTTCAGTTTCAATAGTTCAAGGACGCTTAAAGCTTTCACCAAAAGCTTCGACCTACTTACCGATAACGATTAATCGTTCATATTTCCTGTGCACCATTATCTGCAAATCGATTATTATTTTTTTGAAATACTATTAATTAAAAGCATGATTATATAGTATGTAGATTATCGAATATTTTGTATGGCAACATAAATGGTCAACTGTTTTATCTTTTGCTAATTACTGAAATGAGGTGCATTGTAGGTGTGGCACAGTATTTCTAATAGAAAATGCTGTCATTTACACACATTTTAATTTCAGTTTTAGGCATGGATGGTTTTCATTGATGGTTTTCTTGAAGATCGCTTTAGGTTCCGTCAATTTTCTTAAAAATATAATTAATTTTTTTTTCAGATTTTGATCAAATATTAAAATGGAGGATATGATAAAAATTAATAAAAACGACGAACATTTAAATATTAAAAAAATATTTTGTTAAATTTTTTTTCAAATTATTTCGAAGGTATAGTAGAACAAAAATTTTTGTTAATAATGTGTCAACCTGAATGTTGGACCCCCATTAACTTAATAATTCTATTTCTTTCTTGTATTTTTTATTACTCAAACATATGTATATTTTGAAATTCATCTAAATAAACTAAATAGCGTTAATGCTAGGTAATTAATTAAAATGTGCATATTTTGTTGGATAAACACATTACTGAAAAATGTTTTTAGCACGAATGTAAAACATTCAATAAATAAAAGCTATTTGAGTAGTCACTTTTGCGTTTGGTTAATACAAAAAAGTAATGAAACATGTTGTTGTTGTGTTTAAACCTCATGGTGGGACAGACATCCCATGAGTAGTCTACTCGTGGATGGAGGGGAAGGTGGGACAGCTTCTGTTGTGATGGAGTACCCGTAAGAAGGTGGCTCCGTGTCGCTGAAGAAGGTGGCCAGTACCTTTTGGGAGGACTTTTAAGGGGGACGACGACTACGCCGCATTATCATTTGGGAGAAATCCCGAAAAATTTCCACCAGGTAGTTCGACTTACGAGGCAAGTTGCTGAACATCACAAACGCCATCGAGCCTCCTCGTTTTTTGAAATAGTGTTTATAACAAAGCTTTTAGTGGACTGATTCTCTGCCCTAATACTCATCAGAGGCCCTCATTACAACTGAGCCATGATTCGGTCGTTAATGAAACATAAAAACATATATTACATTAATGTAATATCATGCACCATATCCCTTAGTGTGTGTATGTTGCATAATTTTCTATTTTTTCTTGTAATGCTAGATGACTTTCCAAGCTCGTGTTTCACTTCTTTAGGGAATAAATTAAAGGATTAATGAACAAATGGTTAATAATAAATTCATGGTACTTCAAGAAATCAGAAATTCTAAGCCTTCCTCATTTGTGGCCTGATGGTAATAAGCTGAAGAAGCAAGCAAAGGTTACATTTCGCTTGTAGAGTAAACTGGAGTCTTTATTTGGATAAACTATAAGACTTGATTATGTTTATGACAGAGTATGCAGACATTTCGAATGGAAAGTTGACTGTTTGATTGCAAGTTTCTTCAATACAATCACGCAGAGACACGAAAATGATTCCTTAATGCACTCTCAGAAAGAAATACACTTACTTCTAATCACAGACTCAGTGATAAATTAAGAGGAACATGTCATCGACGTAAAGAATGCAATTAGAAACGTCTCCAAGCCTCTCTTAACTATTAAACAGGTTAATTAATTTTAACTTACTTTTCCTAACTAACTGTTATTTACTCAGAAGCTTCAGTAACTAACTGTTTGCCAATAATAAATACCAATGTCAGGAGACAGATCAAACTGATTTAAGGGATAACGTTTTCACAATGATAAGAAATAGTGAATAACGTATTCACGTATTATAATTAACCTCATTTTGTAAAGAAAAGAATAACTATATGTTACTAAGAATAACTAAGAATAACTATATGTTACTTTAAATAAACATAAATTTTTCAGCGAAAATTTCGCATCAAAGTTATAATGAATTTTTAATATATATATTTTTTTTTTACAAAAATGTGTATCGGTTAACAGAAAGTAGGGTTTTATCATTTAAAATGACAAAAATACTGTGACTCGTGACCTAGTGGTAATATGTGCCACTAGAGTGTAAATCCGCTAGCGATGTCTGTTGTAGTCTCATCTTTCAGATGGTGACTGTGGCAACGAATATCTAGCGTCACGCATCGACACTCAAGCTACCTGGAGGGGTTACTTTTCTATACGGCACGCAAAGGAAGGTTTGTTATATCTGAAGGTTTTTCCAGATGGTAATGTACACCTCTCATCGTCATTGTTGGACTGTTCGTGACTTAATTAAGTGGAACACGAGGTCCACCAATGATAGGAAAAAAAATGTGTGAAAGGAATAGTAAAACTTTTATAAAGTTTTGATTATTTTTTCAATTTGGACTTTATCTAACACCCTGACATTAAAATTAATACAATTTGTAATATTAGAAGAATGTATTTCGTTAATTTTTTTAATTAATTAAAAGATTCTATTAGTGGCTTTCAAAAATTTATATTTGATTATAATTATCCTCATCATCATTGGCGTAACAGCACCATGGTGGATCAAGGCCGTCTGCCTACTGGCAAATTTCGAGGCGAGAGATGTTTTCTTTATTTAAGAGGTAGGGTTGTCAGCCCTACTCTCTACGGTCATATTAGACTGGAACCTACGGTTTAAGGTGAATTCCGAATCCCTACAAACAACCATGGCACCGTCGGGACTCGAACCCGAATCCTGTAGCACCGAGCTGTAGTGACTCGGCCATCAGGCCCCTCACGAACTCTTGTAATATGAAATAATGTATAATTCCTTATACGCAATTGCAGACGTTATAGGCCATACATTTATTTATTCTACTTTTACATGAAATTCCTTCGTTTTAGAATCAGATATTAAGAATGCTGTCATGTATTATTGCAAATTCTACTTTCTATACGAGTAATCATACATAGACTGTAATGACTTGTAATGTCATTAACTGAAACTTGCATATTTACCTTAGACGTTTCATTTTGAAAGCAAACATAAAAGTCTACGTCATACACTAATTTTTCTGACTGGCATAACGATCGTCAAATATTTGATATATATAACATCCTTTGAACATTGATCCAATAAATTGACGATATAATGAAATTGTTGGCAGTCTTATCTCACGCTTGGCGACATTTCGTAACATTCATGTTCAACCTTAAAACAATTTTAAGGCCATTAATTCCTAGAACGCTTGTTGTGCACTGTAATATATAAATATGCATTGAAAAATGATATTTAAGTAAAAAAGTGTATTATTTAAATCAACCAGAATATATAAACCTAGTAAAACAGAATATACATTATACGTAACTTCCGATTGCCATACACGTAGCAATTTATGTTGTTTCTTCACGATTAGTCTATAAAAGAAGTTATAAAAGAAAATTTATTATTCTAATAATTCTAAATTTTGTTCTCAAATTCTTTTTTTTTATTCCCTTAAGAAGTATTTGAGCTGCTAAATTGTCTTGTACCACATATTTCAAAGCAACTCGAACCTCGATTAATTTCACATAGGAATTTATGTTCTTCACCAACCTTAAAAAATCAATACAAAGACCATCTATTCAAATAGCATAAAAGTCTTAAATAACCAGAACATTTCTAGTCTTCACACACCATTAGTTCCGTCCATTTCGTCCAGTGTGTTTTTCTTTTAAGCCGATGGCAGCATGCGGGCGGGTCTGCATGGAAATGTATGGAGTGAAGTAACTACAGCTCAAAAAATCGATCAACATTCTTTTCCTTGTTTGAGTAAGCTATTCCGATGCTCAAGTATTCAAAGAACAAATATCTTGGGTCAAAGACATTTCTGTCGCAAGTGGTGCCTTTTTTCGAAGAAACCGTGTCGCGTTACTTCAAGGGCTGCGATTAAGGAAAAGATTTTGCAGTGTGGTGACAGACATATCGATTACAAAAAGCAGGAAATCAAATGTCCCCATAGTGTCGTTAAACTTTGTCAAGGACATGAAAAAAATTTGAGACTTTGTATTATATAGTAATCTTTTTATAGATATGTAGCTGGCAAAGCTTTTAATATAAAAATGTGATTTTTAATGAGAACAATATTTCAGGATTTAAACGGACTTAGATTTAAGAACAAAAAAAGCTCGAACTTTAATTTTTGTTTTAAACAAATTGTAAAAACATCTAATAAAATTTAACTTTTTAGAATATTCATTACATTAAAATTATATACATGTTTTCAAAAATTAAATAAAAATTAGAAAATTTGCGATTTTTAAGTTTAGATTTATAAGAATTTAATGAAAGTTGGTGATCATATAGTATTTCCAAAATTACTTACAGTAGAAAAGTAAGAGTGTCCTGATGGCCGAGTGATTAGCGCTCTAGCAGGTTTCGGGTTCCAGACCCAGCTGTTCCATTGATGTTTGTAGTGGTTCGGGATTCACTTTAAAACGTAGGTCCCAGTCTAATACGACTGTCGAACGTTGGGCGTAAGGCTGATAACCCTAACCCTCAAAAAGAAAACCTCTCCTGTCTCAAAATCTGCCAGTGGACAGACGACCCTGGCCCACCATAAGGAGATGCTAATAAAGAAGAAAGGTTAAAGTCATTTTTTTCTGTTTTGAAACTATATAAAATGGAAACAAAACTATAATCAACTCATGAAATGAATGCTCTATTAACCGAATTTTGTGTAGTCTAGCATTATCGTTTCGTAGGGAGCAGGAGTTACCAAATGCAAAAAAAACAAATATTGGATCAAGAATGTTGTCATTATATCGATGTCTCATGAGACTATAATATAAAGAATGATAATCTAAAATGACCACATCAATAGACCGGACCCAAAAAAATATTTTTTTCATGGATGTACCTGAGGAAATAGTCGGGTTCCACCAGTACAGCGGGGAATGTCTTGTTGTTGTTTCTTATCCCATTTGATAGACAGCAACATCTAGACCAAGCATGAGCTATTTTGTGGTCTCCTGAAAGGAAAGAAGGGGGGGAAGCTTCTGTTGTGATAGAGCACCGGTAGGTAGAAGTCTCGCTGGCTTCTTGACTCTGACATTTTACCGTGTAGAGTTGTCAGCTCTACGCCCAACGTTTCACAGTCATATTAGACGGGTACCTACGATTTAAAGTGAATTTTTTACAAATTTTTTACAAATATCCATGATACCGCCGAGATTCGAACCTTAAACTTGTCACACCGACCGCCAGAGCTCTAGTTACTCGGCCATCAGGCTCCGAAGAATCTTTCAAATAAATTTACTGATTCTGATAAATAACATACCATCAGATAATCAGTTTATCTATTTTATGAAAAAATCAATAAATCAAAGGAATAATATATTAAAAATAAAGATGATATTCACAATGTGTCAACAAATAGAGACAGAGAAAAAGAGAGATTTATATTATTCAAGAAAAAGTTAGTTCTAACACTTTTGGGGTTTTTTGTATCTAAACAGTAGCCGATTATGAATCGACGTTGCTCAGCTGCAAAAAAATAAAATTGTTTTTAATTTTATAGGTATTTTTTTTTTTTGTGAAAAAAAAATCAGTGTAAAATTAAGGTTTAAGATTTTAAATAATTAGCTTTAATTAGTATAACTTGGCTACATATTTTCTGAGTTATATGTGGTCAACACAGGACTTACATATATCCAGAGTTGCCTGGTATGTTTCAATACATAATAAATATATTTTTGAATATAAGAGATATTACTATTGACTATTTTTTTAAGAACTTAAGCTACAATAAACATAATATTAGTTCGATGTGACAAAATAACTTTGAGAAATATACTCAAAGTTTGGTACTGTTGAGTATTGAAGAAAAAATGGTGCTGCAGAAATAAAAAGAAATAATTAGAAATACAACTACTACTTTCTCTAGTAACGAAAACCAAAACTTATTCTTTTACAGAAACAAAATTGGACTTGGAATAATCAGAAACAGTAAAGAGGATTTCAAGAAAATAGTCCATTAAATTATGTCTCTAAAGAAAATTAATATGCTATTCCGACATATCTTTAATTAAAATTTCCTGTTATACCTAAATCTTTTTTTATCAAGAAACATATTCTCATTAATAAATAATAGATCGCATTTTATTGTATAATTTAACTATGTACATAATATATCTCAATTAATTTCCATTTCCATTATCTTGACCTTTTTAATACGCTTTTATTAGCTTCACCTGTATGTTTGTATGTATGTATGTATGTTTGTATGTAACTCACTTTTTGGGCTCGATTTTGGGACTGATGGCGCCATCTACTGGCGAGTCAGTCAACTGATCCGCGATCGAATTGCGCTCTTCCTATTGGCCGAAAATTTCGGTGGCTAAAAAGAGGCGGATCTCAAAGGCATAGGAGTGCGATCATGTCGAATTGCGCTCTTCCTATTGGCCGAAAATTTCGGTGGGTAAAAAGTATGTAAACTTAGCGGATAACCGGCCAAGTGGAAAACAAACAAAGTAAAAACAATTGTACTTTAAAAAAACTAAAAAAAAATATGCTTTTAGAGTTAATCAGACTAAAAAGTAAAAAATAAATTAATAATTTAAAAAAACTAAAAAATACGCTTTTAGAGTTAATCAAACTAAAAAGTAAAAAATAATTGTTAACATAAGAATAAAATGACTGACGAAAAAATGAATGTCACTGTTCTAAAAGCGTGGGGTGCTTTGTATGACATTTTTAAACTAACTCTGCATTTCGGAATGAAACTAGTGAGAAATTATAACGATTGATATCGAGCACCCCACGATTTTAGAACAGTGACATTCATTTTCTCGTCAGTCATTTTATTCTTATGTTAACAATTATTTTTTACTTTTTAGTTTGATTAACTCTAAAAGCGTATTTTTTAGTTTTTTTAAATTATTAATTTATTTGGTTTTGGCTTTTTGGCTTTAGGTTTGCCCATTTGGATGGATGTCACATTATTAATGTAGTGACTTGTCTTGTGTTTTCTTGGCTCTGAACCAATTTACTAAATAGCGTCTTTCCTTTTAAATCCAGCATTATATTTCTATCAAAAGCTCACGGACAATTGAGCCCAATTATCTGCTGGTAAAATAATAGAACAATTTTTAAAAGATTGTCGTTCATTTAAATTAAGATAACAAAAATAGTATTAGAAAAATTTGTGTTGTTACTTTAACAGTAATTTCAAAATGCTACTAAGTTTGTACGAAAGTGAAATTAAAAAATATAACTAAGTCAAATATAGAATAGCAGGGAGAATAGTCAAATACAGAATAGCATCAAGAATAGTTACGTACAGAATAGCATAGAGAATAGTAAAATACATAATAGCATAGAGAATAGTCAAATACAGAATAGCATCAAGAATAGTTACGTACAGAATAGCATAGAGAATAGTCAAATACATAATAGCATAGAGAATAGTCAAATACAGAATAGCATCAAGAATGGTTACGTACAGAATAGCATAGAGAATAGTGAAATACATAATAGCATAGAGAATAGTCAAATGCAGAATAGCATAAAGAATAGTTACGTACAGAATAGCATAGAGAATAGTGAAATACATAATAGCATAGAGAATAGTCAAATACAGAATAGCATAAAGAATAGTTACGTACAGAATAGCATAGAGAATAGTAAAATACATAATAGCATAGAGAATAGTCAAATACAGAATAGCATAAAGAATAGTTACGTGCAGAATAGCATAGAGAATAGTCAAATACATAATAGCATAGAGAAGAGTCAAATACAGAATAGCATCAAGAATGGTTACGTACAGAATAGCATAGAGAATAGTCAAATACATAATAGCATAGAGAATAGTCAAATGCAGAATAGCATAAAGAATAGTTACGTACAGAATAACATAGAGAATAGTCAAATACATAATAGCATAGAGAATAGTCAAATACAGAATAGCATCAAGAATGGTTACGTACAGAATAGCATAGAGAATAGTGAAATACATAATAGCATAGAGAATAGTCAAATGCAGAATAGCATAAAGAATAGTTACGTACAGAATAGCATAGAGAATAGTGAAATACATAATAGCATAGAGAATAGTCAAATACAGAATAGCATAAAGAATAGTTACGTACAGAATAGCATAGAGAATAGTAAAATACATAATAGCATAGAGAATAGTCAAATACAGAATAGCATAAAGAATAGTTACGTACAGAATAGCATAGAGAATAGTCAAATACATAATAGCATAGAGAAGAGTCAAATACAGAATAGCATCAAGAATGGTTACGTACAGAATAGCATAGAGAATAGTCAAATACATAATAGCATAGAGAATAGTCAAATGCAGAATAGCATAAAGAATAGTTACGTACAGAATAACATAGAGAATAGTCAAATACATAATAGCATAGAGAATAGTCAAATACAGAATAACATAAAGAATAGTTACATACAGAATAGCATAGAGAGTTGTCAAATACAGAACAACATAGAGAATAGTCAAATACTGAATAGCATAGGGAATAATCAAGTACAGAATAGCGTTGAGAATAGTCAAATACAAAATAACTTTCAAGAAATGTACTATATTAGTTCATTATTTGTGACTAATATTAAATAATATTAATATTAATTATGCTAATAATATTAAATAATATTAATTATTCAGAAACTTCAGGTCAGTAAAATTAGAACCAAAAACAATTTTTTAACTAGTAAAAATATAATAAATAACCAATAAAATAAAAAAATATACCGATAAACAAAAATTATTTTACATCTTTTATGGAAGTTATTTCTGTACAAAATTTTTTAACTTAACAATATTTATAACAATATAACAATATATCTAACTTAATACTGAAAACAGTGTACTCGTATCAATCATTTTGTTGTAAAGGACTAACTTTCAAAAACAGGGGACCACGATTATTTCGTGTAGGCCACGAAAAGGAATGATCCCTAAAAAATAAAAATGTTAAAAAAGTGATATGTTAATAATAAATGTTAAGTAAGCTATTAAGTGATATTATGTTACAAAGGACATTAAGTACGTTGATCTAGCGTTGACGTCATAAGATTTCACGAAATCGAATAGTCATCGAAATCACGAAAATGTGCATTACTACGCACGCTAGATTAATGTAAATTGAATCTTACAAGGACAGGTCACGAACTGTCCGTCGCACTTGTAATTCATATTACATGTAAGTCATGACAAGGGTGTTAACTGGCCAAAGTTGTTGAACCCATATCTGAATAAATTTCCGGGAAAACATGATTTGAATATTTTTAACTCTCTTATACTGTTAAAGCCCTAATCCAGTGGTACTCAAAGGGTGCGCCCTGTTATATTTCAGAGTAATATTTGTCCAGATATAAAAATAAGTATAAATACACTTTTTTTGTTGATTTCCATTTTCCAAGGCAGTTGTCATTATAAACAACTAACCTTTCTGATTGCTTTTTGCCTTCTTTTATTCACATAAAAAAGTGCCGAACAGCGATAATACGCCAATGTTTCCGAGAAATTAGGAGCGATCATTTCCATGGTTGGCTAGTAGAAGCGTTGGCGTCTATGTGATTTTTATTGTTAAAAACATTTCCAGTGCAGCCCATGAGACTTCGCCGTCTGTAAATTAAGGACTTGATCCTTTAATATTAACTGAAGAAGAAGAACTAGTAGTCATATCTACTGATAGTGGATTGAGGATTAGGATTTTCCTAACATTAGGGTTTTCTCTTGAAATCTCCTTTAAAAGAAGAATACTTGCCAATATCTCAAAATGTTTTGAAAATTTTACTACAGTTTTCAACATTCTTATTTATGAGAATTAGAATTTTCTATCCTCACCAAAATTAAATGTAAAAATTGAGGTAATCAACAATGTAACGACGTGAAAATGAGAGTTCTCCTTTCAAACATAGCGGTCTGAAGGCCAATTGGCGAGATCTCTGGTCATTGGTACCACAGGCTTCAGATTCGAATCCTGACATTGACATGGATGTTTGTTAGTGGTTTGGAATCCACGTTAAACAGTATACGTCTTTGTCTAATTAGCCTAAAATGTGTAAAAAATTATTGTAGAGTAACTAATAAAGCCAAACCTTTCAAATATATGCCTAAATATTGAAGAAATCGCTGGGACACTTCTGGTTCATAAAGACAAGAATAAATAAATTTAAGATGCGTTTGATTTTATTTTATTACAATATTCTTCTGTAATATTTGACTTAACTATTATAACATATTGGTCAGAAATTTGTATATAGAGCGCTTAGAATTATATGTAGGATTTTAAAAGCGTCCCTGCTTGAGAACCTCTGCGCAAGCCTAAAGTAAGATCGCGTGGTGTAATGGTTAACGGCATGCTCCAAAACCCCAAAGGTTTGTGATTTCTACCTTAATTGGTGGGTAATTCTTTTTGAGGTGTAGCCATTGAACAGAAGAGATAAAGAAATCAAATTTACTTTTTGTCCAAGAAAAGAAAATACGTTATACTACACGTTATTGAATACATGTTACACGTTATTATATTATTATTATGATTATATTAGAGAGTTTTTGTATACCGTATTTTGGACGTCCGTTAGCTTTTTCTCCCTAGCGCGCATGCTCATAGGAAATTGCGCATGCGTATATGTAATAATGTTTCCTATGAGCATGCGCGCTAGGGAGAAAAAGCTAACGGACGTCCGAAATACGGTATGCAAAAACTCCCTATTATTATACGTTATACACGTTATTATTAAGAGTTTTTGCATAAAATTTTTTTATCGTCCGATATTTTTTTCTTCCTAGCGCGCATGCTCATAGGAAAGCTCAGTAGTGCAGTATTACAGATAAGCATGCGCAATAGGTACAATGTTTCCTATGAGCATGCGCACTAGTAAGAAAAATATCGGACGATAAAAAAATGTTATGCAAAAACTCTATATTATTGCATGTAATCACACGTTATTATACACGTTAATGAATATAGGAACAACGTTAGTTGATATACAGAGCGTATTTAATTATCTGATTATGAAGTACCACAAGGAGAAAGTGCGAGGTTGATATTAGCAATAACTAGAGAATCAATATGTGGGAAATTGAGTTTGTACTCATTTATGAAAATTGTTCACCTTATTTATCTATTTTCGCAGAAGATGCAGGCTCATCATCTTTCTTTATTCGACATTTTTCCGTTCCATAGCACATTCTTTTTTCTTCGTTCTTATCTTTGTAACTGTGTTTGTCACTGCTGCACTTCCTGCAGAGTACATCGTTCCAAATTAAATTTTCTCTTCAGATAGAATGTTGCGTATTTATTCCAAATAAATTGTTCCATTCGGATAGAATGTGGTTAATGCTTTTATTCCCAGCGCTACAACTATGAATATTTCCCCAGAAATATTTCCATATGAAAAGAAACAAAACAAGGCTTCTCCTAAGTAAAATAAATGAATTAAGTTATATAAAAGTATATTTCTAATATCTACATTAGTATTAAAAGTATTTGCTGCATTATTAATAATGAGGATAGCATAAGAAAAATAAAATGGAAAAAATAATACAACACCATGAATTATTGAAAGGAAGATTTTATTATATTAGCCAGTTAATATCCTAGTCCTGACCTATTCGCAGTATAAATTTCGAACGAATCGGTTTCGATAGTTCTTCATCTCAACTTATTAGTGAGATCATGACGAATTCTGAGAGGCCACATGTTCTGAATCTTTGCTTTTTATGAATAATAATATAAATAGAACGTAAAATATATTTAGGTATATGTATTATATTATTATTATATAATATTTGGGCCTTAATGGCCGAGTGGCTAGCTCTCTGGCTCTCGATACCCCAGGTTTCGGGTTAGAGTCCCGGCGGTGTCATGGATGTTTGTAGTGGTTCGGAGTCCACTTTAAACCGTAGGTCCCAATCCTAATAAGATCGTAGAGCGTTGCGGGGGCATTGTTACTCCGCGTCCGTGGCTTATCTTCAAGTTACACGCGCCCCCTGGGTAATCAAAGTGAGTACGTCTGCGCAGCGCTTGCGTTAAGGCATCCAAGACCAAGCTGTCTAAGTGTTTGACAACTGCATTAGAACAAAAAAAAATTATAATATTTTATAGTATTATTATATATTAGTTTATATTATTAATATATATAAGTTTATATTATATATAAATAAATCTTTTATTTTATTTAATTAATCGACATATTCATTGCGATTTAAATTTTCTAATAAAATTTTTCTAAAAATAATATCTCTTCTAATATAAAATTTTAAGAAGAGAATTTAAATAAAAACGTCATTTTATTTATTATTATATATATATATATATATTTATTTATTTTATTCTAGTATAATGAATTAGAAAATTTAATTAACTGCCGATGAAAAATTTTTTTAAAAAATAGTGCAATTGTTAGATATAGAAATGTAACATTTCGCTTGGTATGCCTCCCACTAAACACAACTCACAATATTACCTCATTATGTTACAACTCAAATTAACGAGGTTGTTGCACAGTATTCATGAATGTAACTTAAGAACGAATTAAAAAAGGGGTGTTAAATTTTACCATTCATTTATATTAGCCTTAAAGGTTAATAGTAACATTGTAACATTTAAATGTTACAATGTTAACGAAATTTAATAGTTTTCCCATATCTAAATGAAGTACTTTTCACTTGGATATTATTTCGTACATGAATGTCATAACAGATAGAAATTAAAATATATTTATATATGTTAAAGTTTAAAAAAATAATTTAAGGATGATAACTTGATAAATATTGATAGAAAAATTTGGTTTAGAGATAAATGTTTCCTTTTCCAACTATGAAGACTATATTTAGCTTTGATTTACTCCTTAATTGTAAACAATTTAAGGCCTAGAATAAATTTCAATATGAGTTACCAAATCTCTATTTTTTTTTTTCAAATGAATTTCATTTTTTTTAACAAAGTAAGAAATAAAGTGATCAACAAAACATATTGTTTATCATTTTATATAAATATATATTATATTATTTGCAACCATCTGCAAAAAAATAGCCCTTTTTTTTTAAACAATATAATATTTAAATCAAGATAAGAAACATTTCTATATAATGCACAGTAATACTTCTAGACTTTAGCGAAAATAGTGTACTCAAAATTTGGGTACTTACGTATTAACGCCACCGCAGCAGAAATTGCGCTAATGCGCCAATAAAGAGCTGCCAATGCGCCAAAATAGAGACTGTTTTGAATCTATGTTAAACTCTATATGGGCCCATTTTCCACCGAAATCCGATTGACTACTTTGTTTTTAAATAAAGTGTTTTGAATTTTGAAAGTGTTTTGATTTTAAATAAAGTGTTTTATATATTTTATGATTTGTCACAAAAACTTTAAGTGTAGATTGGCGACACTTAAAAACCGCCAAATCTCTAGCTGCGGTGGCGTTAATACGTAAATATCAAAATTTGTATAAAAAGTTACAATGTTTACTTTTTAATACTATTTCCGTGTAAAACAATCATTATATGTCTTTAGCAAAAAGTTTTTGTTAAAAATCCCAAAATGCACAACTGAACGTCACATTGTAACATCATTTATTTCACGTCATTACCGTCATACATTACGTCATTACTGTTTTGTCATTACGTCAGGTCGTTATGTCATTTCCGTTACATTAGCATTGATTTTTTTTCTTGTGTTTTCATTTCATGCTTAAAGAAGAACAGTATTGATTTTAATTAGCTGTTAAAACATAACACATTGCACTTTGTGGAATTTGCAGATATTGTATAAGGCTGTAATTACAAACAAAACATTAACTGTGTCGCGCGTGGAGTTTAGACGAACTAAACATTAACATTGGATAGTAATGCCACGCATTTTGATGCAAAAGTTAATAATGAACTTGTCTCAAAAAATAACCCTGTGTGTATATTTTGTGTTTTAAAGTTTTGCTGCTCGTTTATTTCTATAATTTCTAGAAGACAAGGCAAACTAAGTTACTATTATTCGTTACTGTTAATAGAGAGTTTTTGCATACCGTACGTTAGTTACCGTAGGACGTCCGTTAGCTTTTTCTCCCTAGCGCGCATGCTCCTAGGAAACATAATTTCCTATGAGCATGAAACAAAGTATTACTGAATTATGACTAAACCAGTTTCTGCTGATTTTTTTTTTTTTGTGTGTCGTTTACAATTAAGCCTTATTATTTGATAGTAATGGTAAATAGAGTAACGGTACGCATAATTTACCTTCTAGTTTTATACTATTCTGGTTTGTGCAGGGAGATAACGTCCTATACCAACATGAGAAAAAATGCCTCCACCCTCTTACAATCTGGATGACTTGGAATCAGCTGTCATGAGTGTAGAAAAAGAAATAAAACGTACATAGAAAAGGTGAAGAGACTGTAGCGACACCTATTGATGGAAAATGGAGTAAAAATTTAAACAACTTCTACTTTCACTTTTAACAAGGGAATTTTCCCGCTAGAATGAAAACAGAACGTAGTTGGCGTTAGAAATGGAATAAAGATGTTGTAAATATGAAAATGGATTATCGTCTTTTTTTTTTTGCCATATGGATTTTTATAACACTACGAAACCTTTACAAAGCCGTCACATACTTGGTGACCCGTGAATTATTTACAGAATGAGTAAAACTAATGGATCGGCGAAAAAATATGAAGTAGCGCGGGTAAGTGTCAAAATACCTCCTTTTTGGGCAGAAAAACCAGAAATATGGTTCTTTCAAGTTGAAGCACAGTTTTTAATTTATGGAATAACAGCCGAGGATACAAAATTCAACTACTTAGTTTCGCAATTAGAACCGAAATTTGTTGAAAGTTTGTGGGACATTATAAGTGATGATAATAGAACAAAATATACCGCTGCTAAAGAACGTTTGCCGAATACTTTTAAAGAAAGCGGAAATAAGCGTCTTCAGAGACTTCTGACAGGACTTGACTTGGGAGATCTTAAACCCAGTCAACTTTTATAAAAAATGAGACACCTGGCTACTGATGGAATTACTGATAAGGTGCTAACAATGTTATTTCTACAAAAAATGCCTGATTCTTTTCGGAATATTTTGCTGGTTATATTCTTCCAATATCGGTAATATACCACAGAATTAAAGGAAGAAAGTGCAGTATAAATAGAATGAGGGCTTGATGGCCTATTGAATTGCGTAAGGAGATAGAGGATGTTTCAGTAAAGTGTCTAATTACAAGATCACAAATAGCATTCCTCTGTTATAAATGAAAATATAGAATGCTTGTTCAAGGTTTCATCGATGCCAGATTTCCAAACAGCCTGTCAGAAAATGATTAGTATACCAAGGGCCCAGTATCAAACGAAATGTAATCATTTAATCATCTATTTTTCTTATTAACTCAAAGGGCATGAGACCACCGCTATTTTTCAACATTTTACAGTGAAGGAGCTAGTGGCCGCTACGCGGCCAGGGATCTCCGTGTTAATCTACAATAAGAGTTTGTCAGTGATCTAAGTTGAAAGCAAATGAATAAAAACGAGATGCTGTTTACAACACACCTCTTTATCACAGGAAATTGGGGGTAAGTAACAAATTAAATAATTAAGTAATAAATTAAATTACAGTAATAAATTACTGTAAACATATAAGGAATAGACGTTGATAAAGAAATGGTAACAAAGTTGTTAAACTTTTCCTAAGAAAATGAACTAACTATTTGGTGACGATTTTTTTCCTATTGGTTTTTTCCTATTTCATTCTTCCGAAAGTCTAAACATAAATATTAAAAATTAAAATAAATAAATTATCCAATCCCTAAACAACTTATTTAATCTCGTAAACCATTTTTATAAGGCGCAAAAAAAAATCCATAAATTGCACAAAACAATTCAAATTCTTCAATATTTTAACTTTGGCTCGTAGCACGAGTTACAAAAAACATTGATGCAAGTTCAAATTGCACATAAATAAAAAAAAATAAACACTGGTTGAAACTTTCGTAGTTTTAATCATTGTTTGCACAATTTAAAATTACATTAAAATTTTAAACTCTCATAAATTAAAAAAAACCCGCATAATTCACCATGCATCGATTTTATCAACCCCTTCTTCCCTCTTCCAACCTCTTTCTCATCCACAAATGGGACTTCATAGACTTCGAAACTCACCGACATTGCGTAAGAACCGTTAAATCGAAAGTCGACCAAGCGCCTCCAAGGATGTATGCCCACCAGTGTATAAAAACGAAGCATATACAACAGGAACTGGAAAGATTTTGTTCTATACAGAGACATAACAAATACCTTATGGACAGAATACAGAAAATATACCGGTTTGGAGGCTGGACCGACCATCACAACACCAATTACAGACCTACAAGTAGAAATACCGTTGGCAGACAGAGAGAAGCAGTGAGAATAAACTATGCAAACGAGACTATGGCCAAAAGGATACGAGATATACACCCCTGCTATCCCAGGTCTCAGTTCGACGGGTATTTTGTAATACATGAGAAGTACAGAGCTGTAAAAGACAGGTTCATGAAAAATTGGAAAGATTTGCAAAAGGACATGAAAAGATACAGACATCTGATCAGAATAAGATATGTATTTCCCAGGTGCAGGAAGGTCAAGGTGAAAGGTAGGAGAAAAAAAGTTTCAGCTAAAAAGAAGGTTGGTGATACTAAAAAGCAGGAAGCAAAGATAGAACAAATTAAAAAGACTCTATGGCAAAGGATAATAGATGCCTTTAAAGCTAAGAAATTAGAACGTCTAAAAGAGCCTGAAAAAGAAGTTGCCAAATCTGATGACGAAGAAGTTGCCAAATCTCGTGATTCCAAAGAGAGTATCGAACCAGAAAAAGATCAAAAGATATCTAAAATGTCGTTGAGAGATTCAATGAAACAGGCTCCAAAGAAACAAGAAGATTTACATCAGAAATTAAAATTGGAACAACAAAAACGGTATAACGACTCCAAATCGAAACCTAAACCTAAAGCAAAACTTACAACAACGGATCGTATCACTGAGGCTTTAAAAGAATCGCCAAAACCAAAAGCAAAACATGTAAGGACGGATGACACCTATCATGATAAATCTAAATCTTCAAAACCAAAAGCAAAACTTGTAAGAACGGATGACACCTATCATGATAAATCTAAATCTTCAAAACCAAAAGCAAAACTTGTAAGAACGGATGACACCTATCCCGATAAATCAAAATCTTCAAAACCAAAAGCAAAACTTGTAAGAACGGATGACACCTATCATGATAAATCCAAATCTTCATAACCAAAATCCAATTAAACGGGGAAATTTAATTATAGGACTTATCTAATCAGACAATTGAAAACCTGGTTTTAAAGGGAAATACAAAAAAAATTGCATTATTCCAAGTTTAAAATACTTTATTAGTTCTCTATTCACGAATGAAATCATATTTATTGCGGAGTAAAATTAGAAGTACAGTTTTTTTTTATCGCACAGTAAATAACAAAGAACGAGAGAGAGATTTTGCAAAAATGGTTTTTTAAAAACTTTTATATAATGACAGATATTTTTAAAAAGTTATTTTGAAAAACAATTTTAACAGAAAAACATATACAGAAATTAATGAAAAAGCACTAATAAGCAGTTTTATCTGAGAAATGTCTATCCTTAAACTTATCATAACTGAGAAGAAATTCTAAGTTGATACTTTGCAATTTTATTTAAAACTGAAGGTCTACAGAAATGTCCAAACCTGCTGAAGTTTGAGAAATGTCAGGATGTCAATACAAAAATGGATAGCAATGAAAGACATTTGTTTCCGGGAAAAGACAGATATTTCGACACCAAAGTTACGAAACTCTGTCAAGTTTGGTTCAATTTTAAGAGAATCTGAAGAAGTTAACGGATGGAAGATTTTTTTAATCTATTCAATAATGCGTTTTTTTAATTATTTTAAATGAATTAAATATGTTTTGGAAAGTATTTTAGTCCTGATTTCCTAACATTCTTTTAAGAGATAAACTTTATATTGTAGTTTTAGGAAAGGAATGTTTAAAACATCTCATAGCAGCAATTTAATCACACTTTTTTTACATAATTAGTCCTACTGTTCCATTTATGTATTCTGCAAGCAGTCCACCAATTAGCGACAGAAAGGGAGAACATTTTCTCCAGACAGGACTTCCGGGGTAATTTTCCCACGTTTGCATGCTGTACCCCGGAAAATAAAACTGTTACCACACTGTTGTCCTATTTACCCACACTGTTGTGCAAGTTACTTATGATCCATAAGCTAGGAATCAATAAACATTAAATTGAATTACTTAATTTAATAGTTCTTTACACATAAATAAAAAATTATCCTGACAAGTTACTTATAACTTTTTTTCTAAAACTCAGTTTATCCCATATTTTACTTATGTATGCCACGAAGAACCCACCAATGAGGGATGAGGAGAGAACATTGTCTTCCTCTAGGGCTTTTAGGGGTTATTGTTCCATATTTACGTATCGTGGGCGAAGGATCTTAGAAACTCCTATTAGGCAGCTTCAGTATCAATACGAGACTACAATTTTCATCGAGTCTCCTCGTTTTTGAAAGAAGTGGAATGCCGCAGTGAATTTGAATCTGAGCTATCTTGCATATTAGCTGAGTTTGTTGGATAACCATTTTTAATATTTCTGAGTTGAGTAAATGGAACATTAAAAATTGTCTTTATGGTCTAGTTATATGCAGAATGTCTAATGGTCTAATTATATTCAGAATGTTTAATAGTCTAGTTTTATTTAGAATGTCTAATGGTCTAGTTATATTCGGAATGTCTAATGATATAGTTATATTCAGAATGTCTAATGGTCTTGTTATATTCGGAATGTCTAATTATCTAATTATATTCAGAATGTCTAATGGTTTGTTATATTCAGAATCTCTAATGATCTTGTTATATTCAGAATGTCTAATGATCTTGTTATATTCAGAATGTCTAATTATCTAATTATATTCAGAATGTCTAATGGTCTTGTTATATTCAGAATTATATTCAGAATGTCTAATGATCTTGTTATATTCAGAATGTCTAATGATCTTGTTATATTCAGAATTATATTTGGAATGTCTAATGGTCTAGTTATATTTAGAATGTCTAATGGTCTTTTTATATTCAGAATGTCTAATGATCTTGTTATATTCAGAATGTCTAATGGTCTAGTTATATTCAGAATGTCTAATGGTCTTTTTATATTCAGAATGTCTAATAGTCTTGTTATATTCAGAATGTCTAATGGTCTAGTTATATTCAGAATGTTTAATGGTCTAGTTATATTCAGAATGTCTAATGGTCTAGTTATTTCCATAGATTAAAATAACCATTCATTGAAATCGATTCTTTAATCTTTTATGCTTAACTTTACAGATAGACTGATTAATTATTTTTCTAATTAAATTTTCATCGCTAAATTATTATACTCAAGATACAATAAATAAATGTTATTCACATGGCAATTTCTAATAAAATTTTGCACCCTAAACTTAGTTTCTAACAATGCTTTAATTAAACTTAAATTCTGAAATTATGGAAGAAAAGGCTTAAATGATTCAAGTACCAATAAAATGAACGCAATCAAGAACTTTATTCCACAATTAAATCTCTGCAAAATTAAATTGTTGAGCGTTAGAATAATTATTTTATCTTAAATGCCCTCCATTTTATACAAACTTTTTATTTTTGTTTAATGTGTGTTAATTAACTTAATCTCAGATTTGATGAGATTTTAATTAAGCAGGTTAAAGGATGATGCCACCCACTCTGTCTTAATTGTTGCTATTGATTATTGAAGGAAAATCGTCTGCTCAAAAAGCAAACGATAATTTTTCTTCTTTTTTTTCCTCTTGAATCAATTAGTTTTGAGATTTTACACAAAAGAAAAATGTGCCAAAAGCAGAATAAATATTATTAAATTCCAGAAATAATTGATATCTCATTTTATGAAATTCTAAATAAATCTTTGCGTTTATGACTGCAGTAAGAAAGATTTTATATTGAAGAATTTGAATCTTTTAATTTGCAAAGCAATAATTAAATTGACTGAACAAAAGTTTATCAAATGACTTTTAAACGAAGCGTTATTTATGTAGATAGAGATGTCAAGCCAGATGTCATTAGAAATATAAATTGTGAATAGCGAAATAAAATAAAATAAAATATCTTACAACGCGATATGTAGGCATTGAATTTACCAAAATTTCTTGGTAGTATAAAACTATATTTTTGTATTTATATTGAAATAGAAAGATAAGCGTTATATAAATTGATAATTGTTTGAAGTCTATATTACAGCTATTGAGTGTCATACCAGTTAGTGTTGTAATTTTTCTTAGATGGTGTAGCATTTTTATACAAAACACAATAATATATATAGAGAGAGAGAAAAGAGAGATAGGAAGATATATAGCATTTCAGTTTCCAGGGGAAAGGAATGTATATACTTTAACAAGTACTTAATAACAACCTATCACTCAAATCAGACAGTAGATAAGCAGTATCGTGGATATTTATATTACATGCAATTAGTGTTTTGTACTAATGAAAACAACCTGTCCCTCAAATCTGATAGCAAATAATTAGTATCATGGATAATGAGAGCTAATGAAATTAGCGGTTGTCTGTTCGACCTTCACAGGTCGAAACAATTACAGATGGGATATGGACTACACCATGAGTTCCTGCATCGTGATTGATGATAGACAATGGGCTGAGGAAGTATCGACTCTAATGAGAAGTGAGGGAAGCTGACCTCCCTCCCTGTTGACAGTATTTCTTAAAGGGATGCTTTTGGAGAAGGAAGTGTGTTCTGCGATGAGGTGACAAGAAGTGTTGTTTTTCTTTCTTTCTGAAAATGAGTGACCAAATCGGAGATTCCATCTGTTTACAAAGTGAGCTCCTTGCGGTTTCGTGTATCACGCCGTGTGATAATTAAGATCTGCCGCAGACCGGGTGCATTAAATTCGTCGTTGACTTCAGAATTCTGAAAATGTCCGACCTTGGCGTGAACTGCATTTGTGAATCTAGATTATACACTGAAGTGACAAAAGTCATGGGATACCTCTTAATATCGTGTCGGCACTCCTTTCGCCCGGCGAAGTGCAGCAACTCGACGTGGCATCGACTCAGCAAGTCGTTGGAAGTCTTCTGCAGGAATATCCAGCCATGCTGTCTCGATAGACGTCCATAATTGTGAAAGCGTTGATGGTGCAGGATTTTGGCCACGAACAGACCTCTCGATGATGTCCCATAAATGCTCGATGGGATTCATGTCGGGTGATCTAGGTGGCCAGATCATTCGTTGGAATTGTCCAGAATGTTCTTCAAACCAATCGCGAACAGTTGTGGCCCGGTGACATGGCGCATTGTCATCCATAAAAATCCCATCGTTGTTTGGGTACATGAAGTCCATGAATGGCTGCAAGTGATCTCAAGTAGCTGAACATAAGCATTTCCAGTCAATGTTCGGTCCAGTCACACCAGAGGACCAAGTCCATGCCATGAAAAAACAGCTCACACCATTACGGAGCCACCACCAGCTTGAACAGTGCCCTGCTGGCAGTTTGGGTCCATGGCTTCGTGGGGTCTGCGCCACACTCGAACCCTACCATCAGCTCTTACCAATTGAAATCGTGACTCATCGGACCAGGCCACGGTTTTCCATTCATCTAGGGACCAACCGATATGCTCACGTGCCCACGAGAGTCTCGGCAAGCGACATCGTTCTGTCAGTAAAGGCACTCGAGTCGGTCTTCTGCTGGAATAGTCCAAGAAAGCCAAATTTCTCCGCACAGTTCTAACAGACAAGTCCCTTGTACGTCCCACATTGATTTCTGCTGTTATTTGACGCAATGTTGCTTGTCTGTTAGAATTTACGACTCTTTGTAGACGTCGCCGGTCTCGGTCGTTAAGTGCAAGCGGTCGACCACTGCGCTGTCCATGGTGGGATGTTATGCCTGAAATTTCATACTCTCGGCACACTCTTGACACAGTGGATCTGGGAATGTTGAATTCCCTAACGATTTCTGAAATGGCATGACCCATGCTTCTAGTTCCAACTAACATTCCGCATTCAAAGTCTGTTAATTCCCGTCGTGCGATCATCATTACATCAAAACCTCTTCACATGAATAACTTGAACAGAAATGAAAGCTCTGCGAAAGCACTGCGCATTTATACCTGTTCTACGCGATGCTACTGCCATCTGAAAATTTGCATATTGCTATCCCATGACTTTTGTCACTTCAGTGTATTTTTGTTTTTCATTTCTTTGTAAATAGAGTTCTGTATATTTATATACAATGCTTATGTATAAAAATCCAAGTGTTCCTATGAACCTGAAAGTGGCTTTCTTCTTGACATACATTGACCTTGACAAAGACCATATTTTATGATAAAATTTAAGTTCTAAATTAAGTTAAGTTAATTTAAATTAAGTTATATTAAGTTATTTTAAGTTTAAATTTCACTTCTTTAATATGTGTTAAAACTTAAGACATATTAAAGAACTGTTCATATAATATGCTTTTATGCTATGAATTAAAAATACCATAGTTTTGTACAAGTTTATAATTTTATACGTCATTATGTACATAGTCAAACAAAAGAATGTTTCCCATATATAATAATTAACAATATTAAATACAAACAGAATATTGTATTTTTTATATCATAATATAAATAACAAATACCTTGTTATTTATATTGTGATATAAAAAGGACAATATTATTTTGTAAAAAATCAAATAAAAAAAACCTTATTTTGATTCACTATTACGAAAATAAACTTATTCAGCATTATTTTAACTTACTTTAAATCATGCCAACAAAGGAATTTCCAGACTGGAAAAATGCCAGGAAAATCCCACATACCATTTGCGTAATGACAAGGTACGACTTTTTTTTGTAATCCTGAATCCTAGCAAATATTATATATTTGATTGTAAGAGCATTTTCCATTATTTTCTTCAGCTTATAACTTGATACAATGCCATATCTAGAGGTATGGTTTATATAGATGCCATATCTAAAGGTTTTTTTTTTAACTTTCATTGTATACAGTAGAAAGAAATAGTTTAGACAGGATTTATGAGCTTTGCGAAGAAAACTGAATGTCTCAAACGTCGAGACATAAAAAGGTAAAAAAACTAAGATACTTATGTTAGTTCTGTTAGTTATTATTTGTAAAGTATAATTTGATAACCAATTTAAAAAACATTAGGTTGAAAACTAAAAGAAAAAAGTTCCTTCGAAATTATTTTTCATCGAACGATCATATTTGAATATATGGGTTTGGTTTGTCGCTCTACGGTAATTTTGTGCGCATTTAGACTAATTAGACCGGGACCTACAATTTAACGAGGATTCCGAACCACTCACAAACATCCATGCCAATACCAGGATTCGGACCTGAAGCCTGTGGTATCAAAGGTCAGAGTGCTGGCCAAATAGCCATCAGGCCGCGATCATATTAGAGTATAAAAATTGTAGTGTATATAAAAACCATAAAGACAAAAGAAACATTTTTTATTTATTTATTTGCTATTTTGTATTTCAGTGCACAAAATTTTGATTAAAAAATGTCTATAAAATCGGTGTAGGTGTTTTGGGGAGGATTGGAGAGTTATCTTTTTCATGTCCAGTTTTAAAATTTAGTAACTTTAAAAATGCACATAATTTGGAAAATATGTGTGAAGGAATACTCAGTTCTCGCTGTTATATCTCGGGATTCAGACATGTAATAGAAGTGATAAAGGGCTCATTTGAAAAGTATAGGCTAGATCTAACTTAAGATAGCAATAAAGGTCACAATGAAATGAAAGTTATATGTGTGAAACCTTTAGTGAAATTTTGTAATGATAGCTTATATGTAAGGAACTTAGAAGCAAAATTCAAGGAAGCGTGTTGCAGAAGGTAGAGAACATTGAGATGAATCCAAAAAGCCCGAAAAAAAAGTCATATGCAGACAGATAAAGTGGGTACAGGTCCCTGGGTGGAAGTTTAGTCGGCGCGTCACTCGTATTAGGTGCATCAAGTGCAAATGACGCCATTGAGTCAATGGATATACAAAAAGTGAATTCCAAACGTTAAGATACAGTCATATTTATAGAGTGTTGCATTGCCAGAAGTTCCTTGACATCACCAAAATGTTAAGGTGACAAATAAAATGGATTTGTAAAACGTGTTTCAGAACTTGAAATCCCTGAAATGGTAGGAAAAACTGAATAGATTAAAAAAATGATTTTATGGATTTTGATAAAATTCAATAACGATATTGAGAACGTAGCTTGATATTGACATAATGTAAGCAATGCACACGGCACACAAATTTCTACAATCCAAACGCATAAAAAATTAAGGCCTTTTTTTTTAAAAGAAAAGTCATTTATGGTTTTCCAAGAGGTTAATTAATGTTTTAAACAATAACTTCAAATATTTTTTTTGTTTGTTTCATATTTTTGGCAACGACATTGATCTCATGTCATAAAAATATCACATGATAATTACGACAAATGATACAGTAAAAATTTCTTTTATTATGAATTTTTGAAGTTTTGCACGAATTTATGGTGCGCAATGTATATATTGAATTCCAGATGTTAAGATACAGCCAAGCTTATCGAGTGTTGTACCACCATAAGTTCCTTAACATCACCAAAATGTTAGTGTGACAAATAAAATGGGTTTGTAAAACGCGTTTTAGAGCTTAAAACCAATGAAATGGTGGACAAAACCAAATAGATTAAAAACATGATTTTATGAATTTTGATAAAATTCAAAAATGATATTGAGAACGATATGTGATTTGATATTGATATTAGCAAAGCACTCGGCACACAAATTTCTACAATGAAAAGACATGAAAATTAAGATTTTTTTAAAAGAAAAATCATTATGGTCTTTCAAGAGATTAGTTAAATGATTTAAACAATAACTTTAAATATTATTATTTTTATTTGCTTCATATTTTTGACAAACGACATTGATATGGCAGAAAAATATTAAATAATAATATACTACATTGAAACTTGTCGAAATTTTTTTTTATCAATGTATAAAACTATGTAATAAAAATTTCTCCAAAAGGGAATTTTTTTTTTTGTTCTTTACAAGAACAATTTTCTCTGTAACCTACCAACTCCAAAACACCTGCGAGTACACATTTGAAGACTCTAAATTACTTTTGCATCGTCTTATTTCGTTCTTCGAAAATGCGTGACAATCATTTTTGTGTTCTTTCTTATTTTGTGCGTTTCGTGTTCTCATTTTTAAAGAGCGAAATATTCTTTTCTTTAGAACTTTGTTCCCTAACAACTTGTCTGACATTAAGTGCCTACAAAATATGCTTTCTTCATTTACAAAAGTTATGGTATCACGGAATTAAAGATGAATGCTTAATGGCTTTTATTCATGCACATCATATTCTCAAGTTAAGAGAGCTTATCATGTGATTTTTTTTTCTCCTTGTTGTATTTAAAGGTCATTTTAAAACACAAAACTCTTTGGCCAAATCGCAAAATAGTATCCATTGGGATTCGGCAAATTTTTATGGTGCCAACTGGGAGATGAGTCGCCAAATGCAACCCGGGCTTTTTTGTACTGCTTTTAATTCACTGCATTTACAATCGCCCCCGTTACTTGGCGTATTTTGGAGAAAAGGGTTTTTTTTTACGCCAAATCACAACGGCCCCTATTCTGTGATTTTACCAAATGTTTTATTAATTTTATAATTTAAAATGAACTTTTGATTTGGAAATAGTTTATTAAAAATTAGCTTAAATTCGTGAGGTGTTACCACACAGGTAAAATTGCAAAATAGGGGCGGTTGGGATTTGGTGCAAAACGTTTTCGTCAAAGTGCTCCAAGTAACGTTTTGCGATTATAAGTGAAGATAATTGCAAACAGTACAAGAAAACCGGGTTATCCCATTTGGCAACTTATCACCCAGCTGGTACCATAAAAAGTAGCCAAATCACAATGGCCCCTATCTTGCGATTTGACCATCACACCAAATGTAAAAACATCGTCAAATCATTATGCAACGAATCACAATGCCTGGTGCAATTTTGTAACGAATGCCGTAAATCTGCTTCGCTCTTGTATAGATTTTTGTCAAGCAGTTAGCTAACTGAAATTAACAAATTTTTAAGCAATTGTATATTTCATTCCAGGTTTTTGTAATAATAAAATAAGTCTAATTTATGATATTTTTTATTAAATGCTTTTAATTATGAATTTGCGAGTTTATGCCATATTAACTGTAAATTCATACAAGCATTTTATAGAAGTTAAAAAACTGAAATGTTTAGAATTCCAGGGTTTAAATGCCACCAAAATAAAATCATATGTCCCTAAAATACTTTTATAAAATACTAGATTACTTTGCATTATTATAATTTTTGACAGGTTTTGGGCTGGAACCCAGTAGTGCCATGGTTGTTTGCAGCGGTTGTGTTTCCACTTTAAACCATAGGTCCCGGTCTAATATGGCTGTAGGGCATGGGACTGACAACCCTACCCTGTAAAAAGAAACATCTCCTGTCTCGAAATATGCCAATAGACAGACGGCCTTTTCTCACCATGGGGCTATTGCGCGATTGAAGAAGAAGGGGGAGCTATATGATACTTGATACAGTGTCATAATAAATAGTTAAGCTAATTAGGTATATCTATGCAAAGTATGAGTGGCTAAAAAAAATAGTTTTCTGCTTGAATGCGTCTACTAACATCACAGTAAATTTTAGAATATTATGGTGTCAGGCCACATGGCCACATTTAAAAGTACCATTCATTTAAATAATCAATATAATATATGGAGACCAAATTTGTTTATTGAGTTGTCATGAAATATAATTAAAAGTTCAATTTTCTCTTACAATGCAATATTTATAAATATTTATTTATACAAAACTACTCTGTGGCTATTTTTATGGTGTGCCAAAGAGAAGCCATTACCAAAATCTTTCGAGATTTGTTGATGAATA
This sequence comes from Caerostris darwini, assembly GCA_021605075.1. Classification (NCBI taxonomy): domain Eukaryota; kingdom Metazoa; phylum Arthropoda; class Arachnida; order Araneae; family Araneidae; genus Caerostris; species Caerostris darwini. The sequence goes on from BPLQ01015536.1 coordinate 107,637, forward strand.
TTTAAACTATGATTCGCGTGCCGAATTTAATTTGTGTGCTTCTAAGTTTGGCACGCAATTTTCGTGCCAAACATCCAAACTCAGAACTGCAGTGGAATCTTCTGCAGGCTTCCAAGTACTCAAATAAGCTAAATGTTAATTAAAAAACAGAATTCAGTGATTTTTTTAAATGCAAAAGGTATGCAACCGAAATAAATCTCCATATATTGCGTGGCATTGCATATATACGCTTTCCAACGAAAATTTTATCAGCAGAAGAATTTTTTTCGCCAACTATTGTTCAAAACGCCAAGCTCTTCAATGCGATATTAGTTTCCAATACCGACTTTTTGGAGGGATATTAGTTTCCTAGTATTTCAGACGTCAAAGAATAGGAAAGGAAAAAAATAGTTATAGCTTTCGTTAAAGGTCATGCAATATTGTCATTTCATGATAATAAAAATGAAAGTCATGGGTCATTTAAAGTTTTCTGCTTTACATAGTTTGGCTTATATTTCAATTAAAAGAATATTATGTGTTGTTGTGACTAATCCTTAGTGTCCTGAAGTGTGGGACGGGCATCCCATGAGTAATCTAACCGTGGTTGAAGGGAAAAGGAGCAGCTTCTGTTGGGATGGAGCACCCGTAGGTAGAAGTCTGACTTTGTTCCGTGACACTTTTACAGTCATATGGGAGTGGGACTTAAAAGGGATTCCGAAAAACTACAAAGCATCCATGGCGCCTTCGGGACTCGAATCCGAAATCGAATCTGAATCGAATTCGAATCTGTGGCACCGAGCACCAGAGCGCTAGACACTCGGTCCACAGGCCCATACTACTTTAAATTATAGTTAATGAAATGGATTGAATAATCAAAAATAATAAGTGGCATTTTTCATAAATGATTCAAATCACTTTGAACTGAAGTTTGCCGCCACTTGAATAGCAGATTCAAAGTTACACAGGGTGCACCATCCAGGTAAAATGCGTGTGGAGAAGAACGTTTAACTTTACTTACCTTGTGCCACCCATATTTTAAAACAAATATACTCAGGGTAGAGCTGAAAGATAACACTTTCTGCCTCCCCTCCCCCTTTCTCTACGAGTTAAGGGGGAAATATTCTGGCCTGCAAATTTATTGTACTCAACCTGGTATGGGGATCGGAGATTTTGATTTGACTTCCATCTCATTTTTAAAATCTAGCAGACCATTTACCAAATCCCTCTGGCCCAAAAAGAGAGCAGTTAAATAAATTAAAAATTGCTTTTTCATTTTGTACGAATATTTATTTTACTTTCTTAATTTGCCTGAATATTTTGGTAATAGCTCCTCATTAGCCATCAGTTAAAAAGCTCACTGATTAATCCTGTATAATTATATTATAAAAATCCATATATAATGTTGTAGAAGAGAGGGGAATGCTTAAGTTAATGTAACTTTTAAATACTGCTAATGACTTCTTAGTAAACAATACTTCGTATGGACTGGTTATTATTTATTAATTAATGTGATACTTTAAAAAGTCTAGGGAAGTTGCCTGATAGGAATAGCCTAACTCGAAAATGTGAAGCAGTTATCCTTTAAAGTTTTTCCAGAAAGCATTACTCTACCATTAACGTCTGTCAGTGGACTATTAGTCGCATACATAAATAAAAACTTCGAGGCCCTTCATCGAAAATAAAAAAGTTGGACTTTATTTGGTATTTGAATTCAAATGAAAGATAAGGAATGAAAGATTTGATTTTTGGAGCACCAGAGCTATGCTTCCATCGTTTTAAGAGTTTTCCCTAAGATTCTTCTTCTCATTGCCACAATAGACATATGGTGGACCAAGTCCTACTGCCTACTGGCAGATTTCGAGACAAGAGATGTTGTCTTTTTACGGGGTAGGGTTGTCAGTCTTACATCCAAATCTCTACAGTCATATTAGACTGGGACCTACTGTTTAAAGTGGATTCGAAGCACTACAGGCATCCATGGCAACACCAGGACTTGAACCCTGTGGTACAGAGCACCAGAGCTCTAATCATTCTGCTATCAGGCCCCTTTCTTTAAGATTAGATATATGTTATTACTATCTTAATCTGACGAATTTTAGTACATCTTAATCAAAAAAAGTATGCACAAATGTTTCTTGATTAAATGCATAAATTTATAGGCTTTAGAATTATTCTGTCAAACAGACAGACTCGTAATTTTGTTCATAAAATCATTTGTTCGAAATAAAAATTATCAACAGAAAATTTAATCATTTGTCATATAAATTAGAAATCACGCCAACAATACAAAATGTAGAATATTAGAAAACGCAAAATCGGAAAAGAAAATGGTTTTCGAGCTGTCAGAAAATCTCTTGCGCGGTGACAGTTTCTTTTATCTTTTTTATCAAATGCTGCTACCGTTCGGCGCTATGCTAGACAAAAATATTTCGAAATGGAACTAGAAGTTATGAATACGAAATGGGACTTCAATCGACTAGATAGATATTGCGCATTCCCTTTTTCTTATTTAACAAAAGCTTTTGACTTTTTATGAAGTTTTTGAACGAAATTCAAATACAATGGATGATAAGTCATACTAACTGCAACTGACTTCCGAATGTTTTCTTCAAATGAAGAAAAAATTTTCAAATATTCGGAAAGCTTTACTCGCTTTTTTCCCCTTCAATATAAAAAGAAATGAAATATAAATATAATAAAAATTGTACTTTATCATATATCGATTCTCTACTGAAGAATATGTAATTTTAAAAGCACTTAAATTTTGTTGTTACTTATGGCTTTATTGGAACACAATCCATACACATTTGCCCACTAACCGTAGAAACAAAAATACTTATAAACAAATCAAGATTACAAAGGGAAACGACAAGATATTCTTAACAAAACGATCAAAAGGCATTAAAAGCAAATTAAATGTTCTAAGGATAAAAATTTAAGAAGCTAGAAGCCCCCTAATAAAAATCCGTGTTATCAGGACATGTTTTCTCTGGTCCTCCAGTTCACAAATCACCATTCTGTTGTAAGTTAGAATTCAGTCCCGAGCAAATAAGTAGATGGGCTTTATTCATTTTCTCCGTGTTATACACTGAAGTGACAAAAGTCATGGGATACCTCTTAATATCGTGTCGGCCCTCCTTTCGCCCGGGGAAATGCAGCAACTCTACGTGGCATGGACTCAACAAGTCGTTGGAAGTCTTCTGCAGGAATATTGAGCCATGCTGTCTCGATAGACATCCATAATTGTGAAAGCTTTGATGGTGCAGGATTTTGGGCACGAACAGACCTCTCGATGATGTCCCATAAACGCTCGATGGGATTCATGTCGGGCGATCTAGGTGGCCAGATCATTCGTTGGAATTGTCCAGAATGTTCTTCAAACCAATCGCGAACAGTTGTGGCCCGGTGACATGGCGCTTTGTCACCCATAAAAATCCCATCGTTGTTTGGGTACTTGAAGTCCATGAATGGCTGCAAGTGATCTCCAAGTAGCTGAACATAAGCATTTCCAGTCAATGTTCGGTCCAGTCGCACCAGAGGACCAAGTCCATGCCATGAAAAAACAGCCCACACCATTACGGAGCCACCACCAGCTTGAACAGTGCCTTACTGACAGTTTGGGTCCATGGCTACGTGGGATCTGCGCCACACTCGAACCCTACCATCAGCTCTTACCAACTGAAATCGTGACTCATCGGATCAGGCCACGGTTTTCCATTCATCTAGGAACCAACCGATATGCTCACGTGCCCACGAGAGTCGCTGCAAGCGATGTCGTTCTGTCAGTAAAGGCACTCGAGTCGGTCTTCTGCTGGAATAGCCCAAGAAAGCCAAATTTCTCCGCACAGTTCTAACAGACAAGTCCCTTGTACGTCCCACATTGATTTCTGCGGTTATTTGACGCAGTGTTGCTTGTCTGTTAGACTTTACGACTCTTTGCAGACGTCGCCGGTCTCGGTCTTTAAGTGCAGGCGGTTCGACCACTGCGCTGTCCATGGTGGGATGTTATGCCTGAAATTTCATACTCTCGGCACACTCTTGACACAGTGGATCTAGGAATTTTGAATTCCCTGACGATTTCCGAAATGGCATGACCCATGCGTCTAGCTCCAACTAACATTCCGCGTTCAAAGTCTGTTAATTCCCGTCGTGCGGTCATCATCACGTCAAAACCTCTTCACATGAATAATTTGAACAGAAATGAAAGCTCTGCGAAAGCACTGCGCATTTATACTTGTTCTACGCGATGCTACTGCCATCTGAAAATTTGCATATTGCTATCCCATGACTTTTGTCACTTCAGTGTATAAAACACATCTATCAGAGTTCGCAATGCCTATTTTGGCTAGATGTTCATTCAAGCAATCATGTCCAATTCTTAACCTAAAATTGGCAATAGCCTCTTTGCGAGTTTTTTCACTCTGTTTTTTTCCAGTCATCCCCAATTGTCTCCCAGACTTTCCCTTTGCTGTCAGATAATAATTGACTAATATATAATGAACCTAATCTCATATTAATTATCGTATATTACGATGACTTAATTGTATACTTAACGCTTAAATAGTCACAGATATTTCTCCTACGTTTAAATGCGTTAAACGGTAGGTCCCGGTTTGATTAGATCAAAGTGTGCCGTAGAGCGACAAATCAAAGCAAACCTACGTTTAAACACTATAGATTTATGTATGGATTCCAACGAAAAACAATACTTTAAAAATAATTATAAGTAGTATCTTAGTCCCTATATTTATTTATAATTTGCATGCATACTTACTATGTTCAACAATGAAGGCATCATAAAAAATATATTTTTACAGAAAAAAATCATTTAATACACATCACCCAATAATATAGATAATGTTTAACAAATAAACTAAAATAAAGGATAAGGTCTCTTGACTGTAGGATAATACACTCAGGCTCATAAGTGATTAATCAAATAAGCTTGCGATTTGCGCTGCGGTTATTGTTTCCGAAAAGAGGATACTTGATGACGATTGTGAGATTATATAAAATTGTCTCAGATAATCACAAATACATCATTGTTGAAATTTTTTGGTCACATTTGGTTTGGTTTACTGCTCCACGGTCATTTTTGTACACTTTAGGCTAATTAGACCGGGACCTACTGTTTAATGTGAATTCCGAGCCACTAACAAACGTCCATGTCACCGCCAGGATTCGAATCTGAAAGACTTGTGCTACCAAAGGCCAGAACGCTAGCCTTGTTTACCATCAGGCCACTTTCTGGACATAAGATTATCAAATGAAGTGCAATTACAAATGAAAGTCTTTCTGTAACCAATCGTTGGTGGACCTTTCGTGGAATACATGGGAAATCAGTGTTATACACATGCACGCACACTCACACACAACGCGCACATTATATATATATACTAGCTGACCCCGGTATACATTGTCCTGCCAAAAAAATGCATTGTAGAAAATTATATATCTCAGATATATTCTCCAAGTTCCAATATCTGTGCATACTAATTTTTATAGATATTGTTTAAACGATATATAACATGAAATGCTGCAGTACCATCTGGTGACAAGTAACAATAAAGTGGATAGAGCGAACATGCCTCTGCGGATGCGCGAACATGCGCGACATTTTCATACTCAAATACATATTATTACTAATTTTCATAGCGATTGGTTGAATGGTATAAAAGTTGATATACTACAGCACCATCTGGTGGCGACTTACAACAAAAAGGATGGCTTAAGAACATTCTCTATGCTTTGTGAAACACACACAAAACAAGTAATATAAAAAAAAAAATTTAAAGTCAATTCCTACTTTTTTTACACTCTATTGCTGAAAGTCCTTTATAAATAATTTTAATTCATTAAGTTTATCTGGCCCCATCTATTGGTAGATATATGCAACTTAATTCTGAAAAAAACTAAAATGAATGAATTAAATTTAATTACTGAATTAATATTTGAAAAAAATGCATTGACATCAAGTGTCCTCCACTACAAGTTCAAAAAAATGTATTTGAACTTGAGTGGATGAATAAAAAGTATTTTATGAACGATTGAAAATTTGAACCAGATATATATAGGGAGAGTGTGAGCTAATACAAGGAATTGAAGAAGTCATCAAAATCGGTCAAGCCGTTTAGGAGTTAGGGGACAAACACATGTACAGAAAAATTATATCGATTGCAGCGCCACCTACCGGGTCCAAATGGGATTTTAAGCCATCCAGGGACCCACTCAAACACACACACAAAAGATTCCATCATATATATATAAAGATATAGTTTCATAACGCACCGTAAACAATGTAATTTATACTAAAGAGAACTGCTTTATTTCAAACGAAATTTCTTGTACTGTCTCACAAAAGATGTATTTACTGCCATCTAGCGTAGTTAAATGAAACTATTTCAAATTTCGATTATACGGTGCTGTCATAATCGACTGAAATATTACTAATTCAATATATAGTAACCCTTGTAGATGCATTTGTCTTAGCAATTAACTCAGCATAAGTTTCATTCGCAGTTACTCCAAATTACCCACGTTATTAAAAGGACCACATTAAGAAATTAACTGCCAAAATTACCTTCAGAGTAATTACATTCATTAATTATAGCTGCTTGTTTCCCGGAGTAAGCTTATTTTGAATACGGTCGGAAAGACAAAAGTGACTGTTTCCGAAACATAAGATTAATTGCATGCACTTTACTTTTGTAATATCTTTTGAAAGGGTTTTAATATAGTTTTCCGTTTATTTGAAATTCAAATGTGTTTCCGGTGAGCTTTGATATTACAGGTAATGCGTTATTTTAAATATTACTTTAAAACTTTTAATGCATTGCTTTAAAAAACTTTTATTTAAATGCATTATATTAATGCATTGCATTCAAAACTTTTTAAAGTATTATTTAATGCATTAATATAAAGTTTTATTAAAAACTTTATATTATTGCATTAAATAATACTTAAATCTGAAATTTGATAGTAAATTTAATAGTTTTTAAATCTGAAATTTGTTTCTAAATTCTAGTGATCTAAAAAATTGATGTCAACGTTATTTTTTTCTTTTTTCTTCTATGTTTTTTATTCTTGGCCTGATGGCTAACTGTCTGGCCTTTGGTGCTTTAGTGGCATGGATGCTTATTAGTGGTTCGGAATCTATTTTAAATTATAGGTCCTGGCCTAAAGTGTGCAAAAAAATGACCGTAGAGCGACAAACCAAACCAATTTATTTTTTTATTATATTTATTCGGAAAAGAAAAATTCTTAGGATATGTTCCTGCCTTCAGGCCATTTTTTTTTTTTTTTTTTTAACTTTTTTTTGTTATTTTTAATTAAATTGTTACATAAATTTATCAAATATATAATACATATACAAATATATACTATATATTTTTTACACGCATCTTATTTTTAGAAATAGTTTATGTTCATGTAAATTTTAATAAATGTTTACGAAAACGATTAATTTCTTACACAAAACAAAAAGTGCAACACTTTTTCTATTGAAATGTAAGACAATGTTCTCTAAAATAACCTAAAATCAAAAACATATTATAAAAATAATATGGACACAAGTATGTTCTAATATGGATATTTCTTAAAATTTCATAACATTTCCTCCATGAAAATAACTGCGCTGAAGAAAGGGTTTTTTTCTGTCTCTGTCAAACTCTTGGGGTAATTTTGTTGTCAGCAGCAATCACAAAATGCTTCCCAAAATTATTTTGATTATTTCATGAGATATTATGTTTCATGTTTATGCAACAAAAAATCAAAAATTTGTCACTAATCCTCAGTGTCCGACAGCGCTGGACGGGCACCTCATGAGTAGTCTACTCATGAAAGGAGGTAGGGGGGAAGGGCAAATTCCGTTATGATGGAGCAGCCGTAGATAGAAGTCTGACTTGGCTCCGAGTCGCTGAAGAAGGAGGACAATGACTTCCGGGATGACTTTTAAGGGGAAATGTAATTTGCGTATTGTATGGGAAAACCCCGGAAAAATCTCACCAGGTAGTCCTATTCACGAGGCAAGGAATTGATCATCACAAACGTCATCGAGTCTCCCTGTTTTTTTAACAGTGTCTACAACAATACCGCCAGCGGACTGAACCTCAGCCCTAATGCTCACTGAACGTTCTATTGGTAGATTACAATACATGACATGGATGGTTTATTTTTACGGGGTAGAGTGGTCAGCCCTACGCCCTACAGTTACATTAGACCGATACCTACGGTTTCAAGTGGATTCCGAACCGCTACAAGCATACATGGTACCGCCTGGACTCGAAACAGCAACACCGAGCTCCAGAGCGCCAGTCACTCGGCCATCAGACCCCTTTTAAATAATTAGCAACAACATATGCAATGTTTGGGCGAATTTCAGTTTATGAATTACAATAGAATTTTAGAAAAAAATACACATTTTACAATGTAATAGAAATACATTGAATGTTTACAAATTTTCTAAAGTACATAAAATATTTGTTTAAGCAGAATTTTACCCTGCAAATGTATTAACGTCCAAAATGTCTTTGTTTGATCCTTAACTTCAAATTGCGGCCTAATGGCCAATTGACTAGTGCGCTGTCATTTGGTACCACAGGCTTCAGGTTCGAATCCTGGCCGTGGCATGGATGTTTGTTGGTGAATCGGAATCCACCTTAAAGTATGGGTGTCTGTCTAATTAGCCTAAAGTGTGCACAAAATGATCGTAGAGTGACAAACCAAACCAAACCTTAACTTAAAATTAAATTTATCCCTACTTTTATCAAACTGTATCAATAATATACCTTAGATAGGAATAATATAATTGGAAATCAGTAAAACAATATTATTAGCAGCAACTATAACAAAATAATACTTGATTAAAGCTTTATTTAATTAAACGTATCTCGCTATAAGCGCATTTGTCACAACAACCAAATCAGCAGAAACTTCATTTGAAATTACCCTACAGTCATCCACACTGTTAAAAGCGCTACATTCAGAAATTAATTACCAAAATTACCTTCAAAGTAATTACAGTCATTAATTACGGTTGTTTATTTCAACTTACGTCTGTTTATTATGAATACGGTTAAGAATTTAAATAAACGTGAAGTTCCTGAAATATATGGCACAATTAATTCTAATACCTTTTTAACGGATTCAACTCTATTTTGAGTTTATTTGAAGATCCTTTATTTTAAAAATTAAAAATGTGCTTTGGTGCACTCTGAAATTGAAGATTATATTCTTCCATTATTTTAAATGACGTTTAAAAGAAAATTTGCTCTAATGGATTGCTTCAAAAAAACTTTTATTTTAAAAGATTAAATTAAACATTATTTCGAAATATAAAAATGCATTAAATATTATTTTAGAAAACTTTTTATTGTTCACTTATTACTTTAAAATAATAGAAATCAGAAATATTTAAAAAATACATATCATAGAAAAGGATTCCATTAAAACTTTTTTTTAATCTTTCTTAGTCAGTGTTGTTAATATAATTGGTTTTTTTAAAAAAATATTTGGTAAAATTTCTTATACGATTTTTTTAAAAGTGATTTATCTGAAAATAAAACAGTAAAACCAACATTCATTTGTTAAAGGAAAATAAAATTAATCTTTGGATACAAAAGCTCTTGTTTGTGGTATTAAAAAGCTTTTTGTTTATTATATTTTTTAAGATTATCAGAAAAGTACTGGTTTTATATATTTAAAATCATATAGTTTTTTATTAATTTTTTAAATCAATTCATTTAAATCAATACATGCAATCTCTATTCAAATAATCTTAGGGGACTAAATATTAAATTCTTATTTAAATTATTTCATTCATACTTCAGGTAGAAGGAGACAAATGTCTTATGAATTGCTGTGTTCTCCCTTTTTTTTATAATATTTAATATTGTGGAATTTTGCAGCTTGGTAAATAATTCGAAATTAATAATAAATTAAAATTGTGAAATTTATTACAGTTAAATTGTGCAATTTAGTTTGTAAGGTTTTAATTAACAGTATATTTGGCTTGGGGGCCTGATGGACTAGCGCTCTGGAGCTCGGTATCACAGGTTTCGGGTTTAAGATCCGGCGTGTCATGGATGTTTGTTTAGTAATGGTTCGAAAACCAATATAAACCTTCAGATCCGGGTCTAACATGACTGTAGGGCGTATGGCTGACAATTCTTCCCAGTAAAAATAAAACATCTCTTGTTTCGGAACCTGCCAGTAGGCAGACGGCCTTGCCCCACCACGGGGCTGTTGAATAAAGAAGATGATATTTAGATTGAATGCTGAGAAGGAATTTACTAAAAGTTTTACGAAGGAAAAAAAAAACTTCGAAGTACACATTTATACTTCATGTACATATACACTGAAGTGACAAAAGTCATGGGATAGCAATATGCAAATTTTCAGATGGCAGTAGCATCGCGTAGAACAGGTATAAATGCGCAGTGCTTTCGCAGAGCTTTCATTTCTGTTCAAGTTATTCATGTGAAGAGGTTTTGACGTGATGATGACCGGAATTAACAGACTTTGAACGCGGAATGTTAGTTGGAACTAGACGCATGGGTCATGCCATTTCGGAAATCGTTAGGGAATTCAACATTCCCAGATCCACTGTGTCAAGAGTGTGCCGAGAGTATGAAATTTCAAGCATAACATCCCACCATGGACAGCGCAGTGGTAGACCGCCTGCACTTAACGACCGAGACCGGCGACGTCTGCAAAGAGTCGTAAATTCTAACAGACAAGCAACACTGCGTCAAATAACCGCAGAAATCAATGTGGGACGTACAAGGGACTTGTCTGTTAGAACTGTGCGGAGAAATTTGGCTTTCTTGGGCTATTCCAGCAGAAGACCGACTCGAGTGCCTTTACTGACAGAACGACATTGCTTGCAGCGACTCTCGTGGGCACGTGAGCATATCGGTTGGTCCCTAGATGAATGGAAAACCGTGACCTGGTCCGATGAGTCACGATTTCAGTTGGTAAGAGCTGATGGTAGGGTTCGAGTGTGGCGCAGACCGCACGAAGCCATGGACCCAAACTGTCAGCAAGGCACTGTTCAAGCTGGTGGTGGCTCCGTAATGGTGTGGGCTGTTTTTTCATGGCATGGACTTGGTCCTCTGGTGAGACTGGACCGAACATTGACTGGAAATGCTTATGTTCAGCTACTTGGAGATCACTTACAGCCATTAATGGACTTCATGTACCCAAACAACGATGGGATTTTTATGGATGACAATGCGCCATGTCACCGGGCCACAACTGTTCGCGATTGGTTTGAAGAACATTCTGGACAATTCCAACGAATGATCTGGCCACCTAGATCTCCCGACATGAATCCCATCGAGCATTTATGGGACACCATGGAGAGGTTTGTTCGTGCCCAAAATCCTGCACCATCAACGCTTTCACAATTATGGACGTCTATCGAGACAGCATGGCTCAATATTCCTGCAGAAGACTTCCAACGACTTGTTGAGTCCATACCACGTCGAGTTGTTGCACTTCGCCGGGCGAAAGGAGGGCCGACACGATATTAAGAGGTATCCCATGACTTTTGTCACTTCAGTGTATAAGTACAAAATATTTCTTTCCGATTATGAAATGTGGATACTATAAAATTTAGTAAGATTAAATTTTACGTTGCAATCGGATTTTGTTTCGACTCTATAATCCCATTATTATCGCAATAAAAGTAAATATTTTTTTTTTTTGAAAATATAAAATTTATTCTCCTACCTGCAATATATATACTTAAACTGGATGTGTTTAAAAAATCTAATGTTGAAACCACTTTTGAATTCAGTACGCGCACGCATAGATAAAAAAAAATGGCAAGACTTTGAAGTATGTATAATTATGGTAAGCGTGATCTATAAAAGTTATGATGCTCATGATTTATAACGGTTATTATCGTTCAAATAACTCTTTAACGCCAGAAGTTTTAAAACGGTGATTACAATATCGAATATAAAAAAAGGGATTAATCTGAGATGTCCCCTTATACTCATTGGAATCCATAGTGAAAATGGGAAATCAAATTTCTTTTCATGGGGTAGGGTTGTCTATCTTATGCCTAATGCTCATGGTGTAGTAATAGACCGGAAACTACGGTTTAAAGGGAATTCCGAACCATTACATACAAGCACGGCACTGCCAGGACTCGAATTCGAAATCTATGGCACCGTGCGTCAGAAGACTAATCCCTAAGCCATCAGACCCCTTATAGGTTATTTGATACGAAAAATATTTATATATTTTGTATGATAACGTTTCCATCATTTTATTTATATATTTTGTATGATAAACATTTTTCAACTATTATAATAAGCATCCATTGATCTTTTTCTGTCTGTAGAGAAGCTTTTCTGTCTGGCAGAATAGCTATCATTTCTATTATCTATTTAAAGAGTTTAGTTTAAAATTTCACTGGCATGGTCTTTATTGAATGGGGATCCTTTCACTGCAATAATGTGCTTTAAATCTAACAAGTTCCAGACAGAGTACACTTCTTTCTTCTTGTCCAAGACAGATTTGATAAATGTGTAACTCTATCACTGAATCGAAAATAAAGAGTCTCGTCTGACGATATCTGAAAGGTTTTTTTTTTATTTAAGCTGGGGATTGCCGGCCCTACTCCCAACACTCATATTCGACTACTACTACTACACCACACCACATCACTGTGCCTAGAACTGAGTTGCCCTTTTACAATTTGGGAATGGCGTGGGTGAGAAGAAGTCTGATTGGGCTCTGTGACGCTCTACGGTCATATGATACCGAGACCGACGGTTTAAAGTGGATTCCGAAACACTACAAACATCCATGGCACCGCCGGGATTCGAACCCGAAACCGAGTGGTACCTTGTAGTACCGAGCGAAACCTTATAGTACCGAGCTTCAGAAAGCTAGCCACCATGCCCCTAGTCATATTCTACTGGTACCTACGGTTTAAAGTGGATTCTGAACCATTAAAAACCGCCATGGCACCGGCGGAACACGAACACAGAGCACTAGTCATTTGGCCGTAAAGCCCCTTAGTTAATATGAAAAATATTTATATATTTTGTATGATAACATTTTTTTTCATTTCATTTATATATATGGAAACCTTTTCTCAACTATTATAATAAACATCCTTTGCCATTTTTCTGTCTGTACAGAAGCTTCACTGTCTGGCAAAATACTATCTTTTTTATTATTTATTTAAAGAGTTTAGTCAAATTTATACCAGCATGGTCTTTATTGAATCGTGATCCTTTTACTGCAATAGCCTGCTTTAAATTTAACAAGTTCCAGACAGAGTACGCTTCTTTCTTCTTGTTCAAGACAGATTTGATAAATTTTGTAACTCTATCACTGAATGGGAAAGTAAAGAGTCTCATCTGACGTCTGACTAGGGAAGTTCAACAGCAAGGTCTTCCCTCTTCGGCGCAGTTGATTGCATTTCCACGAAAAGAGCACCTCCAGGGACATATTGGGATGCGAACATTTTCCCTGTATTCTTCTGTCTACAACGAAAAAGAGCAATTTTGCAAGTATTGGAAAAAGAACACCAGCAAGAGAAGCTTATTATGAAGCGCCTTATATGTATGAAAATAAATAGTTGTAAAAATCTAATCGAAAAAGATTTGCACGTTAAATAGTATTTATGTACTCTTGTTAATACTACATAATACATAATAGTTAACATTTTTTAGATACTAGTGTTTATTGACGAGAGAAGTATATTTTTCAGAAAAAAAGAATGTTTTGTTTAAATTCAATAACTTTTCAATAAAGAGCTGTTAATTAAATGTGAAGGTACTTTACTTTTTATCTGTTTGCTATTCTGAAAAAGCACATCCTTTCTTCAAGGATATCTAAGCGTTTATTTCCATTTAAGTATTTTTTCCATTTTTTTTTCCGGGGATTTCCGGTCCTACGCCCAACACTCATATACTACACCACACCACATCATTGTGTATAGAGCTCAGTTGCCCCTTTAGAGTTTGGGAATGATGTGGGTGATAAGTAGTCTGATTGGGCTCTGTGACGCTCTGCGGTCATATGATACCGGGACCTACGGTTTAGAGTGGATTCCAAACCACTACAAACAGCCATGGCACCGCCAGAACTCGAACACAGAGCATTAGTCACTTGGCCGTTAAGCCCCTTATATGAAGAATATTTATATATTTTGTATGATAACATTTTTTTTTCATTTTATTTATATGTATGGAAACATTTTTCAACTATTATAATAAACATCCATTGCTGTTTTTCTGTCTGTAGATAAGCTTTTCTGTCTGGCAGAATAGCTATCATTTTTATTATCTATTTAAAGAGTTTAGTCAAAATTATTCCAGCATGGTCTTTATTGAATCATGATCCTTTTACTGCAATAGTCTGCTTTCAACTTAACAAGTTCCAGACAGAGTACACTTCTTTATTCTGTCCAAGGCAGATTTGATAAATGTTGTAACTCTATCACTGAATCGAAAGTAAAGAGTCTCGTCTGACTGGGAAGTTGAACAGCGAAATCTTCCCTCTTCGGCGCAGTTGATTGCATTTCCACGAAAAGACCCCCTCCAGGGGCATATTGGAATACGAGTATTTTCCCTGTATTCTTCTGTCTACAACAAGAAAAGGCAATTTTGTGAATATTGGAAAGAGAACGCCAGCAAGAGAAGCTTATTACGAAGCGCCTTATGTGAAAACAAATAGTTGTAAAAATCTAATCAAACAAACTATGTTAAATAGTACTTATGTACTCTTGTTAATACAGCATAATACATAGTAGTTAACATTATACATACATAGTAGTGTGTTTATGGAAGAGAGAAGTATATTCTTTAGAAAAAATAGAATTTTTGTTTAAAATCACTAACTTTTCAGTAAAGCGCTGTTAATTAAATGTGAAGGTACTTTACTTTTTAGCTGTTTGCTATTCTGAAAAAGCGCATCCTTCCTTCAAGGATATCTGAATGTTTTTTTCCATTTAAGTTGGAGATTTATGGCCCTACACCCAACACTCATATTCGACTACTACTGCACCACACCACATCAATGTGCCTAGTGCTGAGTTGCCCATTTACAGTTTGGGAATAATGTGGGTGAGAAGAAGTGTGATTAGGCTCTGTGACGCTCTACGGTCATATGATACCGAGACCTACGGCTTAAAGTGGATTCCGAACCACTACAAACATCCATGGCGCCGCCGGGATTTGAACCTGAAACCTGGGGTATCGAGCACATGAACGCTAGCCCTTCGGCCACCATGTCCCTAGTCCTATTTGACTGGGACCTACGGTTTAAAGTGGATTCTGAACCATTGAAAACAGCAATGGCACCGCCGGAACTCGAACACATAGCATTAGTCACTAGACCGTCCAGCCCCCTTATAGGGTAGTTGATGTGAAAAATATTTATATATTTTATATGATAAAATTTTTGTTCATTTTATTTGTATATATTGAAACGTTTTCTGAACTATTATAATAAACATCCAATGTTCTTTTTTCTGTCTGTAGAGAAGCTTTACTGTCTGGCAGAATAGCTATCATTTTTATTATCTATTTAAAGAGTTTAGTCAAATTTATACCAGCATGGTCTTTATTGAATCGTGATCCTTTTACTGCAATAGTCTGCTTTCAACTTAACAAGTTCCAGACAGAGTACACTTCTTTATTCTGTCCAAGGCAGATTTGATAAATGTTGTAAATCTATCACTGAATCGAAAGTAAAGAGTCTCGTCTGACGTCTGACTAGGGAAGTTCAACAGCGAAATCTTCCCTCTTCTGTGCAGTTGATTGCATTTCCACGAAAAGAGCATCTCCTTGGGACACATTGGGATGCGAGCATTTTCCCTGTGTTCTTCTGTCTACAACGAAAAAAGGCAATTTTAAAAGTATTGGAAAGAGAACACCAGCAAGAGAAGCTTATTATGAAGCGCCTTATATGTAGGAAAACAAATAGTTGTAAAACATCTAATCGAAAGAAGATTTGCACTTTAAATAGTACTTATATACTCTTGTTAATAGTTAACGGTTTTTAGATACTCGTGTTTATTGACGAGAGAAGTATATTCTTTAGAAAAAAAGAATTTTTGTTTAAAATCAATAACTTTTCAGTAAAATGCTGTTAATTAAATGTGAAGGAAAATTTACTTATTGCTATTCTGAAAAGCACACGCTTTTTTCAAAGATATCTAAAAAATTTTGAATGAAACATCATGTTTTTATTCTTTTAATTTAAGACGCAAGACTATGGAGAATTAATGAAATATTTTTAATTAATGAATTTAAAGTTGACTCTCTTGCTTTACCAAAAGTAAACTCGTTTAATTTGTTAAGTATTCCAAAGTTCATTTCTAAACGTCGAAAATTTAATTGAATTTTTGTTTGAATTGAAACTTCTAAATGATGATGAAGATACTGATATGATAGGAAATTATCATCATCGTCATCATCAACATCACGACAGCCCGGGATGGGCCAAGGCTCCCCTCTGTAGAGATTTCCTCTGGGTAATAATGGTCCTTCAATTCTTAACCGTAGTACAGCAAAATCTTTTTCAACTTTTTACAGGGTTTAAATCATGCATTCTAAATATATGAGCAGCCAGTTTAATCTATAGATCTTAATAAATTTTATAATATCTGGGTTTTTATAGCATTTATAAATTTTTGCTGCGTTGTACCATCTTTTCTAACAATCGCTTTTCTTAAGACCTCCAAGAATAGCCCTTAAAACCTTCCGCTCAAATAGAACCCAAATCAGCCTCATCAGATCTTGCCAAAGTCCATGTTTCTGAGTCATAGACCAAAATTGAACTAATAAAGGTTTTATATAACAAGAATTTAGTTTTTCTGCTTATAGACTGTGATTTAAAGAGATTTCTTAACCCATAAAAACCTTATTGGCAGACACAATTAATTGAGGCACAGGTTGGAGGAACTCACAGCTTTATAGACAAACTCAAAACACTACACATATACAATTAGGGACATGCAATATTTAACACATTTATAGACATATAATTATAGATTTGGGGAAAGACCTCACTTCTAAGACGAAAAACCCGAAACTCGGCTAAACGCGGGATGCGCGAAATACATTTCCTTTCTAGGTGAAAACCTGTAGGCCAACTAATGCTCCGGGCTGCGCTAAATATATTTCTTCTCGGGATGAGAGACTATAAACTAAACGTTTCTTAACTGGAGCGTTAGTCGCACTGTATTTCCTCTCGGGTAAGAGTATCAAGGCCGACTGACCATTTCTCCTGAATACTATGGGAGGGGGCACTCTTGCCAGTGTGTAGGAGAGGCATGGTTATAAGTTATTTTATCTTAAAAAGCTTAACGAAATATTAGCATATTACTGTATATTAAGATTTTACGGTATTATAACTTCTACAAAAAACATCTGATTGATGAAATCGATCAGATTTCTTAACTTAAGCAATATATATGTATAAATATTATTTAATCATAAAACCAATCTTTCTGTTTGATTCTTTTTTAATATTATTTTTCCTTATTAGTACCTTAAATAGTTTTCAATAGCAAGTTTCTGTTATTATATAATAAACTTTACATGAGCTCTTAAGGTTTTTTATACCTACAAATTGTTTTAATACACAACGCTCTAAAAGAAATTTTATTTTGTGACTGCAACATTTAATGCTCTTTGTTTTTTAAATGTATCTTAAATGATTTTTTTTTAAATAATAAGATCAAAATAATGGATATAGATTTATATAACATAAGAAAAAAACCAATAGCTAAATATGAACAATCCAATTCAAAATGAAAAATGAAATTTTCGATATCAGGAAAAACACAACATGATATCAAAATTCAAAAAATAACTCCGGTTTTCTATATTCCATTACCCTTTTTTCTCCTGTTTCTTACCTTCTCTCTTAATGGAATAGAGTGCACTCGGGAAAGTAAACATTTTTCCTGGAGAAATTGAGTTGTCAAATTCATTTCCTGGAGTTATCAGTAAAATATTGACTTTTGCGAGATCCTTTTTTTTTTCCCCCTTCTTCTTTCATTTTCTTTTACCTTGAAAGATATAGTTTTTAGCCACTCACACAATTCTCAAGTGTGTAAGGTTGTGTGTTTTTTCAGAAGGTTAAAAGACCTCTTTTCTTTGTTATATTTTCTCTATTAAGATTAAAAAAAAACACCAATAGAAGAATAATGCATATGCATTTGTGATTTTTATGAAAACTATTTTGGCATAAATTAAACTTGGGGAAAAAAGTTGTTTTATTTATTTCTTCAATATTTGTTGTAACTTTTTTTGTTTGTATAAATTTTGATCCATATCAGCGTACCTCATGTATACCACGAACAAGAAATGTTTGGTATGGCTTCCATTTTTAATCCAGTGTCATTTGTTGCTCATTTTAAGCTAATTAGACCGGGTTCTACAGATTAATGTGGATTTCGAATCACTAAAAATTCTAATTACTACTTATTTCAATTACTAATTCGAACCTGAAGTGTGGGGTACCAAAGGCCTGATCACTAGCAGTTGGTTTGTCGCTCTACGGTCATTTTGTGCACACTTTGGGCTAATTATATCAGGACCTACAATTTAACGTGGATTCCGAACCCCTAACAAACATTAATGCACCGCTAGGATTCGAACCTGAAGTCTGTGGTATCAAATAACTGAGAGCTAGCCAGTTGGCCATAAAGCCGTTACAAGAAGTAAGGAGAACCTATAGTAAGAACCTATAAGTATAGTATACCTATAGTCTAAAATTCCCTTCTGGGAGGGAAGGGAATTTTAGAGTTAATTGCCTGGCATTTGTGTGTCGTATGTAAGAAAACCCGGAAAACTATTACTACTTAAACCCCCTAACTATTGTTGGGAAACACGTACACACGTTATCAAATCTCCATCTAGTCTGTTCGTTTCTGAAATTAGTGACTGTAAAATGGATGTCAGCTAATAATAATTCTTGAATTTTTTTTGAGGGAGAGTTAATATTTTTTTTTATCCCACAGATATTTTTCATGTTTTTCAGAAAATCAAGTAATTCTTAAAAATATCATTATTTTCCTTAAAGTTTTATTTAGTAGATGTGTGATCTTTTTCTAATATTATAAAATATAGGTTTTATTCTACATTAATAAAAAAACCTATCAAATATAAATTTTTTAAGAAAATTGATAGAATTAAAATTGATAGCGCATGAAAAGTAGAAAAAAATAAAAGAATAATTTAAAAAAACTAAAAAACACGCTTTTAGAGTTAATCAAACTAAAAAGTAAAAAAAAAATTAACATAAGAATAAAATGACTGACGAGAAAATGAATGTCACTGTTCTAAAAGCGTGGGGTGCTCGATATCAAACGTTATAATTTTTCACTAGTTTCATTCCGAAATGCAGAGTTAGTTTTAAAATGTCATACAAAGCACCCCACGCTTTTAGAACAGTGACATTCATTTTCTCGTCAGTCATTTTATTCTTATGTTAACAATTATTTTTTACTTTTTAGTTTGATTAACTCTAAAAGCGTTTTTTTTAGTTTTTTTAAACTATTCATTTATTTTTTACTTTTTAGTTTGTTTAACTCTAAAAGCGTGTTTTTTAGTATTTTAAAACTATAATACTTAAATGAGGTCCTGGTATGGAGGAGTGGAACTATAGTTCTTACAATAATGTAATTATGAGTAAAACAAAGGCTATCGCTTAAAGTAGGGCAAAATCGAGCCCAAAGAGTCAGTTACAAACATACAGGTGAAACTAATATAAAAGCGTATTAAAAAAGAATCAACTGTTTTCTTTCTGAAAGATGCCTGTAAATGTTTCGTTACAGCTTAAATAGTGTATATGAGGAGAAACAGATCTCCAGGGGAAAAAGTCAGTTACATACATACATACAAACATACAGGTGAAACTAATAAAAGCGTATTAATATATACCATTAAATATACAATTTGGTTATCCGTTATTTGTTGTCAACTCTTTCATTTGCACGTGACCTCTTTTTCACTGTCAGCTTCTCCCATGTATTTTTACACTTTTACGTAACCTATTTTTTTTTTTTACCTCAATTATTAATATTGTTATTATTTTTTACTCATCAATTATTGATATTGTTATTATTTTTTTTACTCATCAATTGTTAATATTTTTTACTTCAATTATTTATTTTATTATTTTTTTACTCATCAATTATTAACAATGCTATTAATTTTTTTACTCATCAACTGTTAATATAGTTATTATTTTTTACCTCAATTCTTTATTTTTTTTACTCATCAATTATTAACATTGCTATAATTAGTACAATAAAAGTAATCAATATCATCTTATCTGTTTCTAATTGCAAATTACCAGTGTTAGTCAAACTTTAATTATATTTCCTTTAATTTACATAAAGCCAAAAGTTAATTTCTTATTCAACTATTTGCGTATAAACATTCATATATAGTCAAGGGCAAAATTAAAAAATTATCTTATTTTAACATTATCTACTTAATATATTTAAAAAAATTTTTACTTAATGGAAACTTTTTACTTTAATTTACTTACTTTTACTTAACTTTTCTCCGTTTTATTAACATTTCAACTACATACATTCATACAGGTTTCAACAATAAAATTAAAAAAAAGTACTGAATTGAAAATCCTTGAATCCAAACACTCAAATCCGTGTAAAAGTGCTCTTAATATCGGAAAAATAAATCATTTTGTGTGTTGTGTTATTTTCTTCGGGCCGTCGGTCGGTGAAAAATTCCCGAGCCACATGTGCACAGTAATCAATACGCAAACACGCTAGAAAATCGATCTGGGCCAACCCTTTAAACCACAAAGACACCTCATCGATTCTTGTCTGGATCGCTGACGAAAAATACAGAAAAAAAGTATAATAATGTAGTAATCATTCTTTGTTTTGGTGGAGTCTAAACACTTATAACGGTATATAATTAGATACCATGAAATTTTAATTAGGCTATTAGATATTTGTTTTTTTTTTTTAATAATAAACCTCTTACCTTCCCCCAATATGGAGACATTTAGGTTTGGTTTGGTTAGTCGTTCTACTGTCATGTTGGGCACACTTTTGGATAATTATACCGGGATCTACAGTTTAACGTGGATTCCGAACCACTAACAAGCATCCCCGCCCCCACCAGGATTCGAACTTGAAGGGGGGCATTTAAACGTCGGTTTCTGAACATGAATCTTGTTGATCACTTTAAAATGGATCTACCACTTTGTTGATCAGCATTGACTTTGGGTGATTTTAATTTTGAGTGATCGCAATCAGATTATCTGAGAAATTCGCAAAAAAGTTTAAACTAACAAATTTTACTGTGGTACAAAGCATGAAGAAATCAGGATTCAGAGTAATATCAGTTCTACAAAGTTTGTTAATCATACTGGCTGAAAAACAGTGGCGAGTCAATCTCTTGCGAACTCTTAATGAAGTGTTCAAAATTGATGATAAATCTGGAGATGGTGATGGCCATAACAAAACTCAAATATATCGCATCTGGTATTAATAGTAATAGAAATAGTTACGCATGGGTAATCCCGACACTAGGGACTTCCCCGATTTCTGGTTCGGGAATAGGTACTTACAAATTTAAAAGTGGAGTCCTCTCTGACAAGTCAGAAATTTCTAGAAAGCGAGGAAGTCCCTTGCTTCGCGTATTCTCGATGCATCACTATTATCTTACTTTTTGTTTCATCGGATCCGGATTGATCCAGTTGATTGTGGAAATTAGTAATAGAAAGAGCAGTAATAGTATGTCTAGTATTAGAAAGATCGAGCCATCATTCTCGAAATTAAAATTGATGAGAATTTATTTAAGAAATTCTGTGAGACAAGATAGATTACGCAATTTACCTATTCTATCCATCGAACATTCCATGGCCCGAAACTTGAACTTTCTTGCTTGTCAGACACTCTTACTGATCAGAAAGCCCGAAAAAAAGAAATTTTAATAAACAAAATTTTTACTAAAAAAATCGTTAATTTTAAAAAAGTACCCACTTTAAATTAAAAGTTTACAGTATCAAACAACAATAATAATTTTAGGTAATACTTTATTAAAAAGTAAATACATTCATGATACTTTGCATTGAGGGGCCTCAACCGAAAAGTTTGCACAGGCTTCAGATGGTATAGTTACGCCACTGACTATCACTATGATATATTCAAAAATCAAGACTTATCAATGATACATCACTCTTAGTCCACCATCAGTGTGATACAATAAAAATCGAGATTCGTCTCTGGCTCAATATTCTTAGCTTACCATCAGTGTGATACAATCAAAGTCGAGATTCGTATATGGTTCAATATTCTTAGCTTACCATCAGTGTGATACAATCAAAGTCGAGATTCGTACATGGTTCAACATTCTTAACTTACCATCAGTGTGATACAATAAAAATCGAGATTCGTCTCTGGCTCAACATTCTTAACTTACCATCAGTGTGATACAATAAAAATCGAGATTCGTCTCTGGCTCAATATTCTTAGCTTACCATCAGTGTGATACAATCAAAGTCGAGATTCGTATATGGTTCAACATTCTTAATTTACCATCAGTGTGATACAATAAAAATCGAGATTCGTCTCTGGCTCAATATTCTTAGCTTACCATCAGTGTGATACAATCAAAGTCGAGATTCGTATATGGTTCAACATTCTTAACTTACCATCAGTGTGATACAATAAAAATCGAGATTCGTCTCTGGCTCAATATTCTTAGCTTACCATCAGTGTGATACAATCAAAGTCGAGATTCGTATGTGGTTCAACATTCTTAACTTACCATCAGTGTGATACAATCAAAGTCGCGATTCATCACTGGCACAACATTGTTAGTGTGATGCATTTAAAATCGAGACTTGTCATTAGCCAAAATGCCCCTTAGCCTATCATTACTGTGATGCAGTTAAATTCAAGATCCTTCGCTCCATGCTATTTGCCTTTAATCATTGACTATCCATTCACAGTGTATAATCCTTGCAGGTTATGTAATCCTTGCAGCACGTTGGGCGCTGTTGCCTGCAGAATAATCAACTCTCTCGCGATTACTGGCTCTCGAAGCCTATACACTGAAATAAGCTTTATACATAATCCATTTACTAATAATTAGACTGAAATCCTTTACACGGGTATTAACCTGACTTAAGGTTGAGTATCGCTCTTATACGATTGTGTCTTTGAAGTAATTGGAGTTAACCCTATTCAACAGAAAATGTGTTTTCTTTCTAATTTTAACGGTTTAAAGAAAAAAAAATTCAGATATCATTGCTAGGTGTTATATTAATAATGGCCCAATTATTAATATATGGCTCAGTACCACAGGTTTCGGGTTCAAATCCCGGCCGCGCCATGGATGTTTGTAATGGTTCGGAATCCACTTTAAGCCGCAGGTCCCGATCTCATATGACCGCAGAGCGCCACAGTGCCGAATCAGAGTTCTTCTCCCTCACATCATTCTCAAATTGTAAAGGGGCAACTCAGCTCTAGGCACAGTGATCTGGTGTGGCGTCTGTAGTAGTATATTAATGATAGTATCAATTCATGAATTGAAATTACTTGAGCTTCAAATGTTTTTGTTGTTGTTAATGTAATTACAACACACAATAGTTGGAAATCACTTGACCTGATAATTGGATGGAATAATGGATAATTAGATAATGACCTGATGATTGGATTAAATACCATTTGGATATTAAATTCGTAATAAAAAGAAAGTTTATTGAAAATTTTTAACTATTCGATTAGTCTTGCAAGGAATTCGAAAATTTTAATCATAACTTTTATAGATTCTAGAGACATGAGGATTTAAGTGCATTTCTGTAAATGGATGGTTTACTCTTTACTCTTTACTCTTACTCCTTTCTCGATTTCTTTTTAATTCCTTTTTCAAACCCAAAGTGAACTTTCAAACCGATTTACTGTGAAAAGTTATATAATTTTAAATCTAACATTTTTCCTTCAGCAAATATTTTTTGGATGTTGAAAAAAGGATTTTTTAGGAATATATTCGAACATTTGGATGTTTGCTTTCCAGAAAGTTCTTCTTCGGCAAATTTTCCGGAATTCTCTGATGGGAAAATATTTCAGATCCTTTAAAATACATATCCATCTAAAATTCTGAGTCTTTTGAAATTTTGTTGCGCTTGCAAAAGTACTTTTTCTAACCCCTGAGACATTTAAAATTCCTTCCTACTGAAAGTTTAAATTCACTGTCCTCTCAGCTGTCAAATTTCAGAAAAATAAATTTGTCAGATTTTATAAATAAGACATTGATTTCATCTTAAATTTGTACATGAAAACAAAACAGAGAACGTCACAAGCAAATATTTCAAACTTTTGTTATATGAATTTCTCATATATATATATTCTTCTTTTTCTTATATATTCTTCTTTTTATTCATCTTTTCTTTGTATAGATTTATTCTTTTTCAAAAAGTCAGAAGCTAACGACATTTCACCTGAAATATCGTAGTAATTTCTTTTGATATTACGGCGCATTATGATGTCTTTTTATAGTACTGTCAACAGAATAAATTTGTCATATTTTGATTTGTTGAATCATCTAGTTCACAACTTTCCATGAATTTCATTTCTAAACTAAAAATGTAAGGGGTGAGAATATCTTGCTTGAAGTTATTTGTGACAAAGAATAAGTTGTTTGTAGTTTTACCTTTTATTTGTTCTTTCACCTTTTGTCAAAGAATCTATATAATAAATGTCGTTAAATAATTTTCAGTATTTAAAAGGCTATAATCCAACAATATATTTTATTTTTAGTAAAACTATTTGGCATCATATTTTAGCTCTCTGTACCACAGGTTTCGGGTTTGTATCCCGGCGGTGCCATGGATGTGTGTAGTGATTCTTAATCCACTTTAAGCCGTAGGTCCCAGTCTCATATGACCGTAGAGCGTCACAGAGCCCAGTCAGGCTTCTCTCTCGCCCACATCATTCCCATTCTGTAAAGGGGCAACTCAACTCTCGGCACAGTGATGTTGTGTGATGTAGTAGTAGTAGTATATTAATGATTTTATCAATTCATGAATTGAAATTACATGAGCTCAAATGTCTTTGTTGCTGTTAATGTAATTACAACACATGATAGTTGAAAAACACTTGACCTGATAATTGGATAATAACCTGATAATTGAATTGAATACCATTTGGATGTTATATCTGTAACAAAAAGAAAGTTTATTGAAAATTTTTATCTATTTGAATAGCGTTTCCTTGAATTAAAAAAAAATTGTCATAACTTTCATAGATTTTAGAAACATGAAAATTTAATTTTCTGTAAATGGATGGTTACTCTTTTCTCTTTTACTCTTTACTCTTACTCCTTTCTCAATTTCTTTTTAATTTCTTTTTCAAACCGAAAGCGACTTTCAAACCGATTTACTAGGAAAGTTATAGATATTTAAATCTAACATTTTTCCTTCCTCAACTATTTTGTGGGATGTTGAAAAAAGATTTTTTAGGAATATATTCGAACATTTGGATGTTTGCTTTCTGGAAAGATCTTCTTCGGCAAATTTTCCGAAATTCTCTGATGGGAAAACATTTCAGATCCTTTGAAATACATATCCATCTAAAATTCTGAGTTCTTTGAAATTTTGTTGCGCA
Organism: Caerostris darwini; assembly: GCA_021605075.1. NCBI lineage: Eukaryota > Metazoa > Arthropoda > Arachnida > Araneae > Araneidae > Caerostris > Caerostris darwini. The sequence goes on from BPLQ01015536.1 coordinate 133,240, forward strand.
TGCAAAAGTACTTTTTCTAACCCCTGAGACACTTAAAATTCTTTCCTACTGAAAGTTTAGATTCCGGTCCTCTCAGCTGTCAAATTTAAGAAAAATAAATTTGTCAGATTTCATAAATAAGACATTGATTTCATCTTAACTTTATATGTGAAAACAAAACAGAGAATGTCACGAACAAATATTTCAAACTTTTGTTATAGGAATTTCGTATATTAGGAAAAAGAATAAATATATCTGAGAAAAGAATATATAAGAAAAAGAAGAATATATTCTTTTCTCAGATATATTTATTCTTTTTCAAAAAGTCAGATGTTAACGACCTGAAATATGGTAGTAATTTCTTTTGGTATTACAGCGCATTATATCGTCTTTTGATAGTACTGGCAGCAGAATAAATTTGTTGTATTTTGATTTTTTTTATATCATCTAGTTCACAACTTCTGGGGAATTTTATTTGTAAAATACAGAAGTAAGAGAATATTTTGTTTGAAATTAATTGAGATAAAAAGTGCAGTGCTTGTAATTTTACATTTTGCTTGTTATCTTGCCTTTCATCAAAGCATTTATATAATAAATGTCGGTAATATGTTTTTCTATATTTAAAATTCTAAATCTAACAATATATTTTATTTCTAGTGAAAACATATGGCAAAAACGTGTCTATAATATTCAGGAATCTATAAAAGTTAAAAAGGAATATAACTGGAAATGAAACCTAAAAAAAAAATATATTATAATGAAAATATATGAAGAAAAGCTTCATAGAGAATTATCTAGTTATATAATATAGAACTATAATATAATATATATTATATTATAATTCTATATTATGTAGCTAGATAATGATTTTGAAAGAACTTACATGAATTCTCTAATGTGATAGTACAGTCGACTGTACCCTTCATGGTACAGTCGAATCCTGACGGTGGCATGGATGTTTGTGAGTGGTTCGGAATCCCCGTTAAGCTGTAGATACTGGTCTGTTTAAGGCTCGTGCTCACCAAGGCGACAAGATGCAAGCGACCAAAATTTGACCTCACCGCGGTCGCCTGAAACCGGTTTGCAGTTCGCCGCGTGGAGTAGACCAACTTTCAACTTCAAGCGGTTTTTCACTATGCGTAATGCTATTTCTGACGTTTCGCTGTGAAGGGGTCGAAAAAATTTGGTCGCTTGCCTCTTGCATCTTCACGTCTCTCGCCTCGGTGGGAACGAGCCTTTAGTTCTCGCGTGCACAAGATGATCGTAGAGCGGCAAATCAAATCAAACCAATCATGGTACATTGCACGGCAAAATCGCAAAATAGGGCTCTTTGAGATGTGGCTACTTTTTTGTGGCGTCAACTAAGCGATTAGTCAGCAAATGGGGTGACCCAGGTTTCTGTACTGTTTGCAATTCACTTCACTTACAATAGCAACACGTTACTTGCTACACTTTAATGAAAAGAGTTTTTGACGCCAAATCCCAACGGCCCCTATTCTGCGATTGTACCCAGTGTATTTCTAGAGACCCAAATCCATTTTAGGGTTATAGAAATCAATTCGATTGTCCAATACTTATATAAATATTTTCCTATGTCTCTGGAAAGTATCTTGAAAATAAACCATTTATTTTTTCAGGAAGAAAAAAAAATGTGCAGTGCAAGGTTAATAAAGCCTTTTAAATGTTGTGCACAGCAGCAATTTTAATTGGAAACATCGTAAAATGCTTACGTGCATCTTTATAGGAATCATCTACATGTTTTCAGGTCAGGTATTCATATAAACATACCAGTCCCAACAAGGTCAAGTCGCTGGAAAAATTCTCAGCCTTATTTTCAATGCTGTATTCTTGTATAATTGATGACTGTTTTAAGGGAGTATTCTACTGTAGAGGCATGAATTTCGCCCGGTTTTTGAAGCGCTGCACAAAGGAAACAAAAAATATTTTTAGTATCAATTTTTTATCATTTGTTTATTGATGTTTTATTATTACATAAAAAAATTATTAAAAAAAAAATTAAAATTGACAAAGTTATGAGCAGTCAAAGTGGGGGGTCAAAAAAAAAAAGAGGGTGTCCAGGCGTGCATTATTCCAACCCTCCTAGTGATCTGAAACATAAAATTATTATAATTATTCTTAATTATTATAGATGCCGCTATCGTATAACCCTTGGATAAGTTAAAAAAAAAAAAAATTTTAAATGGCGGCAGTTTGAAAAAAAATTTTTTTTTTTCATATTTTTTTAACAATTCCGAATTTTTTAAAAATACTAAATGAGAAGTTATAGTTTTGGGCAGGGTTCACGCGATGAAGCGATGTATAGAGAACATCCTCTCCAAATTTGAAGTAAATCAGTTCATTAGAACTCGAGATATCCTTACCGCCAGCTCGAAAAAAGTAGTTCCGAGAAAAACGCGTTCAGTGTTTTGAGACAAGTTTTCGACAATTTTACTTATAGAATGGTGCAGAATACTTACATATTTTTAATCGGCGATTCCTGCTTCATATAAGAATCCTTTCTCTACTTCAAAACGCTCATTCTCCGATGTTCTCTGGTGAAGACGTGCAGTTCTACCCTCCTTTGACGCCTCTGAAGTCCGGAGTTCCGAGCGCTCGATAAGCGCTTCGTCCCGTCTCGCTGCAAAAGCATTAGCTTCTGGGCCAATCGTGATTCCCATAACATCTAAGATTTTTAATATAGGTATAAAACCTTCATTAAAAATACTAACTGCGAAGAAAGTGGCAATTTCAATTGTCTTCGGTCCAGCGTGAATGTGCTTCGGAGCAAAAGTCCAAATTAACGAATTCAAAGATTCGTTATGATTTTGGGTTTCAGAACCCAAACATCGTTCCAATAAAGAATCAGCTGATAAACTTTCATAAATTGGTTTTATTACTTCTAAAACTTTGTCATTTAGAGGAGGATTTTTGTGGTCAAATTCGTCAATAGTGCCGTCTTCTATTGCCTTCTGATAGGAATTTTGAAAAATCCTTTTAATGACATATTTTTGAATATCTAAACTTTGAAAATATGAAAAAAAAAAAGTTCGATTTTTTCAGAATTCTACAGTAGAATACTCCCTTAAAAGGAATCTTCGTAATTGATGATATCTATCAACATACCATTTTCCAACAATTTGATTTGTCCATTCACTACCATGAAATATTTTTTTTATCGTACTCACTTTTCTTTTAAGGAATAGAAAATGTTTCTCGTAAGTTATTTTATTCAATGGTACACCTCAGTGCATGCATTCGAGAATCTATCATAATATATGCTATCTAAGTAAGTTAGACAGCTACAGCAAAAAATCTTGTTATGGCGATTTTTGCTTGTGAGCCAGAGTTTTTGCGAGACTTTTTGGAAATCTAATTCTATTTGCGTTTCAATTTATTGCTGGGTTTTGTTGGTAACCTTTTTTTTTTTTTTTTATCTTATTCTCTTTTTTAATAGATTTTGATTCTTTTTTTTTCTTTCCTATCCCCACTCGGTAGTCAGCAGCATCTAGACCAAGTCCAAGAACCCGTATGGTCTCATGGAAGGAGGGAAAGGAGGAGGGGCAGCTTCTGTTGTGATGGAGCACCCGTAGGTAGAAATCTGACTTGCCTCCGTGATATTAGAGAGTTTTTGCATACCGTACTTTAGTGCAATAGGACGTCCGTTAAGCTTTCTCCCAGCGCGCATGCTCATAGGAAACCGAGCATGCGCGCTAGGGATATATATACCTCCTCAAATGCAAAACTCTCATTCTTTTTTTCTGAATCGATCTGCGTAAGATTATTTTTGTTGAAGTAAAATAAAATTTACATAGAAGTACCCCGTTATGTCTATTTTTTTTAATATTCAATATGAATGATTGATATTTTTTTTCTCTAATTCAGCTGGCAAACACTTAGACAGTTTGGCCTTGGATGCCTTAAGGCAAGCGCTGCACAGACGTTACTCACTTTGCATTACCTAGGGGGCGCATGTAACTTGAAGATAAGCCACAGACGCGGAGTAACAATGTCCCCGCAACGCGCTACGATCCTATTAGACCGAGACCTACGGTTTAAAGTGGATTCCGGACCACTACAAACATCCATGGCACCGCCGGGACTCGAACCCGAAACCTGTGGTACCGAGAGCCAGAGCGCTAGCCACTCGGCCATTCAGGCCCCTGAATGATTGATATAAATAGTTTCCTCTTTATTATATGGGAAAAATAACAAATCCTTTGTTTAATTTTTTCATATTTTTAATTTTATCACTAGATTTAGCTGAAAGTATTTTCTCGGTTATGAATTTTCAGCGAAGATTCTTATTTGTTTAACATGGAGTGTGATCTAGAGTCACCTATTTTAACTCTAGATTAAGAATTCACTTTTTAAGTAAAGATATTTTTACTTCCGTATCATAATAATTATAATTATTAAATAGAATCAGGTATCATTAGTATATGATGAAAGGAAACTTATTACTGGTAATTTTATTTTTCTCTTCTCTAAACTTCATTTCAGAAACATTTCCTACTTACAAAATATTGTAAAAAAAAAAAAGAAACACTCGTCACGATGAATTAAAATTTGAACTGAAGATGCTTGAAGAAGGGGGAAACGGTACGGCGTCAAAAAAGCTCCAAAGTGTATTAATAGATGGCACTGTAAGCGGTATAAAGAAAGTGAATTCTACTGTCAATGATATTTTGAATCGAAATTACAACGCTTTTGGCAGGAGTTGCCCATTAAACCAACTGTAGTGTTCAATGTGCTTGCTTATTTCGGTTTTTTGACGGAAAAAAATGACTTCCACGTCATTCAACAGTTGTGATAGAGTTAGTGGAAAGCCTATCCACCACGGCAAGGTCATACCAAATTGGATGGAAAAAATCAATGGAATTTTCTTTGGAACTTGTTTTTGATGCCATACTGTTTCCCCCTTCTTCATGTATCTTAAGTTCAAATTTGATCTCATTGTGACGAGTGTTTCTTTTTTTTTTACAGCATTTTGAAAGTGAGATTTTAATTACAATCACCCTGTATTTAAGCTACGCCCTTATAGCACAAGGAGGAAGAAAAAAATATCTTGGAGTCAGGACAGATAATCTATTCATTACTGTGTCGTTTGTGTTATTTGAATGCATTAGAGCTCAGGAATTTGACACTCTATTTCTCCCTCTCTAGTTTTAAAGGGAAAGTTTTAAGTGTCTCTACAGTAACCAAATCCCTAAAAATAAGGTATTATAATACTTCTTTTCGTGATCTTTTATTCATACTTAAGAACTATAAAAATCTATTCATAATTCATTTTTATGAACTTTCTTTTAGCTGGCAAACAAATAACAAATTGCAGTTTTTGCACCAAGGCTATTGAGTGGATCTTCCATGAATGCCGGGGCTCCTTTTTCCCTTAATCCATCTTTTCCGTGTCTTAATCTATTTATCCAGAACTCGCTCATTTCGTGCTTTTTATGGGATCTTTCAAACATTAAATCTTTTCAAGGTTCAGCGACTAGCAGCAGATTTAAATCTTTTATTTCTTGTTCTGAACGGTATCCTTAGTGTATTTATTTCATTTGGCAAATAAATCAAAAATTGTTATATAGCGCATAATCTACTCGTTTCAATTAATGATTTTTAGGGGAATTTTAAACCATTATAATAACCACTGCTCGTTTTTAGCTGCAGATATTTTTACATCGTTTATTTCTTAGTCTGAGCAGTATTCTTAATATATTGTCCACTGGAGGGTTCCAGAAAACTTATAAAGCAAACCATTTCAATCTGTACTTTTTCAATAGAAAACAAGTAATATATAACAAAAAATTTTTTAAGTCCATTCCTACTTTTTTTCACTGTATTGCAGAAAGTCTTGTATAAATAATTTTCATTCATTTTTTTTAAGTACATCTGGGGCCATCTATTGGTAGATACATGTAACTTAAATCTAAAAAAAAACTAAAATTAATGAATTAAATTTAATGATTGAATTAATATTTGAAAAAACTGTATTAACATCAAGTATCATCCACTACGAATTTAAAAAAAAATGTATTTGAACTTGAGTGGATGAATAAAAAGCATTTTAGGAACGATTGAAAATTGGAAAGATATACATAGGGAGAGTGTGAGCTAATAGAAGGAATTTTGAAAAATAAGAGAAATGAGAATTCTTTTTCAAAGGCAATTGGGCCACCTGAGAGCCAATTTACTACCGCTATGGTCTTTGGTATCACAGGCTTGAGATTTGAATCTTAGAGATGACATCTATGTTTGTTAGTGGATCAAATTCCACGTTAAGTTGTAGGTCCCGGTCTAATCACCCTAAAGTGTGCAAAAAATGACAGTAGAGCGACAAATCAAACCAAACAGTTGTTAATTTAAAGGATACAGAGTATTAGTTTTCCTGTAATACTAACTGAAAATATTTAAATGATAAATAAAGTGATTTTGTATGGTTAAATCTTATACTTTTTTTATAAGAAAAGTTGCATAAAAATAATTTATAATGAAAAATATTTATAGTGAAATTAAATACAGTTTTATACTAACACTATGGTAAATAAATTATACATTTATTGTTGATTTTTCCAGAGAAGTATAGATTATTAAGACTTTCAAACAATCTTAAATCTGTTCTTGAAACAGAATATTCCTTTCAACTATTTAATCGTATGCCCATACAAATACTATATGAAAATATGGAAGGAATACAAATATGGAAGGCAATCATTTTCTTAGTAATTGGTTGCATTCAAGATGTAATACTTCAAACTCCAATATGGCTTTTCTTTCCTCTTTTATATAGATCAATAGATTAAAAAAAAAAGATTCTACAAATCTAAGGACGCGGAAGAAAAAGATGAGGACAGGAGGCTGCCAACTTTTTATTTGCACACAAAGAAGAAATTCTAAGCATATTTCATGGCATGCAGGTCTAGAGGGCCTGTCACTGGAGGATATATGAACTGGAAAAATCCATGCATCACTTTCTGCGATCATTGAGTGAAAGAGATTTTTCGGTGACAGGTAAATCTTAAAATCTCTTTCGGAATAATAAGGATGTCTTTCAACGTGTGGGTTTATTGGTTTTTCTTTTCGACAGAGGAAAACCAATCTTTATTTTCGTAAAGATTATCCGAAGAATAGATTTTGCATATTTCTTTTGTACATGCACTTACGACATATGGATGTAGTTCCAATAAATGGCGCCTATGGTATTTTGTTCAAGCTTCCAATATAATATTCCAATCAATAATTTCTAATCAATAGTTTGTAATAATGGGATTTTATCATGGCACAGCATAAGTTTGTACCGTTTTTACCGGCCATAAAGTTTATGGTATACCACTGACACATAGTGATGGACTTAACCTCCTCATCAGATTTAATATTAGAATAGATTTTGCATATTTCTTTTGTACATGCACTTACGACATATGGATGTAGTTCCAATAAATGGCGCCTATGGTATTTTGTTCAAGCTTCCAATATAGTATAGTTTGTAATAATGGGATTTTATCATGGTACAGCATACGTTGGTACCGTTTTTACCGGCCATACTGTTTATGGTATACCACTGACACATAGTGATGGAGTTAATCTCCTCATTAGATTTAATATTAAAATCGATTTTGCATATTTATTTTGTACATGCACTTACGACGTATGAACATAGTTCCAATAAATGATACCTATTGTATTTTTGTTCAAGCTTCCAATATAGTTTGTAATAATGGGATCTTATCATGGCACAGCATAAGATTGTACCATTTGTGGCATACCACTGACACATAGTGATGTGACTTAATCTCCTCATCTGAACTAATATATAAAATAGCTCAATAATATTTTAAACTTATATTTAAAATAATTTAGGGTGTCTGCTTAAGTGTAGTAACATCGAAAAAAAATATTTAATTTTACAAATATGAATTAAAATTTTTAAAATGTCATCAAAATTAAAAGTTAAACAATTAAAATTAAAATTAAAACTATTGATCTATTGAAAATGAAATAAACTTTAAAAAAATAAAAATTTTGCACTATTAAGGACCAGTTGCTGATGCCATAAAGTTTAAATGGGGATTTGTGAATGGTGTGTGTGTGCTTAGAGAGGCATTTAATAGCACAAACGCAAACTTCAACATTAAAACTAAATTCACTATATACAGTCGCTTAAAGTAAATAAAAGTGCTCTTAAGCAAACGCGAGGCAATTGGCTCATTCTCGTGACGTTTCGGCCTACACAGAATGGCACTTTAAGCTTTACGCTATATCAGCATTTAGCGATACTCGTGGTAATTAGAGTGAAAGAGGGTTCTGGTTTGAATAAGCCAGCAACGTCCGCTTCAGTGACTTCATTCAAAAATTAGAAGGCTGTATGACGATTGTGTAAAGCGTTCTGGCATCATAATCTGGCTGTCGTTTTCTGGTATTATCCCATACGACCTGTAAATACGTGGCAGTTACCACTAAAGTCCTCCCGGAATACAATGTATTCTCCTCACGAGTTAATGTTCCGCAGTGAAAAAAAAAATCAATTTTTAAAAATGGCTCTCAAAGAAATGGATACTAATCTAATCTAATAGATACTCAAGGAAAATTTTCTTTATCACAATGGCCAGATACCACTGTTTCAGTCTCAATCGACGATGCAACCTCCGCTTTGTCACCACATCTCGCGCTTGTTATGGGTGATGAATCTCGGTGCCCCTTTACAGAGGTTTATAATCACTCAAAGGGGACAAAGCACATTGCTGGAGATCTTTTTATGAATCTTATGAATTAGTTACAAATTTGAATATTAAACTCTTGTTATCTTTTCCCTTTTATCTTATAAACAAGGATATTAAAAATATATCTGCGGACTGTGAATAGCTTTCAGATTTTATATGTAGCCTTGTGACTTAAATGGGATTTTATAATTACATTTACTGAGGGGCCCGATTGGCGAGTGGCTACCGCTCTGGCTTCTCGGTACCACAGGTATCGGGTTCGAATCCTGGCGGTGCCCATGGATGTTTGTAGTGGTTCGGAATCCACTTTAAGCCGTAGGTCCCGGTCTCCAATGACTGTAAGACCGTCACGGGGCCAAAGTCAGACTTCTACCTACGGGTGCTCCATCGCAACTAGGAGCTGCTTCCTTTCCCTTCAATCATGAGTACGTATGGGCTCGTGGGCTTGGACAGCCAAGTGGGATAAGAAACAACAAACACATTTACTGATCTATTTTTTTTTAATTTTTAGATAGTATATGAACACCAGTAATAAAAATTATCAATGAAAGGTTTAATTATAAAAATTAATAAATACTAATGGGGCCTGAATGGCCGAGTGTCTAGCGCCCTGGCGCTCGGTGCCACAGGTTTCGGGTTCGAGTCCCAACGGTGCCATGAATGATTGTAATGGTTCGGAATCCACTTTAAGCCGTAGGTTCGGGTCTCCTATGACTGTAAGAGCGTCACGGAGCAGAAGTCAGACTTCTACCTACGGATGCTCCATCACAACAGAATCTGCACCCATCCTCCCATGAGGGACACGACAACAACAACAATAAATACTAACATCATTCAAGATAAACAGTTCAATATAATGCCAAATAATAACATTGAAAGTATTTCACATGTGATATCTTTGAAGTAATCTTGTGTGATTTTATTCAGACATATCAAAAAAAAACTATGAGTGACTCCATGTGAGGCTTTTACAAATAACTTACGATTTTAATTGTTTTTTTAAGAAAATTTCAAATGAAAAAAGAATTTATAAAAAATAAATGTTCAATTATACGCTAACTCAGCGATATATTTTGAATGAAAATTTACAAAATTGTTTTAATACGCCTATTGTAAGCCGTGATTAAAATATGTGAGAATATTGAATATCTTGATTCACATACCGAATTGAATAGTTAATATAAAGAGGCTTAGAGTTCACTTATGCAGAATATACTGACATATAAACGAAACACCATTTTGAATACATACTATTTAAACGGTAATAAAATAGAATTTTAATAAATAAAATAGTTTACATTTCCAACATCAGTGTCAAAAGTAATAATAGGCATAAAATTTTTTTAAAAAAACTGATGGATTGAACGTGATTTACTAATATTTATCAGATATTGCAAAATAAGTTGTGTTCATATGGTTTATGCAATTTTTTTGTCATTTACAGTCGCCAACAGTCATCGTTATTTCCATCAATTGTGATCGTGTTTTGGCGTGAATCTGCCAAAGATTAAATGAAGCTGTTATTTTTGTGTTAAAATGTCCCTTAAATGTCAATTAAAATGTCAATTAATGTCGTCTCCTTTTTTCAATTTTTATACCTATTTTAATGGTCAATTCAGTGCCGCTTTTCCCTTTGGGGTTATAAACGTAAGCTGCTTTTTTATCCCTTTGTAACGATTCTCCATTATTTAAATATATATAGTAAAGGGTACTGCATTTTTCCTAGTACATATTTTACAATTATGGAACAAAGGAGATCAGTTGTTTTTTCTGAATGATTTCTTAAGGAGGAATTATTATTTAATTGGAAAAGAGACGAAGATAGAATAGAATATATATATATATATATATATATTTAAAACCAACTGAATCGTAAACTGAAATATGCTTTCAATGAAGTTGCCAAAAATTAAAATAGGCTTGCATTTTTGATGATTCTAATTAAATGGCCGCCATGTTTCCGTGTCTTTTTCTAGTCAGAATTTTTTTCATCAAACTTCTAAATTCCGGTGATTTATTAAGGGATTAGATCAAATTCATGATTTTCCTTTAAAGATTGTCCAAAGAAGAAACAATCATGATTTTTTCCCTTTTTGACTTTTTCCACCATCTCTTGAAAAGCCTTCAAAATATTATTAAATCGCAAAGGATATAATGCACCATCGCTAAATATAGCGATTTATCGGTTGTTAACTTACGTTAATAAGCTGGAAACCTAAATATCAAATACTTTGTTTTAAAAATTAATATTTTAATCTCAAGCCTCGAGAATCCTTTTATGGTTCCCAAAAGTGGATCTATTAATAAGCCTTTTAAAAATTTAAAACCTATTCTACTCCTGATTTCTGCATAAACCGATAGAAACATTTTAGCAATTGTTTAGCCAATAAATGCCCCACATAAATAAAACACGAGTCTCTCCTAAGTTCAACAACAACAACAACGAAAAAGTCCTTAATTACCTAATTGAATTCTTTGTTGTTATTTTTTTTATAGTTCTTCGTTACCATGTATATAGTTGTTAGTAACGTAGTACCATGTTCTACGTTACCATGTGTATGTTAATAAACTAAAAGTATGGCTAAAAAATTCGTAGGTTTTTTTTTTGTTTTTTTTTCCCGCGCTATGATAGGTAACATAAGGAATCTAAGGAATCAGTGATATTGTGAATCTTTAGCTTAATGGGTTAGAGTTCATGTCCCCTTGGCTTGGTATGTATGAATAATGTTTTGATAGCCCAGTGTGGCTTTCAATTAAAAAAAAAAAAAAAACTGAAACTATAATCTCTTGACTGCAGTTGCCCATGAAATGAAAAATACATTTTATCCTTTTCATTTCATGTCTTGAATAAAACTCTTATGTGAATCTTTAGCTTAATGGGTTAGAGTTCATGTCCTCTTAGACGCAAACATAGCTTGGTATGTATGAGTAATATGTTTTGATAGCCAAGTGTAATTTTCAATTTAAAAAAATTGAAACTAAAATCACTTGACTGCAGTTGCCCATGAAATGAAAGATGCATTTTATCCGCTTCATTTCGTGCCTTGGATAAAACGTAGTATAAACACTTTCCTCCAGATGAAATTCGTCCTGATGTGAAGATGCGTGACAACCCCAATCCTATCATTACTTGGAGAGCCACGTTCCTGGCTCCCAGATGTCCCGGTTCTCGCAGGGGTAGCACACGAACGGCATGCTCTGTACAGCGGCTCCCGGAGTCAATATTCCCACCCATTCCAAGTGTTGTTGACACTAGTGTCGTAAACATCACTTTAAAGGAATGGTAGGGCGCATGCGCGTAGTTGATTTCGTAGTATTGATTGCTCTTCCATCCTCTGGGCGAGGGTCATTCTAGGAAGCGAGGGGGAAAATGAAAGAAGGTAAACAAATAACACAATTGGGAGTGTTAGCACTTCATGAATTCATAGTAGAAGAGGGATTTTTGTCTTTCTTTTTAGGGAAAACAGGACAGATTGATGATGTCTATGATTGATCTTGATAGGGTGGAGTATCCAAAAACTGTTCGAATCGGTGGCTTTATTAGAATGTAAAATATTCATTGTTCTATCTTTTCATCATTTTGTGTTTTTTTTACGCAGGCACATTTATGCTTTTATTGCGTCATTTTATACAGCAGAGATGTTGACCACTTTGCATGGAATAAGGAATCAACATCAATTGCTTCTTTAGGAAGCTCTAGAATTATCAAATTTTGGTGTATTCCTGTGGCTGTTGAATTTGATGGTACTTCTTATAATATTTCAACAATTGCTTTTCCATAAATTCTGGAGTTATCAAATTTTGGTGTATTACTGTGGCTATTGTATTTGATAGTTTTTGTAGTATTCTGATTAATTCCTTCATAAATTTCTTGGGTAATTGAATATTGGTAAACTCTCGCATATATTCGCCCAGCAAAATATATTCACAAATAATAAATTGACCCGCTGGAGCATTTGGAAATAACCCTATAATTGAAAACTGAATGAAAATAGAAAAAAAAGACACGTTAGATATTCTGAAAATAAGCGCCTTGACACGATTGGACAATAACTATCCTCAACCAGAATGGATTCGAGTATTTACAGAGGGCTTTTGAATGAATAATGCGGTTGGTGTATATTGTAATTTGTTTTCATAGTATGCTCCAGCGGGTCAATACCCTTCAAACTTCGATGCAAAGGTTCAAGCGGTCTTCTTGGTTGTGTCTAATTTGAAATTTAGAATTGAATCTTTTAAAAAGGCTGTCAATCTTGTTGGTTCTAGGTCGACCATAGGGGCAATAGCTCTTTAACACATCTCTGAATCTTCTCTTGTGACAAAAATAAAATAATATAAAACTATAGAATTCCACTAGATACCTTCCTATGCAGATATTGATGGTAAAGAAAAAGCAGACCAATTGGCAAAGAGGGGTACAGAGTTATTTATTGAACGGAGTTTCTTTAAGAGAAGTATACGGGAAAATCTTATGTTGGCACACAACGCAGGACTATCAATTAAATCAAGGGATAAACTCTTGGAGAAAATCAAGGATGTCTGGAAAGAGTTCAGTTGCAGGCCACATAAAGAGGCAGTGTCTAACTTCAGATTGAGAACAGGACAGACTGCTTGGCTGAACACCTAAGCAGAATGGGCATATTGACTAATAGCCTATGCCCTATCTGTAAAACAGACTCCATGAATAAGTAACACTTACTCGTCTATTGAGCCTTGATTCTAGATGTTTGCCTGCTGTATTGGATGGCCAAGGATCTCGTGCCCTGAGCACACGTTTACTTCTCCTTTTAGGCTTTTATGTATCTTTAAATTTCAGCGTTTTACTTGTGTAATTTTGTCTTGACATTGGCAAGTTTTCATTCAAGTGATGATGTTTTTTATGTGTTCTTAATATTTTGGTAGTGTGTTATTCTGAATTATTTGTTGAATAAGTGGCAAGTGGCCTGATGTAAATGGATTGAGTTCCAATTTTGCTATAAAAAGCAACAGCAAATGAATTTAGTGTGCGGATTACAGATTTTTAATTTTAAAAATTAAGTAAATATTAATTTTTTTTAAGATCAGAGTCTTAAGTTTTTGTGGATTTTATATGACATTTTTTTGCCAAACATAATCATGATTACTGAATGTTGAATGAGCCTATATCTCTTTAAGATATTTTTTATTCATGATTTCACATTCAAAAGTTCTGTCAGTGATCTAGATTATTCAATTCATTATTTTTTTAATATCTTACTCGTTGCTCAAATATAACTCAAGATCATTAACTTGCAGGAAGATGAGGGATTGTTATCTTGAAACTGCACTACAGTCCTTGTTTTGGAAAAGGAGCAGATTAGATATGGGAAAGGAAGGACAGGAACCATTACTTATATCTTAAGAAAAAACGTTGACTTACCGAAATGATGCTATGCACCATAAAGCGGTCAATAAACTTTATAAATTCATGATTTAGCACAGTGCTTTAGAATAAAAAAAATTATCTCTTTAAGTACGTGATTCAAAAAATGCATTAAAAGCGACGCCGATAATTCATCAAATACCATTTAACGTCCGATTGGCGCCGGAACTTTTTTTTTACTGCGTAAAAGAATAAAAGAGATTCTAAACACACTTGAATTATCTGTAATCTTGACTTTAGGCACGAAATTCATAATTAATGGTTGGGGTATTTAAATTTAATGCGACATTTTTTTTTTTATATCGTTATCAAAGTTGGGAACGGAAGAGTATATTTTTCATATGAGTAAATCGGAAATAAATGCGAAATTAATGATAAATGTACAGACATTTTTCGTTGCAATAAATTAGTTAAACAAAAGAAAAAGTATTTTTTTTTTCAAACTCTTTAATTCGGTAATGAAATTATCCTTCGATTAGAAAATTATTTTTCACAAAACATTATTAAAAATTATAAAGAATATAATTCACGAAGGGAGATGTTATTAAAATATATTCAAAGCGTTATTTGAAAGTCTTATGAGTCCATTTATTCATTCATTCAGATATTTAAAATAACGTTTAAGTTAGAATAAAAAAAAATATTTTTTAGAAAAAATTATTTCTAAGGGAAATCTATACCGTTGCCTACATAATAATCAAAATGAAATGAGAATTATTTCTAAATTAAATCATCATTAGTTCATTTGTTTCCTCAAATTGGATTTACATCACTTTTAAATAAATCGACTTATATTATTTCAATAAAAAAATTTCGAAAAAAAAAAAAGATTACGATTACGATTAAAACGAGTACGATTTTCTTCAAAATAGAATAATTAAAAAATTAACTTATATTAATTAAAAACTAGCGAAATAATAAATGCAAGTTTAATTCAATTTATGTGAAATAAAAATGCAAAACATAATAATAAAATTTTAATAATAATTAATAATAATAATAATTTAATGAAAATAAAAATGTTCTGATTTCAATTTTTCTTGGAACTCTGAAACTAAATATATCTTTCCAGCAAATTTTTAATTCTAATGAATTAATTTGTGGAAAAAAAGCTAAAGTAATGTAAATTTTAACAAAATTTAAATCAAAATGATACTCAAGTAACTAGCTTTTTGGGGTCATTCTAAGTTTAACCCTTAATTTAAAAAGAAAAGCGTTAAAGTGCGTGCAGTTTAACTAATACATTTTGTATTCTTCGGTTGTCATAGCAAAATAAAAGGTTAGTTGAAAATTAATGTTCCTAAAATTAGGGTTCCTAAGTTATTTATAATATATCTGTTGAATATTTATAAATTAAGAGAATTGATTTTAAAGGTTTCTTTTCTTTATATGCTGGAATCAAAGAAGAACACTTTTCAGACAAATAAATTAAATTCAAAATTAAAATGCAATGAATAGTAAGTAAAAAGGTGCTTTTTTTTTTAATTTGAAAGAATAAAAAAAAGGAATGTAGTTAAAAATTTTGACAAATATACTTATTATTATTATTATTTTATTTACTTATTAATATTTTATTTATTATTATGGCAAAATTATTGCAAATATACTCATCTATTAATTCCTAAAGTAGTTCCCAAAAAGTGTTTGTGCACTTTAAAGGTTTGTAAGAAAAGCGCTGTAGTCTGGATTTGAATTGGAATATAAAGTCCAGTATATTTTCGTACCATGTTCATGCAATTCTGAATAAAATAGATTTTTGTTTAAAATATTAACTCATTTTCTTATAAAAATTAAAATACAAGGAGGTAGAGAAAAAAACATGTCACAAAAGTCACAGTACACCCACACATTTTCGAATATATTTAAATAAAATGACCATCGGTCACTTTTTTCTCCATTTTTCATTTTGAATGGCATTTAAAAAATCGTTTGGCTTTAGTTTGCTAACTTTGTTATATTCTATTTATTGCTTGAAAATGACTTATAGTCGTAAGAAAACAACGAACAGCAATCGAAAATTGATTATTTTTCATTATAATATTGATAAATCAATTCGGAATATCGCTAAATTACTAAATGTATTTTATTTTATGTATTGTATATTATTTTATTTAAATGTAAAATGCTTTAAGTAAAGAAATCGGATGTAAAACAAGGTAAGAAAAGGTCATACGGCAAATTAATTCAACTTGATCAGAGATTTGTAGTTAAAAAAATTTGAGAAAAAATCACATTTGAATGCTGTAAAAATTTCTACAAGTTTACTGAAAACTTTTCTACTTCAATTTGATCTAAAACTGTTCGACGAGTGCTCAGATCAGCAGGATTGCATGCGCATTCTACTCGAATTTTTTTTCTTTTTTTTTTTTGTGTTGTGTGTGTGTGTGTGTGTGTGTGTGTGTGTGTGTGTGTGTGTGTGTGTGTGTAAGTGTGAAAAATAGAAAGCTTAAACTTTTATTTTGATAAATTAAGTCCGAAAAGTATTAGAAATTTGTTCTTATTTGCACATGAAAGTGATTTTAGCCTTTTTAGCTTCGATGGACGTGTAGAAGAAAAACCGAGGTTTCTCAACAGAACTATATATATATATATATATATATATATCATGGCAGCGGAGATTTCCTTGTGTAGAGGTGCATTCTTGCATTAGGACTAAGTAATTTAGAATTTATTGATAGCATCATGCTCTTTAATCTTCTTCTGAAAACAATATAACACTTTTTTTTATCTGTATAGCGATTCTAAGCACATGGCTCTCAACGTCTATCACTGGTGTCTCTGTAATTGTCTATAAATTCTGAAAACTCCACCTCAGTTACCGGATTCAAACCCAATAGAACACATTTGGAAAAGACTAGAAATTAGACTACGGAGACAGGACATTTGAACGAAAACCTAATTATAGTAGTAATGGAAGAATCAATGAACATTAATACAGAAATTTAAAAAAAAACTGTTTATTTAACGCCAAACGTTAAGCAATTACAGGTGTTGAAGTGTATTGTGTTAGTTACTAATTGACTGAAATACTAAAATATTTACAAATATGAAAATATCTTTTCTAAGAATATGAATATTTTTATGGGGTAGCATTTTTGTTACTTTTTGATTACTGACTATTCAAAAAAATGTTTTCACTATGTTCTTAAAATATTTTATGCAGTATTGTTAAAGTTATAAGTATCATAAAGAAAGTATGAATCTGAAATATTAATGTTTATTAACGGATAAAGTAGAAAGTTCATTGAAATTTGTGAGGGTTCGAAAACTGTTGAAAGCAACTCTAATTTTGTAAATTTTTTGTAATTTTTTAAAAAAAATTTTAATTTCAATTCCTCACTCAATGGTATTTGTAAATAGTGCAGAGCACAATCTACCCTTGTAAATATTGTGGAAGTTGCTAAATACTCAAATCGTATATTCTATGTAACTGGAATTTATATTTAATTGTTTGATTACTTAACTTCCTGTAATCAGCAACTAACCTGTACTGCCCGGTTTTCTTTTTGACTAATAGTACCGGACATAATGCGATGAACGTGTTTCAGACACAATACCCGTCCTGCCATTCCCACACCACATCCTTAATTATCCCCCTGTCAGTTGCATACGCCTTATAAGGCAGTACACTAATGGGTTCACTCCACTATACTTCCTTAATGCACATTTTAGTTACTGTTGTACACCCTAATTCACCCGATTCCATTGCAAAGCAGTCCCTAAACTCATTGACTAACTCTAAAATTTCTCTTTTATTCTCAATTGGAGTTCCTTCGTCAAATCTATTGTAATTTCGTTATTTCGATTAAATGCTAATTTTCTTTTATTACATTCACGTAACAACTCTTCTTATTATCCAAATAAATAGGATTTAATTCAATTACTCTTCCTACACACTGATTTTCCTTCAACAACACATTCTCTTTCGCCATATTAATTACTGGAACTACGATTTCACCATCTTTCATTTCTAGCAAAGGAATCACAACATTCTTTCGTTCCTTTTGTAATTGCGAAGCCATCATTTACCAAAGCAGTCTGAGCCCTCACGAAATTAACACTTTACTAGATGTTTTCAATTCATTTACGCCTGAATTTTTTTCACATTCCATGTTAGCAAACGGGTTACCCTCTGCATAATAAAATGAAATTTACTCCCAATGCGCACAAACGATATGTTCTCCTGATCCAAAAAGGATTCCTAATTAACAAATAACAAATCGTGTGGTGAGGCGGCGTCTCTAACTATAAGCATTTCAATGCCATCCAAGGAAATATCTACTAGCACTTTTCCTAGCACTCGCGCGTCACACATTTTGGCATTCCTAAAACCGCATATTACATTCGAAGCAGGATCTATTTTTAACTCTAGCTTCTTCGCTACGGAATTCCTACAAATGACGGAATCGTTCCCTGTAATATTCAGAACTGCAAATTCCAACGGACTCAGTTCGTGCAATTTTAATATATGATGCCTCACTCATTTCGTCCTTACTAACCGTCACTGTATCTCTTTTCGACACCTTCCGTTCAATTCATTCCCCTCGCCTGTAAACATCCTGCTGTCTAATTTGATCACATCTATTTTTTTTGTCTTGGACACTCTCTAGCGAAATGCGTATTCTCATTGTAAGCAAAGCATATCCTGCTATCTTTCTGCATTGGATGCCACCATATTGTCCGACTACCATATTTATTATTACTTCCAATTTCAAATTGTCCGTTACTGATGCTAGGATTTGTTTTTCTATCATACCTGTTGATTCATCCAAACGGTGGTTTCGGTCTAGACCTAAGCTCGTATATTTTTTCATAGTACATATTTTGACATCCGTTTTTGAATTTGGGCAAATTACTGACGTTTCGTATATTGTCATACAGATGTAGTTTATAGCATCTCTTAATTCTGACGATTTAACTACTTTCATCTACCCATCCTCAAAAAATTATTTTACTACAACGGGACCTTTCCTTTTCAATGGATCTGTTATGATAAAATCTCTAAGATTATCAAAAACGTTTATATTAGTACCGCATAACCATTCATCAAAGTAATTTGGTAATTCGTATGTGAAATCTCTCTATGCATCTTTGGGTAGTTTGGCATGGTCAAAGGACATTTGTCAGATTTTATCAAGGGCTTAGTTTAAACTTTTTTATAATGATATTTGCACACGAAAATCTGTTATTTCACATTTCATTTTCCTCGATACACTATTGATAGTTTCAATAGTAAATTTTTTCTCTGACGACTTCATAATTTGCGTGTTACTCAATAAATAGTTTCTATCATATCTAATAAATATTTAAACAGCTTTTAAAATCATGTCACACAATTTAATTTTCATACTGTGTTTGGGATTTAAAAAAAATGTTAATAAAATACAACTCGTATCTATAGAAACTGATTACGTTACTTATCCACATACGTTTACTAAATTTCGTTTCTAGGCTAATGCATAATCAACAAAAGACGTATTAATAATAATAATAATAATAATTGATTTTTATTTTGTTTTATATTTCCTTGGAATGATTTCGTGCCGAATAAATTGTATTAAAAATAAATTTTATATCTAAATCAAACGAAAATATACGTGTTGAAACTTTAATATGGGACAGATTTTAGTTAAGAAATTTACCAGGATTTCATTAATTGAGGTTATTTAAAGAATTCTAACTAACAATGAGTTTCATAAAAAAAATTTCGCAGTAGTTGGGCTGCTATAAAGTTCTTTTTAGGCATTTCGCTTACGGTTCTGAAGTTTTCTGCAACGAACTGAATGACATATAATTATTACTTGAAATTATGTTTTATAGCAGAAAGTTAAGGGCCACAGGTTTCGAGTCCCGGAGGTGCTTTGGATGTTTGTAATAATTCGGAATCCACTTTAAACCGTAGGTCCCGGTCTAATATGACTGTAGAGCGCTGAGCTGACAACCCTATCCCGTAAAAAAGGAAATATCTCCTGTCTCGAAATCTGCCAGTAGGCAGACGGCCTTGGTCCGAAATGGACTATAATACCAGGGAGTTAGGTCGTAAAGTTAAAAGAAGTAGTTATGAATTAATCATTTCATGCTCAATTTCCAGCTATCCGATGTTATAATAATTACTTTTAATAATTAAATAATTATTTATTGAATAAAAATAATGATTCTTCTTTTTCTTCATTGGCGCAACAACCCCGTAGTGAGCCCCGGGCGTCTTGCCTACTGGCAGATTTGCCAGAGATGGCTGTAGTGGGTGTCAGAGTGACTACTGGCAGAGACAGGAGATGTTTTCTTTAGGTTTTAATAATACACAGTATAATGATTTCTTTCACATTTAACAAAAAGGTATTTTAGTAAGTATTAAGAATTTTAGTGTAGATCTAATTATTATTTTCTTTAAATTTTAAATAAAATCTATACTTCTTTATATAGTTCTCGGCTCAAGTCTGCTAATTCATTTCTCACGAGTATACTTACCTTTTTCTTCAAGTTTCACAAGTTCTTTTATGCGTTTTTTTTAAGTCTACTTTAATGAATCCTCTACTTACTATTTTGAATGCAAAAAATTTAATTTTCAGTGGGAAAATAAGGAAAAAAAAAAAATTCAAATTCATGCTTAGATCCTTTTTTTAATAAATAATATACTTCCTCTTATTTATTTCTGCTGAATTAAATACTTTAAAAAAATGTTGTAATGGAGAATATCATAAAAAATTATGTTTAAAAGTTCTCATCAAACAGAAAAGATGGAACTTGAACTTATTCCTTTGCAAATGAAGTAGACAAACGTGTTGGAGTGCCAAATACGAAGAATGAGCAAAAATCAATAAAACAATCTTTTAATGCAGCCAAATTATTTTTACTTTAATCACGAGTTTTAGAAAATCAATTCATAGAAGAAGAAAAAAAAATATGCATTCAGTAAATGCTGAAATATCTTTCAATTAGAATATTCGATTATGAGAAAAAAAATTTAACGAATGATTTTAAAATATTTTTTCCTATACCTTTCATAAATTTTTTTACGTTAATCTCTTGACTGGCTTTGATCAATCTAAAAAAAATATGTAAAATAATTGATCATATCGTAATCAGAAAATTCTTTTTCTGTTATTTCTTCTATTTAACTAGATAGAATAGAAATAGAAAGAATAAATTAAATAGAATAGATTAAATAGATATAATTAAATTAGATAGTATATATTAAATAGATATAATTAAATTAGATAGTATATATTAAATAGATATAATTAAATTAGATAGTATACACTGAAGTGACAAAAGTCATGGGATAGCAATATGCAAATTTTCAGATGGCAGTAGCATCGCGTAGAACAGGTATAAATGCGCAGTGCTTTCGTAGAGCTTTCATTTCTGTTCAAGTTATTCATGTGAAGAGGTTTTGACGTGATGATGACCGCACGACGGGAATTAACAGACTTTGAACGCGGAATGTTAGTTGTAGCTAGACGCATGGGTCATGCCATTTCGGAAATCGTTAGGGAATTCAACATTCCCAGATCCACTGTGTCAAGAGTGTGCCGAGAGTATGAAATTTCAGGCATAACATCCCACCATGGACAGCGCAGTGGTCGACCGCCTGCACTTAACGACCGAGACCGGCGACGTCTGCAAAGAGTCGTAAAGTCTAACAGACAAGCAACACTGCGTCAAATAACCGCAGAAATCAATGGGGGACGTACAAGGGACTTGTCTGTTAGAACTGTGCGGAGAAAGTTGGCTTTCTTGGGCTATTCCAGCAGAAGACCGACTCGAGTGCCTTTACTGACAGAACGACATCGCTTGCAGCGACTCTCGTGGGCACGTGAGCATATCGGTTGGTCCCTAGATGAATGGAAAACCGTGGCCTGGTCCGATGAGTCACGATTTCAGTTGGTAAGAGCTGATGGTAGGGTTCGAGTGTGGCGCAGACCCCACGAAGCCATGGACCCAAACTGTCAGCAAGGCACTGTTCAAGCTGGTGGTGGCTCCGTAATGGTGTGGGCTGTTTTTCATGGCATGGACTTGGTCCTCTGGTGCGACTGGATCGAACATTGACTGGAAATGCTTATGTTCAGCTACTTGGAGATCACTTGCAGCCATTCATGGACCTCATGTACCCAAACAACGATGGGATTTTTATGGATGACAATGCGCCATGTCACCGGGCCACAACTGTTCGCGATTGGTTTGAAGAACATTCTGGACAATTCCAACGAATGATCTGGCCACCTAGATTGCCCGACATGAATCCCATCGAGCATTTATGGGACATCATCGAGAGGTCTGTTCGTGCCCAAAATCCTGCACCATCAGCGCTTTCACAATTATGGACGTCTATCGAGACAGTATGGCTCAATATTCCTGCAGAAGACTTCCAACGACTTGTTGAGTCCATGCCACGTCGAGTTGCTGCACTTCGCCGGGCGGAAGGAGGGCCGACACGATATTAAGAGGTATCCCATGACTTTTGTCACTTCAGTGTATATTAAATAGATAGAATATATTAAATGTATATAATGAAATAGATTGCAAAAAATGAAATAAATTAAATAATAGAATTTAAATAGACAAAATAGATATTAAAATGCGTTTAAAATCTACTTTACTCTTTTTTTTATTTTGTTTGTTTATTGCTCGAATTTTTAGTGCTATATCACTTTTGTTGAATATTGAAATATTTTGAAAAAATTTGCACTTTGTCAAACAATCATTTTAAGAGTATGAAAATTTTTGCCATAATTTCTGAAATGTTAGTAATTCCCTTATTTATTATTATTTTTTTAATTTTATAAGATTTCTATATGAGAAAGAGTTTGATCAAGTTTTGTTTTCTCGTAACATGTTGGATTATGTTCAAAACACATTATAATTTTAAATTCGTTTTATGTGTAGATTATCAACTTAAGTAATGATTCATTATTTGCTTTTTTTTTTAATTATTGAACCTCATTTAATGGTTAAAGTATAAGGGTTTTTTTTTTTTTCAAAGTTGGGAAAGAAGGTTTACAAACAAGTAATATAAAAAAAAAAAAAATTTTTTAAGACAATTCCTACTTTTTTTTTCACTCTGTTGCAGAAAGTCCTTTATAAATAATTTTCATTCATTTTTTTTTAAAGTTTATCCGGCGCCACCTATTGGTAGATATATGCATCTTAAATCTAAAAAAAACTAAAATCAATTAATTAAATTTAATTACTGAAATAATATTTAAAAAACTGTATTAACGTCAAGTGTCATCCACTACAAGTTCAAAAAAAAATGTATTTGAACTAGAGTGGAGGAATAAAAAGTATTTTATGAACGATTGAAAATTTGAACAAGATATATATAGGGAGAGTGTGAGCTAATAGAAGGAATTGAAAAAAAATTACTTTTTTGTGTCGAATATTTAACACTTTGTATAGAGATCCTTTTCTGCTAGAATGGCAGATGTGAAGCTGATTCGATGTACCCGCAAAGAGCCAGCTATCCTGCATTCACATCATGCGCCCATAATTTGGTACGAATTTGCCCAAAGATGACATCTGGATTGTACATACCTTTCTTTCCCTTTATGGCATACGATAAAAGAGTATCGCGACTTACGGATTCATCGTGCCCATCCCTGGCATAAACACACGCTTTCGGTCCCGTTTGGCTTGCCAGAATTTAAATAGTAGTACTACTACTGCTAATATGGAAATTAAATGTACAACAAGGGATATTCGGTACCGAAGATGACTTTCTTTTAAGGTTATTAACTAGTGATAACGCTATATATTGTCATACTTTTCATAAATTATTTTTGTAAAATAATTACTTAAGTTATAAAATGAAAATAGTATCTCTTATTTAAACATTTGGAAGCTAATCTAGTTTTTTGTATATTTTTTTCCTCTGCTTTTTAATATCAGGAACCTCATGTTTTATATAGTTCACTATGAACTTGATGGATTTATTTCCGTCCAGAAAACTTTTATGGGTATCGAATTTACATGTCATAAATTTTCAGAATTTCCATCAAGTTCTTTGATTTCTGAAAACAGTGATTGTAAATGCACAACAAATGGACCATCTTCTACTAGCATGTAACTCTACCTTCTTCTCATACGGCTAAGAATTAAATTTTGTTTTATGTAACGTGACATTTTTTTTTAAAAATGTGAAGGGCATTTTTAAGATATCATCTAATGCGTTGTGTTAAGGGCTAACTAACCCTCTGGTACTATAATCTATGTTGGACCATGGTCATCTGCCTACTGATATTCTTCGAGACAGGAGATGTGTTCTTTTTACGGGGTAGGGTTGCCAATCCTACATCCTACAATCGTATTACACTAGGACCTACATTTTAAAGTTGATTTCGAACCACTAGAAGCATCCAAGGCATCGCCGAGACTTGAATCCGAACCCTGTGGAATTGCGAGCCACTTGGCTATCAGACCCCTGTACTAACTACTAGCTGTTAATAATATTATAAAATTTTGTTATAATAATGTTATTAATGATTAACACAAAAAATATTGATTAATTTTTTAATCGGTGCTTGTTAACAGAGCGGTGAATGCTTTCTTTATTTCTTAAAAAAATTAAAAACACAACACCAGAAAAAACTCTGCACAGCTTTAATATTTATAGAAATAAAAATCTAAATTTAATTCCGTTTCGAAAAATTAATCGCCCCCTTTTTGTTGTAAAGCGAGGTTTCTAAATACTACGGTGAATGAACAGATTTAATGCTTCATTTTTTTTCATCGCAACTAATTTAAAAATAAAAATCTAACTCTCTTTTCTCTATATTTATGATAATTGGAAAAGTAAATATCTTTTTCCGATGCGAAAAAAGTCTCTTGTTTTTAAAAACATTGGGATTAATTTCATACGTAATGTGGATAAATATTAATATACGAGGTTCTGGGATCTAATATTTTAGTTCTCTAATACAAACTATGCAGATAAAAGGCTTTTTTAAGTTTTTATCTGAAAAATTTTGCTTTTACTCTTTACGAAGGTATTTTTTTTTTTTTTTTTTTAGCAAAACCAGAAAGTTTTAAAATCTAATAAAGTATAAAAGTGTATACTGTGTTAAAAAGTGCCTGGATGTATTCGATTTCAGAAAATTTCCATTTTATTGGACAGTAAATTCCACGGATAAGCCGGTTTTGAATAAAACATTTTTTTTAAGTTATTAGAATTCCTTTAAATGGCTTTTTTTCATGAATATGATATCGGTCGAAAAGCTTTAGATTTAAATAATAGAAGTGGATTTTTTCGAACGAAAAAAACGAACTTTGAAATCTTAATTTAAACTAAAATTATGATTACATGTCGCAACTTCACTTTCATAATGAATTGAAAAATCTTTATTTTTGAAACATATAAGATTTTCTGTTTTTAAGGAATAAAAATATTTTAAGTGCATTATAGTTATTTTGTTGAAATGGAAAGAATCGTTCATTTGGAATAAAATCTACTACACTCTTAGGGGACAATTAGGTATTAGCATCCTCCACGCATATTTTTTTTTAAATGCACTTAGTGACTTTTCAACCAACAGTTACGGACATCGTGCCCATTTCAATCGTAAGCACTGTAGCATTTTTCCCACGAGAAGAGATATGTCATTTCCGTTCCCAGTGGAAAAGAATGTATATTCTTTAACAAGTATATAATAATAACCCATCACTCAAATCAACAGATAAGCAGTGTCGTGGATATTAATATTACATGCAATTACTGTCCTGTACTAATGAAAACAGCCTGCCACTCAAATCTGACAGTAGATAATCAGTCATGCATAACGATACATCATCAATTAGCTATTGTCACCTACACAAGCCGAAACAATTACAAATGGAATATGGACTACGTCATGAGTTGCTGCATCGGGATTGGTAATAGACCATGGGCTGAGGAAGTGTCCACTCCAGCGAGAAGTAAGGGAAGCTGGCGTCCGTCAGCTTCCTTCCTTCCGTCAGTCCGGAAACCTCCGTCTTGACGAATTTTCTTAAAGGGAGGTTTTTGGAAAAGAAGTGTGAGTGTCCTGCGACAAGTCGACAAAAGAGTTTTTTTTTCTCTAAAGGGACTGAATAGGCCGGAATTTCCGCCTGTTTTCAAAATGAGCCCCTTATGGTTTCGTGTATCACGCCGTGAGATAATTAAGGAATTAAGGTCTGCGGCAGACTAGCCATTAGATTCGTTGTAGACTCTCTGAAAATCTCCGACCTTCAAGTGAACTGCACTTGTGAATCAAATTTATATCTTTAATTTCCATTTCTTTATAAATAATATAATAATAATAGAGTTCTGTATATATATATATATATATATATATATATATATATAATGCATGTAAATAAAAATTAAAGTGTCCCCATGAAAGTGAAAGTAGCCCTCTTCCTGAAGCTTTTATAGGTCTAGTATAGGCCGAGATGTTACAACACATGAACTTTCGAATCGCCTCGCTTGTCAATAACTTATCCGTATCAGTGGCCCAAGGCTCACAATGAATTGTCTGCTTTCAGAATGCATGACGACATGGTGGTTAGAGTTAACATGATGACCTGGTGATTCTAGTCAAAAATAAAGTCAAGGATTTCTACTAAAAATCATGTCTGACTACAAAAGTTGTATTTATTTTTATTATAAAATGGACACCTCTGATCTATTTAAAACAATTACAATGCTTCTAACGAGAAAAATTTTCAATATTCTAAAATATCACATGATAATCTAGAAGTTAGTCAATCTAATAAACCATTCAAAAAAGAAAACAAAAGAAATATTTATATTAGAGTGTGCAGAACGTTCATTTAGAAAAGCAATCTATGTAACAATAAGTGGGGTCTAATGGCCGAGTGTCTGGTGCTCAATTCCACAAGTTTCGTGTACGAGTTCTGGCGGTGCCATGGGTGCTTGTTGTTCGAAATCCACTTTAAACCCTAGGTGCCGGTCTAATATGACTGTTGGGCGTGGGGCTGACAACACTACCCAGTAGAAAGAAACCCTCTCCTGTCTCGAAATCTACCAGTAGGCAGACGGCCTTGACCCCCCATGGGTTTTAATGTCAGGGTGTTAGTTATGTAATAATAAGTAATCATATATAATGGAACAATAATCGTTATAACAATTGAATTGGAAATGAACTTAACAATTTGCAATTATGTCCCGATTATAATTCATTTGATGCAGTGACCAATAACATTTATACTGAACATTATTAAAGATTAATTACTGAATTTTATCTTATTTGTCAAAATTATACATATGTTTGTTTCTATTTAACCCTTCAGCAAAACACGTTGCAAAATAAACACGCTTTCTAAGCAATTTGAAAGGAATTTGCTGGCTTTTATTTCGTTATCTGTTCTAAGATAGACATCTTTCAAGATTTGCTGCTATCACTCATTTTCCATAGGTCATAATTTCAGACGATAATAAAGAAACGCTCTTGGCGTTCTGCCATGAAACAAAATGGCTTATTTTTTTTAAAAATTGCGGTGTTATATTTCTTTATTATTGGAATACCCCCAAAAAAAACGTAAAGAAAGTATTGTCTGGAAATTTTTAGAATATTTAACAAAGACAGAAACTTGAAGAAAAAAAAAATCCTCAATCCTCCTCAATTCATGCACTTATGGATCGATTGTATTTGCACATACTGATATTTCATAAAGCATAAATAATTATAAGAAAGCGTTTTCTATTTTTAATAATTTCTTTTCGTTATTTCCTTTTTTTTTTTATCGATTCTAGAAATTTGATGATATTCATCGAATTCTTAAGAATCGATAAAAAAATCTTTTGTGAATAATTTTGATAAATCGCTATAAAGTTAGGCTAGGTAGGTGATTGATTTTCTTTTGCTACTGGAAAAATTTCAACTACTTTTAATAGAACGAGTTTTCTTACTGTATGTAGAAAATATTTCCTGTTGTACTTAATAAAGTTTACTTTCAAAGCAGTGTTATTAAAAGTCAAAACTTGTGTGTTGCGAACGGGTATGAATAACAGGTATGAAAGATATATAAATCAATTTCCAGTACAATTACAGGATCACAGCGATTGAATGGCTCATTGCACTATACTTAAGCAGGATCTCAATTAAATTAAAATAAATTTAATGACATAACTTTCGCAAATCTTCATAAAATTTATATTTACATACATACTTTTACATACTTTGGTTTACATTTCAGAACGAATGCATATATTTATTTTTAATCCATATGAATTCTTCAATAATCTAGAGAATTTATTTTATACAAAAAAATAATATTATAATAATCAATAATCAAAATAATAATAAAAATAAATTATCAGCTTTTATTTAGAAATTCCACTAAATAGTTCACAAACCTCACTAAGATCACCATATTTGATATCAACTTGTTAAAATATTATTTTTTTCTTTGTATAATGTTGATTTGCTTTATTATTTCAAAATGAAGTCCTTTTGTAAAATTGATCAAATAAATTAAACAACTCAAAAGATAAATTATAAGAAATTTACTGATAATTTTTGTATTTAAAATAAATATTTTCGTAATAAATTATTCATAGTAAAATAATAAAAGTATTTCCCAATATCTTTTTTTTATATTATTTTATTTTTATATTGATATATTTCGTTCGTATTATTTCTTCAACGAACTAGTATAACATATAGTTATATACTTTTATAAAATGATGGAAATTTAAATTTCAAAAAATTAATTAGTATTTCCAAATAATTTATAATTGAGATTTATAAAGGTAGAATATTTTTTATTACATAATGTTTCAAGATAAAATATTATTCATATTTAAACAAATTAATATCAACAGGAATTGGATAATTTCTTTTTTTTTAAGATAAAAATCTAAAAAAACAATGGCATTGGATTGCAGGTAGTTGGATAAAAAAAAATTTGAGATATCAACAATAGGATTTGATAAAGAAAAAGCTAATTCAGATGCTAAAAAAATTAAGAAATTTTTTAAAAACATTTTATAATACACATATTAAATATTTATCGAAGTTTGCTTTTATGTATGAAGATTGATCATGATTAATTCGAAATCGATTTGTTTTGTTAGCAACATCGAATCTATTAACGTTATTTTTAATATATTTTTGAAAAATGACACTTTGCGACAGAAATATTGATTTTCAATAGCTATCTCAGTTAATAATTATATTCATTTCAGTACTACTTTATGAATGTTAAAACAATGTATAATATAATTTATAGCACAAAGTAGCATTACATTTAAAAATTTTATGATTCATGGTTTCCATTCTATGTTGCATTTTTTAAAATTTCATTTATTAAGTTAATTTAATCCAAGCTTATTATTAAAAGAAATTAGAAAAATTTTAAAAATAAAAATTTTCTATAAATTAAAACAATTAAATTTTGAAATAAAAATTTTTTTAAATTAAAAAAATAAAATTTTTATAAAAAGCTAACTATTAAATTTATACATACACTATTCTCTGGCCAAATAGCAAAATACGGGCTGTTTGGACTGTTTTTTTGTTTGGCGCCAACTGAGCGATAAGTTACCAAATGTGGTTATCTGGGATTCTTGTACTGTTTGCAATTCACTTCACTTACAATCAGAATTATTAATGTAAATTAATTTTCAGTAAACTATTTAAAGAAATTTGTATTTTCTCTACGTCCTTTTCAAATGATTTCTATTAAACTGAAATTCATGTCAAAGACAGTGAAAAAAGGAGGGTTATCCTTTGACTACAGAAAATAAAAAAATTTGGAAATCGTTTATTTAAGATATATGACTCTCTAACCAATAGAAAATCTCGCCACACCCATTTTTTAACAGAGATAATTGACGAAAATCTTCTAATTTCCTCCATTTTTGTATCTTGGTGTCAGGAATGGAGGTATCGGTAACACGCAAGGGTTAAATATTATTATTTTTTTTTTTTTACAAATGGATTACATTTATGAAAGAAAAGAAAGAAATATTGATGAAATATATAATGAGACATTAAAAAATGTCTAAATAACGAAAGAAAACTAAAATATATATGCCTCTTACATTATTTTTTAAATATGTTTAGAAGCGGCGAAATTGTAAAATGATTTATTTTTTAATGTTACATTAATAAAATTAGTACTTACAAATTTATTTTCACTTAGTTTTCCATTGTATAAATCAAACCAAAAGTATGAAATAGTTCTCCATCAAAATTTTATATAGCTACATCGATGAATTAAATATATTTTCGTAGCTATAAAAAAGATTTTAACATTTATTTTTCTTGAGATAGTATTGTAAACTTCCTCCGTTTAATTTTTTTTTTTTTTGCCACTTGAGAACATTGCCTTTTGATCTGTTTCCTTTTACTCATACGCTTTGGCTTGAGCGAATTGTAATTTATGAATTAAAGTGATATATATTCAATATATAATAGTCGATAAATATTATATATACAATTGAAAAAATTCCATAAAATATACAACAGAATAAATGTTATAAAATATACAATAAATAAATGCCATAAAATATACAACAGAATTCTTTTTAACTAACAAATATAGTTGTCATTGTTCGGTTTGCTTAAATATAATGTATATAATGGGATTTTATAGATATTTTTTTTGCCAAGTAATCGTCCTCTACAAATTTTTAAAAATGTGTATGTCTTTGATATTTGGGTTGAAATCTAGAATACTGTACTCTTGAGGAAGTCGCCAATCTTGAAACCCAGAACGTCGTCAATTTCTTCAGAGTTACAAACAAAAATTAACGAAATAACATTTTACAATGACACCGAACTTCGGCAGCCATTTTGTTTATTTACTTGGCGACTTTGTATCCTAGTGAAGGATTTTTGGCGTAGTTATGTTTTACCGCGAAAACTACCTGTGGCATTCATTATTATGTTTACTTGGCATCCTGACGATGTATTTAGCACAAAAAGTACAGAATTCTAAATTTTTCCCGATATTTGTTTTTAATTTTTGTTTTATATTGTTTATTATCAATATTAATTTTTGAAACAAACTAAAGAAAAAAAATACAGAGATTAAGAATTATAATTAGAAATTCTTAAAGCTAAATTAAAATAATTAATATACTAAAATATACATGAATTTTGAAATAAAAATTAAAATATCTGGTAATTTATAACAATCAGTGATTTTAAAAAGATGCAATTAATTACAACAAACTTCTGCAAAAAAGTCTACAAATTAAATGGGAAATGTTTTACAATTGTTGGAAATAAAAGTAAAAATAAATCTAATTTTTTTGTCATCATTTCTGAAAATTATCTAAATACAAATAAAATTTTTGCCATTATCTGGTAAGTAATCCTATTTAACTATATTATTAAAACCTTAAAATAAACATAAAAGTTGATACGCTTGAAAAAATTTGAAATTTCAAATAAGTTTTAATAAAGCTAAAATAGGGTGGTACACGTTAACGCAATTTCTTCTGGACATCTTCCAAATATGAACATCATAAAATACATTGATACTTTTCTGAGGAAAAATAAGAAGATCTTTATCAGAAAAAGAAGATATGTAGATCTTGATAAAAAGATCGATACGCCATTTCGTAAGTTTTTTAATATATTGATAGACTACTTAAATTTCAACATTAAGGAATAAAATCTAAACAAGTGTTTAAGAGGGAACACGAGGAAAAATATATAATAATAAAAAGAAAAGAAAAACACAAATTAGCCAAACTAAATTTATTTATTTACAAGAATTTAACGATCTATTCAATGTAACCATGATATATCTATTGTTCGTTTCTTATCCCATTTGGTCTACAGAAAACATCTAGAACCAAGTCCATGAATCTATGTGGTCCCATGAAAGGAAGGGGCAGCTTCTGTTGTGATGGAGTACCCGTAGGTAGAGGTCTGACATGGCTCCTTGGCGTTGAAGAAAAGGGCAATGCCATCCGGGAGGACTTTTAGGAGGAACTACTCAGCATTTGCTTATTGTATGAGAGAAAAAACCCGGAAAACTCCCACTAGGTAGTCCGACTAACGAGGCAAGATGCTGAACGCCATCGAGTGCCTATAATAAAGCCACCAACGGATTGTACCTCAGCCCTAATGCTCCCCAACGGCCTGCGTTGCTACTGAGCCACGAATCGGACTGATATTTCTGATAAAGGAATATATCTTATTAAATATTGTTCAAGGAATGATAAATGCCCTAAATTTGTAGGATTTGTGGGAAGAAAGTAGAAAAAGTAGTCCATCATACGAGACATTTTGCGTCAAAAAGAGAACAATTAGACAAGATGTATTATATATATACTATAAATACGTACTAGATACTTTTAGCATAGTATGATAATTAAATAATTTTAATCACTGTTAAAGAAAATGGAAATAAAGGTTTATTATATGTTGCATAATAATCTGAAATTTCTAAAAGAAATACATATAATACTCAAAATATTGCATAATACATAAAAGTTCAATACTCTTTTAATTAATTTTTTATTGGTAGGCAGTTAAAGAAAATCTACTTCCTGCATACCTTGAAAACATAGAATTTTAAAATCAAAAATATTAATTTGATTTAAATAATTCATATAATAAATGGTATGAGATATGTCTTTCTAGAACTGTCTGGAACGTCTAGAAGATCTGCAATAATTTTAATTTAACCAACTCTGCAAACCTTTAAATTCACTTAACTTCAGCAATTAACGAAGGGCTTTATGTGTCAATGACCAACTACATAATAAAATAAACAAAAACGAATCCCTACAAAAAAGTAAATGTTGGAATATGAGCTGCCAAAAAAAATTAATGAAAAGATGACATTTACCATCCTATACCTTTAATCATCCAGCTCCTTCATTATTAAATGTTGAAACATAGCGGTGGTCTCATGCCCTTTGAGTTAATAAGAAAGATATATAATTAAATGCCATTTTTTTTTAAAAAAAAGAATTATTTATTTAATAAAATTATAAAATGAAAAATAACAAACATTTCAAAAGTGTAGATGTTGATGAAATCAGTTGCATGTAATCAAAAAATAAAACAGAATGAGCAAAGGTCAAATGAGGAGGAGAAATAGTTTAGGAAAAAACTTTTTTCATCTAGACAGTCGTGGGTAATAAATCAAAAATAAAAATTCTGCAAATAACATTCAAAGTAACAATAAAATAGTTAATATATTTTCCGGAAAATGAAATTTGGAATCCCTTTAATTACAGTATTGTAATCCTAAAGAAATTGGTAGAACATTGGTGTTTGAACATTGGCGTTTTTCTTTTTTATTATTAATGTTGTTTTAATATTCGAATTCGGCATAATAAGCAACCTGAAATATTTCTTAACACAATAGTGTATCAGAGAATATTATTTTAGTGATTTTATCGTATTATCATTGTTAAAATTATACATTTTTATGAGTTAGCGAAACGAAATTTCACATAATAATTTTATAATCTATAACGATATAATTTGATGTATAAAACGATAAAATTTGTCATAAAATCAATTTGGGAATACAATTTTGGCAAAATAGTGATATATTTTATCGTTAAAGAGATAACATTTGGCGTAAAAGTAAATCATTCAAATTTGGTCATAATAGTGGTAAAATTGGGCACAAAGGGTATAGGATTCTAGATTTTTACCAAAGAAGAAACCAGAGAATAACTTACATTTTATTTATATATATATTTTGCTGGAGACGAAAAAGAACTTTTTATTACCTCACTAAAACTTGCCTTTGCATATCCAACACAGAATATTTTGAGGTATGTATAAGTAAAGAAGTATAAAATTTTCACATTTAAATAGCATATCAAATGAATGAAAAAAACAAAACTTCACAAAACCACTGAAAAACTTAATACTCTCCTGCTGCCTTTTTTTCGTGAAATAATTTTCTGAAATTAAAATGTTGCATTTTTTCCGCGCGAATTCAAATAACAGTGGCCATAAAACCTTAACTATGCCACCATAATTAAAAAGAAACATCACAAAACCTAGAAAAATTTAATGCTTTCGAGCGGCGTTTTCACCATGAGCTAATGTTCTAAAAATAAACGGTAAAATTTTTTCCGAGCGAATTCAAATAACGATTACCACAATCAAAGTAGAAATAAAATAATCATTATATTGTTTGGAAAAAATGAATGAATTTCATGAATTTCTCTAATTAATTATTGTAGCCCTAAAGAAATTATCGTAATATTCCAGGTTGCAAGATTGGCGACTTCTTCAGATGTACAGTATTATAGATTTCTACCTAAATTGCTTTTACGCAGAAAAGTAATGCATTATCGCCAAATTTTATCGCTTTAACGCCAAATTATTATGTGAAATTTTGTTTTGCTAACTTTTAACAACGGTAATAATCGCTGGCTATTACGATAAAATTATGCCAAAATTATTCTCTAATTCCCCAGATCCCCCCCCATCCCTATTATGTCAAAAAATATTTAATGTGAAAAATTTCATATCGAATGATAAAACAATATTAATAAAAAAGGAGAAGAAACCAGAGAATAATTTACATTTTATTCTGATATATCCTTTGTTGGAGGCGAAAAAGAACTTTCTATTGCCTCTCAAAAATCTGCCCTTACATAGCCATATCAAATGAATGAAGAAAACAAGAACAAGAACAGCATCACAAACCACAGAAAAATTTAATATGTTCCAGCGGCATTTTCGAATTCAATTAACGATTTCCACAAAACCTTAACTACGTCAACAGCATTAAAAAGAAAATAATTATTTGATATTCAAATATAAATTATTAGTGAAGCAAAAATCGTTTTTGTTGTTTATTTCATATTCTCACTCGTGGCAACATCATGGAAATTGTTTATATTCTGTACCAGTAGCCGATATATATTATAAGAATAAACTCGGAATAATCAATAATTAATCGGAATAACTATTTAAAAGAATATATATTTCTTATTTACTATGAATGGCGATATTTATAGCGCTCTGGCGCTCGGTACCACAGGTTTTGGGTTCGAGTCCCGGTGGCGCCATGGATGTTAGTAGTGGTTCGGAATCCACTTTAAACTGTAGATCCCGGTCTGTTAAGCCCTCGTGAGACAGAAGATGACCGTAGAGCGACAAACCAAACCTTATTTACTATAAATAAAAATTCTACAAATAATTATCAAAATATGTATAAAATAGGCATTATATTGATCGAAAAAAGAAGAAGTTACGAATTCCATTAATTACAGTACTGCAAGTCTAATGAAATTGGAGGAGCATTAGCGAAATATTCTGGGTAACAAGATTGGCAACTTCTTCAGGGGTACCAGTATTTTAGATTACAATCCAAATAATTTATCTATTCTATGAGTGCTTACTTATTAAAAGGAATTTTAATTCACAATTAGTATTTTGTTTTCTTAATTCTGTGCCATTACTCTATTTACTTTTCATCATATAAATATTTTACTATTCCCTTTTGATTTGTTTTTAAATTTGTCTTATAAATTTTATTTATTCTAGAGTGTTCTGATTGCAAAAAATCTTTAAAATCTTTTTTTTTTTTTTTTTCCTTTTTTATCAAGTTTTTTTTTTTTTCAATTGTTATTTTTTTTTTTTTATTTTCATGAGAGTAAAAACCAAAATTTTTAAAAAGTGTTTGTTTTATAGGGAAAACAGCAAATGTTCAAAATAAATGTGGAAAATTTCAAAAATGGAATATTATCGAGCTTTATTGTTTAAGGAACTATAATTTTACAGAATATTTTTCTTCTAAACTTACGTTTTAGTCGCATAAGTCAAGGAATAATTTTGCACATAAATAATTTTATAATGTATTTATACTGATTAAGATGAAAAAAATTTTGTCGAATTCGATTTTTTTTTTTATTGGACTTACCCTTTTTTTTTTTTAGAAATCCTTTTATAAATTATTTTCAATTCCTTTTTTAAAAAAATTACTTTCATTATTTCATTCATTCAAATTTTACTATAAAATTGGTAGATAACAACTTAAATCTAAATTAATGAAATTTAATGCTATACTAAATAATATAATGAAATGTAATAATAATCTGGTCATATGCATTCAAAAAAAAATGTATTTGTAGTGGATTATTAATGATTTATTTGAATTATTAATTATTTCAATAGAAGGAAGTAAAAATCATTTGTATGTTCTTTAAAAAAATAATGAGCAACAATTACAAATTCTGTTCAAAACAAATCTATTAAATTAAAATTATTTATAATGTTATCATAAATATAACTTCTTCACTTAAAATTTTCTAAATTCAATATAGCCTATTTGTGTAACATTTTTAATTTCATTTGATAATAAAAGCAAGTCAAAAACAAATACATTGTCAGCGTCTAGAAATCTGTGTAGAATAATTATAGAATAATCGAATTTCTAGCAAACAACACTATTCAACAAAAGAATTCTCAATATAGATTTTTTGGCAACCTATTTTCTAAAACATTGTTCATCATGTAATTCACTTAAAAAGTTGCCTATTATTCAGAGGGCGTTTTACAAAATTATTTAATCGATGATCTAGCAGACAATAAAATAACCCGCCAGGAAATAAAAAGCGAACATCATTTTTTTTTAGAAAGTTTTATATATTTATGTCAAAACGTGTTTGGAATTCATAGGAATCCCAAGCACTTTTTAATCCTCCGTGATTTCTTTGACAGACAGCAGGTAAAGCTTCTGGGTTTTACTTTTATTCCCATTGAGAAAGGTTTATTTTTATTCGAGGAATAGCTTTTGATCGGATTAAATGCTTAGAATTTTGAAATATAGGTGAGGAAATTTAAAACATTTTATGCCTTTTCTTCCTTCCCTTACTTTTTATCCATATTCTCGTAACACAGAAATGATGAAGATTATATTGTTACGTTCTAACTTTATTAACTTTAAGATGTGGAAAATGCTAAATAATACATTTAGAAGACACACTAAAAAAAGTGGTCGAAAGTTCAATTCCTACTTTTTTTCACTATATTGCAGAAAGTCCTTTAAAATATCATTATTCCTCTTACATCTGAAATTTTCCTCTTACATCTGGCGCCATCTATTATTAGATACATGCAACTTAAATCTAAAAAATCTAAAATTAATTTATTAAATTTAATTAATGAATTAATATTTGAAAAAACTTTATTAACATCCAGTGTTATCTCCTACAAGTTCAAAAAAATGTATTTGAACTTGATTGGATGAATAAAAAGTATTTTATTAACGATTGAAATATATATAGGGAGAGTATGAACTAATAGTAGAATTTAAAAAGGAAGGACTATTACATTAACGCTTCATAAATCACCATAACATAATCATCTTATTCTATTTTCTGGTTACCTCACATTAATTGTGACGGAAATCAATGTGCTTTGTTATTATTATCAGGGTGACATTAAAATCACCATACAAAAAAAATCGTTGCTGTATATTATTTTCACAAGTTTCTGTTGCTTTTTTTTCCGCTACAAAATACTGGATGTATTTGAGTTGATTACATTATTTTTTTATTTATATTGGGGAGCCAAAAATTTGCATAGAACAAGAACTAAGAACAAAAAGAAGAACCAGAGTCATTGGTCCCAATATCTCGACTCCTCTGTAGATCGACGAACAGCCCCACATCGGAACAGATTATCCCTGTCCATTACTTCTCCAGTGTCACAAAGTGGGCAAATAGGATCGGTTGAAATGCTTATGCATTGTAAATGGGCGGCAAAACAATCGTGTCCCGTAGACATGCGAAAAGTCGTTACGGTTTTGCATCTTGGTTTATCGAGATTAAGAGAAGGATTTAAACTCCTCCTTTTTTTAAGGCTGTACGAGTCTGAAGATCACGCAAGAAATTAGATGTAAATAAATGTTTTAAAAACAATTTAATCCTCCAATAAGAAATGGCTGTATTAGGATGTTGTAGTAGCTGACACGTCTGTTTGCAAGTAAGTTAGCTTGTTTATTGCGCCAAAGACCACAATGGCCAGGCACCCACTGAAGAAC
This sequence comes from Caerostris darwini, assembly GCA_021605075.1. NCBI lineage: Eukaryota > Metazoa > Arthropoda > Arachnida > Araneae > Araneidae > Caerostris > Caerostris darwini. Next base: position 171,295 of record BPLQ01015536.1, read on the forward strand.
GATTTGTTTCCACTTTAAAGTGAAAGTTCTCAACAATTCTGACATTGCAAAATCTCAATGTGCATTACATTAAGGGTATCATTGTTAGAAGATATCACAGTAATTAAGAAAATAACAATAATTGGATAAATATGCACCATCATTAGAATGCTTATAACAGTTTTATTCACTTGGTGTTTTTCTCCTCAGGTTTCCATGATGATCTCAGCAATGCCAGCCGTAGCGGTGCGTAGAGGCCGGAAACGCAGCAAAACTTTCGGCCGCTTCAACTTACCTCAGAGTCACCACTCGAGTACTTCCTCACTCAATGGACGCAACCGAAGCTTCGCCAGACGCCAGGGAGGGCAGAGCATCAGCACCATCAGTACCCAGTATGGGGGCAACAGGGCCTTTCGACACCGGGTCCGATACGACAGTGAGCTCGACAGGCAGAGGCGCAGGTTCCTCATCTACATGGGCACCCTGTTCCTCATCACGGGGCTGTTATTGGTCTTCATCGGTGTGGGTGCCATGGTGCCCACGGCACAGACCGTGGGCCTCCTGCTCATAGGCGTCGGTGCCGTTCTCTGCATCATCAAGGTCTTCTGCTCTGAAGCGCATGCCACCGACGTGCCGCAAAAGATCGTTGTCCAGGATGTCGACGTGGAGTCCAACTCGGGTGGTAACAACGAGGAAGCCGATGTCGCCACTCCACTCGCCAAAATTTCAGAATTCACCGAACTGCCCACAACCGACTCGGCTAACAATGCAGCAACGCCACCCAATCAAGATGGCGCGGAAAGCAATAGCCATCAGAATAGCATCACGCCAACGAGTCCGCCAAATAGCATACCCGAGACGCAAGTTTTGATCAGCAACGATTCTAGTGGACGATACTAGAAAGACATGCACATATTTTGCTATCCACACTCCATCCTGCACTCCTCCCTCCTTCTAAATTATTTTAAGATAATTTGTACAAATCCTAAGTGTAATTTATATTTCGAAAGAAAAGAATATGGAAATTATTTACTTCAATGAAGTAATTTGCAAATTGAATTAATTATTTTCTAAAACAATAAAAGCATTGACTAAAATTAAGGCTTATAGGGATCTGTTATTTTTTGCATAATTATTTCTAATAAAAATTCTTTGAAAATTCAAAAACTTTTTAGCTACTTGTCAGAATAGCTTAAAGGACAATGCTTTTTAATTCAGTTCATTAAGTATTTTTCACTTAACCTAATGTGCTACATAATTGATTCTTATAAACTCTCACTTTTTATGGCGGACAACAACAACTGCTATATTTTTAGGCTGAATTTTTTTCTATTACTGTAATTAGTTTAATTTGTCAATTATAGTTTTGTTCATGGTTATTTTACCCCCTTGAATTATCCAATCAGATATGAATCTCTTAAATATTATATTCACAGTCCAGTAATTAAATAGAAGTTTATAAACTTTTTGTTGTCTACTGAAGCAAAACAATGGTTTATTCTCAAACCTAAATGCATTTACTATAATTATATGCAAAATTTTTTTAATGTTTACTAATTACATTGAATTAGGTTTTTTTCCTTTAAAAATGCATATTTGGTTGAGTATTTTCCTTCAGCAAACTCTTTACCAAAATTCATATCGTTGTCGACCAAAAATTGGTGCTACTTCGACTCAACTGTTCTTAGCACTACCTTGAGGCAAACATCATTGCTGTACATGCCTTTAACCATGACAAACATGCGCAAACTCAATTGAATATAGACTCAAACACAAATCTACACAAAAGATATTTCTTCATCGGAACTTTTAAAAGTTGTTCACTCACTACGATGTATAAAGGTCTTTATGATGACAACTTGTGTCTTGGTACAATTTCCTTGGTACAATTTCCTCGTTCACTGGATGAAGTACATTTAACTAATTGAGGATTCCGTAATAATTTTGAGGAAATGTGAAAGTGAGAACAACTTATAGATGCATCAGGAACAAACACTTTTAAAACTGAAGTTCTTAATGCTTCGGGTTCAGTATTATATGATGTAAAAAGATACTGGGTTTCTGTTGATTCAGAAGTTACGTTAAAAAGTAATGGTATGTAAGATGTTTCCACAATGAAAAAATTATAATGTGGTTACAGAATACAGGTGTAGTTTGGCTTCCAGTAAATGTGAAAATAGGCAGCTGATTATCTTGAAGTATGAAGTGTACTGGAAATTTGAATTTCATTGCAACCATTAATAAATACAGCATGTAATAGATGTTGAAATAATTGGATTAACTTGACGTTTTTATTTTATTTTATTTTATGCGTGCAAAATTGCGAAATTCTATGATGCAAACTGTGCATGAAAGTTATAAACTTTCTTCTAGTCAATCCTTTGAAGATTCTTGTCAATTATTTAAAGATTTCGTATTAATTTATATTAAGACATTATGAAACAGCAAGAATCTTTAAAATAACAAAAAAAAATATTGGTTAAAAAAATAAATATGATTCTTTAAAAGTTAAAAATTTTAATAATATCTCATTTAAAAATATTATTTTGACATACGATAAATTTTTGAATAATAATTTATGAAAAAAAATTATTCATTAATTTTAACAAATAAAAATAATTTTCAACAAAAGAATAATAATTAAATACAAATAGAATGATAATCGTTCTACAATATTTTATATTACCTGCTGAAAAATCTCTTTGTTAATGTTTGAATGAAATTCAGATGTATATTTAAATCGTTTATATTTAAAATTTTATATATATTTGTGTGTGTAAATAAATGTTTTTTAATGCAACTTTCATTGCATGCTTGGCAATTTGTTTTTGCAGCACGCTTGAAATCAAAACTGAAATCTTTACTTAAAGTTTGAAACAAATGTTAAAAAAAGAGTTTATTGCTGTTTTTATGCATAATATAATGCTTTATATACATATATTGAATCAAGACATCTTTAAAAATTCATATTAATGCAATTTAATTAATATGAAATAACGTTGAAAAATAATAAACATCAAATGTGTTAAAATTTTTAAGAAGTTGATGTTTATCTGTTTTGTAAAGATATTCCTTCTCCTAACTTATTTTTTTAAAATAAGCAAACGAAATTGGAGAAATAAATTTATATACATAAAAAAACATACTTTACATATAAAATTCGACGATACAATATTTTTCTGGTTCTTGAAGTTGTAAAATACAATGACAAGTATTTCATTGTTCGGGCAAGAAATTTAATGCATTGCTAATTTATGATATTGTTATTTTTTTATTGTAATAAAGTGCTAAATAAAGCAAGTTGCTATTATAAATGCAAAATCAGATTGAATCGGAGATTACTGTTCAGCTGCTTGCTCAACATCTTATTCCTGTCCATTTATTTTGATTTTTTAACATGTGCGCTCATTTTTAAACATATTGCTCTATATTGCACTATATTTCATGCATTACAATATTTGTATGACTGCTTAATTTTAATGCTAAGCATGTTTTATTACCTTACTGTCGTCCTTTTTTTACTTTTGTCTGTTATTTTTCATATTAAACAATGAGCTTTTCCTGCATATTGAATAATGCGAAAGCTTCCAAAGTATAAGCGATGCAAAAACCATATTTCGAAATATTTTCTAGAAATCTAATCCATAAAACCATAAATATTTTCGACAAATCTAGAGTTCGAATAGAAACTTAACGTTCATGTTTAATGATTCACTAATTAATGATCACATTATTTTTTAAGATTAAATTAACTATTTGGCCAAATCGCAAAATAGGGGGCGTTAGAATTTGGCGACTTTTTGTGACACCATTTCGGCGATAAGTCGTTTGTACTGTTTGCAATTCCCTACACTTAACAATCGCAACCCGTTACTTGGCACACTTCGGAAAAAAGTTTTTGGCGCCAAATTTGGCCCTTTTTCTGAGATTTTACCAAGTATTTAACTCATGGATAATTTAACTACTCTATGTGAACAGTAATTAAAACTTTATACATGACGATATAAATATCTTGTTTCACAGATGCTATTGATAGCTTTAACAAAAGCGCAACGGCCATACCACGTGATTTTTTTTTTTTTTTTTTTTTTTCTTAAAACATTTTATAACGATGTTCCAACTTAATTTCGTAAGCATTGGATTTGAAGTTTTTTTCATTTCATCTACAGATATTTACGCTTTTAAGCTAAATTTAATCGTCAAAATCCCCAAAATTGTTATTAAATTCATTACAAAGATACCATTTTCCATGAATAGTTCAATTTTATGATACTTGCATTTTTATTTCATTACTTATAGGTAATAGATGTCACGAAAATAACAACATAGGGGGTTTCATATAAATAAGCTGAATAATAATAGGAGAAATCCTCCTTAAGCTAATTTTCAATTTGATAAACACAGCGTTAAAATAAGAAGCTTACTAACTCTGACTTTCTTCCTTATTGGCGAAATTTAAAAAAGTAGGTTATAAATTCTACGTGAAGAATTAGAAAGCAATCATTCAATTCGGCCATTATTGTTTAAAAATAACTACCAGCTGTGTTAAACAATTTAATTTCAATTTTTCATTTCACTTCACATTTTAACTTCGTGGGAGGTCCAAATCGCAAAATAAGGGCAGTTAGGATTTGGTGATATTTTTGTGGTTCCAACTGAATGATAAGTTGCCAAATGTGGTAACTCGTGTTTCGTATACTGTTTGCAATTCACCCCATTTACAATCGCAACTAGTTACTTGGCGGACTTTGGTGAAAAGAATTTTTGACGACAAATCCCAACGATCCCTGTACTGCGATTTTACCCGTAGGCTTTGTAAAAAGTAAACAATGGGTGACTTTCAATACATGAAATAAATAACTATTATTATTTTAAATTATTTTAGTATTATTATTTATTTAAAATTTGCATTATTTTTAAATAAAATTTATGATTCATTTTCAAATAGCATCTTCACAAAAAATAAATAATGGCTGGTCTCATATTTTTTGATAATTTTTTTATCGTTTATGCTTTTGGAAACTATTTTCCTGCCATTTCTTTGCAATATTTTGCTGCACTTATACTGTATTTTCAAGTATTAAATGATTGTAAATATGTATAATGGCCTTAACTTGATTCTTGATTAACTTAATTTTATTGCTTATATTTTTCATTATCATAAACTAATTTCAATAAGTATAAATCTGAAGACAAGAGCAAATAATTTTTGAGAAGCATTTTACTATGAATAAACATTTAAAAAACATCTTTTTCATGTTTTGTCTAATACCGATTTTGTCTCGTGGTTTTGTGAAAAGCACCATAAATTGCATGAAATTCAACTTTTCTAAGAAAATTGTCATTTGTCTTTTAAATTTTTATCGCTCATGAGAAATATGATGTTTATTTTTTCATGTTTGGTGTATCGTAGCTACATAATTTGTCTTACTGTTAACACTAATCCATATCAGATTCGTTGATTATTATGAAGAAAAGAAATATTAAAAAATGGTTAAGCCTATAATTGAAATGAATACTATTTTTTAAAGAAAATAAATATATTTAATAAAAAAATTTTTTTTCTCGACACAAAAGTTATAAAATAAGAAAATGAAGAAAAATTTAATTACAAACATATAAATATTTTAACGTAAATATTAGCGTACATATTTGAAAAAATAATTTAAATATTAAAAAACATGCAACTTGTATTTTAATAAATTATATCCTAAGCCAAAGTTTGTGTTTACATCATATTTAATAGACAAAAATTAACTTCATTTACATTTTCAAGAAAAATAATTATAAAAATGTAATTTTTAATATTTAAATGTAATAATTCAATTATATTTATACAAATTTTATTATTAATTTAAACTAATTAATCTTTAATGAATAAAATTTTAATTTCATTATTTTTTAATTTAATAATTTAATTAATTTTTAATTAATAAAATAGTAGTTTTAATTTACATTTAATTTAATCTAATTTAATTTAAATTAAAAAATTTAAGTAAAACAATTAAATTAACTAGTTAATTTAAATTAATTTAATAAAAATAGATTTAATCACCTAAAATTTCTATAGCTCAAAATTAATTCTTAGCAATCAAATAACTGATTGATTAAATATTCTTTCATTTTCATATAAAAGTTGCCTTTATTTTTACAAATTTGAAATTTGTGCTTCTATTGAAATATGCTTGTATTAAGTTTGCTGGCATTTTAATTACAATTATTTTAAATAAAAATAATTATTTATGTAATCATAAATATTTAAAATTTCATATATTCAAAAATCTTCTAAACAATACTTAAATAATGCAAGAACTTGTCAAATATGGCAAGTTCTTTGCAATTAGTAATAAACTTATTGTAAGAATACCGAATAAATATTTTTTGTTTCTGATGTAATTTAATATGAGCAAATTTTAATGGTGTGCCTTTAACAAAGTATACTAAAACAAAAACAAAAAAAATTGAACAAACTAACTGTATTGATTTACGAAAAAATATGAATCCAAAATATTTGATTTCGTCAAATATATTTCTATTCAACCTGTTTAGTCTTACTGTTTTATTAGAATAACATATTCATAATTCTTCCTTTATAACATTCCTTTGTAAAAGAGGAAGTATCTTTGGAAATTACATTAATATTTATTCCTTCAAAAGTAATGTACATATTGTCATATTGAGCACTTTAACCTGTCTGCCTTTATTAAAATTTTATACTAGTCATTTATTGATATTTTCCTTATGAAGTAAGCTTAAAAATAATTCTTCGTATAATAAGTTGCTAAACCTATAGCTTTTCTATCATTGAATCAAATTCTGAAATTGTTAATGCTTTCAGACTATGTAAATGCTTTGGGTTTTTTTAAATCTTAAAGAAATACTCCTTTATGTATATCGCCTATTGCTTGCTGTACTATGTAAATAACCCATTTTGGCGAAATGGCAGCTATCTGTAGCTCATTGTTCTGGTGCTAACTACCTTGCTGAAAAACAAATTTAAGATGTCAGGCCTTCATGGGTGAAGCATAGCATGGTTCTCAATTTCATTTAATAGTATTGTACAGTTTGCGTGCTTGTAGTAGTACTGTTTCCGACTACCTGAATGAAAACTTTTGAAGTACATTAGGGTTTAGAAGTTAGAATACCAATTTTTCTCTTATATTTATAATAAATAGAGTATTTTAACCTTTAAACTTTCTATTTAACATAATCCAATCTAACTAGGAAAAACATAGCCTGTCTTCATACCTGAAGGAATATTTACCACTCTAATCCTTTAACATAGGAGCGTTTTGAATATATAAAGTTAGGTTATGCATAGTTTTAGACCAAGTGCTGTAACTTTACGTATAGGCACAGCTTGATTTGTTCATAAAACTAAATGGGAACATTTATATCTTCTGTAAATAACCGAAACTAAATAAAAAAATTCCTGGAAAAAAGGGTACATATCACTTAACATTGACCAATAAAATATTTTATTAACGAAATAAATTATCAAAAATTTTCAATGAAGTTACAATCCATTTTTTTAATAATTTAAGTTTCATTGCAATAACAATTATTTTACACCGTCTTAATAAATTTTTCAAATTCTTGTTCTAATTCATTCGGCAAAAAATTTTTTTTTTTGTAAAATTCAATTAAAAATTATTTAAAATTGACTTCTTATAATGATTGTAAAGTTGTACTTTAAATGTTTTCCAATAAAAACTAAACAAATATTATTTTTTTTTTCTTTTTAAGCAAATTGATATTAAAAACATATAATAAAAAGTCTTCATTGCTAGTTCTTTTAATATAATATTATTTATATAATAAAAAGGTTTTTAAGTTTCTAATTTACGACATAATGTACGGACAGACAGAAAAAATTTTTTGGTGCAAAGGAAATGTACTTACTTTTTTTGTTCATTCTTTTATTAGTTAACCACATTACTGACATTAATAGAATACTTTTATGACATAAAACGTCTTCGAATAATTCAGTTAACGAAACGGAAGTGAGGTAAATGACGTCAGATCCTCCCACATTCTGAATTACGTTTATTGATAGTTTATATTGAAGTATCGTTAATCTTGTAATTTAACATTATTTATTATTTTCATTTCAAATTTATTTAATTATTTTCATTAATACATGAAATCATTCTTAAATAATGTACACAAATTTTACCATTCATCTTTGATTATATTAATAGAAATTTATCACCCGGTGTTTATCGGATATCATTCTGTAACGTAAGAATCATTTATTAAAGCAATCGTTAAACTCGATTTGAGGCTATCCATCATCAAATGCTTGCTGTTTAAAGAATGAGCATTTGTTTGTGTCTCTATTATTAGATTAGCACAATTTGGGAATATTTTAGTAAATGCAATTTTTGGTAAAACTGCACTTTTCAAACTCTATATAAATCAACGAGCAGTTACTTTAAGTACGAATATCACAGTATTATGACACTGCTCAATCTTGAAGGACATATATAAATAAATGCCTTACGATATTTTACCAGTTTTCATTCATGTAGTCTTGTTGAACTATTTATATGATTTCAGATATATATATTTAAGGTGGTTAGAAGTGTATAGTCATTGAATATGTAAATATCTATTCCCCCTTTCTCGTAGAAAAAAAAAGGGAACGATTCCTTCTTCATGTTTTTCTGGAACTCTTTCTCGACGACTCTGTGCTTTACATCATGTTGTTTGTCCAGCTTTTCCCGCCTTCATAACCTTTATATATATGCATTTGAAACAAATTCATGAATGTAATCCATTCAGATATTTGTATAAACACTACATAACAAAACTTTGAGTGTCTTGTGTAATTTGATTTCCATTTGAATGATCATTTAAATAAAAGATCTTTTTATCAGATAAATGTCTCTGCTATTTTTTTCCTCGTTCTGCTTATTCTATGATTTCAGTACTTTACAAAGAGAAAATTTTATAAACTCTTTCAAATGTCATTTTAATAAATATAATTTCGATGTTCCCATTACATAAAAGGTATGGAGTATACAGTAAATGCTCTTTAATCCGACATGTTTGGGACCACAGCCGTTTTCAGATTAGCGATTTTGCCGGATTATTAAGCACCAATATAGTTTTATTTGCAAAAAAGATAAATCACTTTAGATAAAAATTTAAACGATTAAGACATGTACATATTCAATATTTTTACACACATTCTGAACCTGTATAAACAGTATGAAAATCAAATCAAATATTTCGTCATTCTATTAAACAAAAATTAGTTCATCGAACATTAATTGAGTTTACAGCATCCAAAGTTTCTCAGCTAGCTGAAATTTCTTTTTATATCGTGAGAAATAAAAATTTCAATTACTTCAACAGGAACGCTAGATACTACATGGAGACTGAAGCTCAACTAATATTTATTTACATAATGACATTTAAAACGATCGCAGGATCACAACACACAATTCTAACATAATTTACAACTTTTAACAACTTGCCGCGATACATTTTCGGCAAAAATCATTACATTTCGACAGGCTCAGAGAGACAGCAGCTAAATCAAATCACCCCATGCAGGAAGCTGAAGTTCAGACTGAAACAAAAATCATTCTAATAGGATGAAGAAATCACGTGAGCTATTACGTAGAATATGAAGTTTCATTGCTTTAGACGAAACAGGATTCCAGGATGATTTGAGCCAGGGACCCTTCTCATAGAGAAACCGCGCGTTACAAGTTGAATATTTTTATATTGATAAAAAAAAAGAAAAGAAAAGAAAAATACATAAAAAAGTAATGCCATGCAATGATTGTTAAATCAAGTTGTGATAAATTCTTCCATGACAAGAAAAAAATACTCATCAGCGTGCATTTTGCTTAAAAATTTATCTGATATTACATTGATTCCGTAATTCCAATATGCTCTTTAAAAAATCGTTACGAAATAAACATAAACTTATGAATTTTACGTTGTACTGAAATGAAAACTGTTAGCTATGATAAACACTGGGTCGTTGTGTCAAAGTCAGCAAACAACAGAATCCGTAGGAAAAAATCCGAAAGCTAATGGATCGAATCATCATCGAATGCCGGATTCAAAAAGAGCCAGAGTTGCCTGGTGAAAATAACGTGTTGTGTTTTTTGAATTCGAGGAACTGGATTCGAAACTCATCAAGAAAAGCCTAATCAAAAGCTTTTGTTTCTATACCGAGGTTAGGAACAATGAATCCATAAGTCGTAATGTGGGTTCGAAAAAGAGAAGAGAAAATGCGAACCTTCCAGATGCTGTCCCTAGCTGAGTTCGTTCAACATTGGGATGGTAAAATGTTGGTACAGTGTAGCTTTTATTTCCAAACTTTTTCACTAAGCGAAAATTTAATTTTTAAATTGATTTTATTCCAAAACCAATTTATTAAATTTATTTAAACCAATGTATTGATTTATCGGCAAATTTTATTCTAAAATATTTTTTCACCAAATTTTATCGGTTTAATGCCAAATTTTAGCTGTATTGTGTCCAAAAATTTATGCCTAAATTGCTTTTCGCGAAATTATATCATTTTATCACCAAATGTTTACCATTATTACGGTAAAATTTTAATGATTTGCCTTTACGCCAAATTTTATCTGTTTAACGCCAAATTATTATATGGAATTTTGTTTTGCTAACTCATAAAAAAAAAAAAAAGCATAACTTTGACAACGTTAATAAAGCGATATTAAAATAAAATTAAAATAACATTATTCTCTAATACGACAAATTATTTTTTTATTTATTATTATTATTTTTTTATTATTATGCAATATATGTATATATATATATATATATATATATATATTTCCTGTTTTTTACGATGCCGAATTCGAATAATAAAACAATAATTATTAAAAAGAAGAAACCAGAGAATAACTTACATTTTATTCTGATATATCTTTTGTTGGAGGCAAAAATTATCTTGTGCTTGCCAAATAAATGAAGGAACGAAGAACCAAATCAACATCTCAAAATTATTTAATACGTCCCGGCGGCCTTTTTCTTCTGTGAACTAACGTTCTAAAATTCAAAAGTTACATTTTCCCGCGCGAATTCAAATAAGGTTGCCACAAAACCCTTAACTATATCAACAGCATAAAAAAAAATATCGCAAAACTTGATCCGCGTTTTTGCCGTAAAATACCGTTCTAAAAATAAAAAGTAACATTTTTTTGTGAAACTTCAAATAACTGTTGTCACAAAATCTTAATCATGTCAACAGCATTAAAAAGAAAATAATTATTCGCTTATCAAATATAATTTTATAATAAAGTAAAAAATCGTTTTGTTGTTTGTTTCGTATTTTCTGAAGTAGCAACATCATAAAAATTGTTTATAATCTATACTAATTGCCGACATACATTATAAGAACAATATCGGAATAATCGATAATTTATCGAAATAATTATTTAAAAGAATATGTATTTCTGTTCTTATTTACTATAAATAAAAATTCTGCAAATAACTCTCAAAGTAGCAATAAAATAATCATTATATAGTTCCGAATAAGAAGTAACGCATTCCTCTAATTACAGTATTGTAACCCTAAAGAAATTAGAGAAACATTGGCGAAATATTCCGGATTGCAAGATTGGCGACTTTCTCAGGGGTACAGTAATCTAGATTTCAATCAAAGTTTGAATGCAATTTAAATCTGAATTAATATGAGCACTGTGTTTCACCGTCAAATGCGTCTCGAGAAGATCTTGATTCATTGATCCGTTGATCAAGCATTCTTAGCATAAAAGACAAAAGTTAACTTTCAGTGTGAACAGCGGATATGAAACCCAATTTTAAATATTTCTCCGAATTTTTTTTTTTTTTTTTCGTGCTCGCACTACTCATTTGATTCTGGGCTGAAATAAATAAATATAAGATCAATTAAAAGCTAAATATAAAGTCTACGTTGAAATTAATTTAAGGTGAAGTGAAGTGAATGTAGTCTAAAAAATTCATATTTAAATATATGTAACACATTACCTCATTGCAAAATGGAATTTTTTTTTTTTTCGATTTGGCAAATTTTTCGGGAAAATATATAAAAAAAAAAATTATTCTAAAATTGAAAAATTATATCCTGAAAAAAAATATGCCGTTTCTATCAGACAGATTTTATCTAGTAATTAAATAAAAAATAAACATTCGCCTTTAAATTCTGGACGAATCCATTTACGAATTGCTTCCTCAACAATCAAATTACCCCACCAGTGGAGTTTAGGCCCCAAATTGGGAAACATCGACATAGGGTGATTTATCGTTGGTATTCTCGTTAAAACTTAATGAACTTTTGATAAACTGGCATGGCCGTGGTCCCGAACTCGACAAATTAAAGAGCGTTCGCTGTATTTCGTTTTTGTTTGAGGCTGCAGCTTTTAGTTCGCTGAAAGAATAAGATTCTTATTTATTTGTATACTTGTTAGGTTTTTGTAGTTAGATACAAGGGTAATATTTAAGTCTGTTTCGACTCAAACAACTAGGGAATTCAGTCAACTACACCAATAAATGTGGTGTCTAGGTAAAATAAAATGGCTATGTGCTACACAAAGAAGTACATCACAGCGACTCCAATCTCTAAATTCAGAAATTATAATCCATATCTTAAAAGTTGTATAAAAATTAACCAAAAATCGATTTAAAGAGTTGCGCAGTATCTTAGATTTACTAAGAAAAGCATAATTTGCATATCATTATAATAAAAATTTTGTCAAAATATCTGAAATTGTTGCTAGACACTATAATGTAATGTTTAAAGTATAAAGAAAAGATACAAATGATTCATAAGATAAATAGCGCGTATCATGTCAATGTCTTCAAGATACCAATAAAAATCTGTGAATGAAACTGACTCTTTTTTCTCTACTGCTTAAAAGGAGGGCTACTAGGACTCATAATTTGCATTATACTGGCAACCATTTGTACCCTTACTTACTAATTGTGCAAATTTTCAAGTTTATTGTATAATTCCGTCCCAGGGTTCTATTTTACAACAAGCAGTGTATTTTAAAGTGACAGTTCGTTTTGCAAAAAAGATGAAAATAAATTATACTGCTTACAATGATTATAATGCATTAATGATTATCAAAGATAAAGCAAAGTTTAAAAATTTCTCTCATGCAGTAGCATTTGTTTATATATATATATATATATATTTTAAATGTATTACTTTTTTTCCTTCTCCTTACATAGTTTTGCAAACAGCTTGTTTTTTTGTTTTTTTAAAAAAGGCAAAATATAATATTTTTTTAGAATTATGTTTATTTTATTTTTTACAAATTAAAACTGGTATTATGCGAAATTAAATTTAATGTAATTTAATACAATAATTTTTAAATCATATTTATTCGCTTCAAGCTGCGTCATCCATCGAGATATTACGACACGATGGCATACAGAGGGCAGCACTGTACTGGCTAGTTGAGAAAATAATGAAGTGCACATATGGTGGAGAAGAATTTTGACTTTATATTGAATTTACCATTGATTATTAAAAAGGCATTAGTTGCAAAGGAATAATTTTCATATTTCTTTAGATCCAATAATTCAAATCTTAAAAAAATGTTCGACTGCCATATGCAAAAATGAGAAATATGGCCTTCATAATTAAAAAATAACAGCTTGAAATTTTTCTAAATTATGCCTAATTTTTTACATTTCTTCATTTTAGAATTTTTTCTAAATTATGTCTTCCTTATACCTATTCTAAGAAAATATTTTAAAACATATAATCTTGAAATTGTTCTTATTTGATAGACTGAAAAAAAAATCTGTTTACAAATACATTAGAATTCAATTATACCTAATGCACACTATTTAGAGTGGGAAAAAAAAAAAAAAAAAAAAAGGTTTATTAAAAACATATTAGCTGGGTAAAAAGAATAGTTTATTAAAAACATATTACTTGGGCAAAAAAAGAATGGTGTATTAAAAACATATTAATTGCACAAAAAAGAATGCTTTATTAGTCAAGCATGAGAGTATATGTTTATAATAAAGTGAAACACATTATGCTTATATTTTTTACGAGTCGGTGTGACTGCACCCTTCTTTACTTTTCATATCTTTCTATAGGTAAATTAGTTCTTACCATATGTTTGTAAACATGTTCATATTGATTAAGCCAAGTGCAGTGCCGATTCATGTTTCTAATTCAGATTGGTGCATACAATCAGTAGAATGAGTTTCATAGAGCCGTAGATAGGATTTCAATTTTACAGTGCTGTTATATGTTTCCATAGTTATAAAAACACAAAAAATAATGTACAGTCGGCCTAAAGAAAAAAAAATTTGGACACTTTTAATAAATTTTGTAATCATTATTAGATCTTTACATGAGTGGTATTATTGGAAATGCTCGACAGGAATTAACTTAGGAGGCAATTCCACAGATTAGCAAAATTAATTAACATGGTTAATTAAAATCTAACTTGAAATTTTTCCATTACGGAAAACGAGATTTCTAGTTCAATTGATTCAACATGTGAAAAATAGTAGATCCACTAATTTTTGCGACAACATCCCCATAACTTTTTAAATTGCAGGAAAGGGAACGTATGAATGTATTAATACTCACTGCTAGTGATAATTATAATTCACTTTTCATTTTTAAAGCAAAAATTCCCAAAATGATTATATAAAATAAATAAGGCATATGTATATCATTCATCTCAACTTAACATATTGAGTAAAAATTTTGAAAAATAATTGAAGAATAAAAATTTAAATAACTGAAATATATTTTCCTAACAGATATATCAGAACTACAGTTTCTTATAATATACTGTTTTGGTAATATTTGGTTTATACTTGCCCAGAAAAAAGCAGCAAGCATTAGTTAGCAAATATACCCATTGCTATACCATCATTTTTGATTACAAAAGAAAAAATAAATAAATTGCTTTCTTTGATTAAATAAATTCTTTCACGCATTCTTATTAAAGCTTAAAATAAAAATAAATGATTGAAATATAAGAGAAATTGTACTTTAAAATACAAATACATCAATGAAATTATCATTTTGCATATATACTTGTTATATTCATATTTACTATTGTAACAATCAATATCATATTTTAAATATTAATGATAACAAATTACTTGGATGTGAATTAAAGAAAAAGATATATGTAAGTTGCCGAAAATTCTTTAAAAAAATTTGCAGATATCCTAAATGCATTAGTACTTTTAAAATAGTTTCACTAGATCATCATCATAACTTTTGTATTTAGTATTTGCACAATGTATATTTTTAATCATATGCAATATATATATATATAAAATATTAGAAAAATAAATAAATTTAAAAAAAATAATAAAATAGAAATAAATTTTAATAATGGACAAACTTTCTATGCCCAATGTATATATATATGGATTTGACAACCTTGTTAATTAACATTGAAATGAAATCTAACTGTGAAATACATTCAATATATGGATTTGACAACCTTGTTAATTAACATTGAAATGAAATCTAACTGTAAAATACATTCAATATTTCCAAGAGAAAAAAATGTGCTTTAAAATGTATACAACAAAGAAGGTCAACCTTAATTCCAAACTTCTTAGAAATTTTTTACTTTATTTGCTATAAATTCTTCTAATGAAAAATTAAAGGTTCTTTACTGTAAATATGTTGTATCATTTTATGCAATAAAAGAATATAGCTCACCTTAAACCACCAATTAAAATATTGTGAACCTGTGTTTTTGTAATGTTGATGGGTATATTTAAAATTTTCACCAGTATTCATGATAATTTTAGAACATTTTCTTACAGTCATTAAAATATGAAGATAAATAAATTCTAAGCATATCAAAAGGAAAAATGTTTCAGACTGAATAAATATAATGATTTTAAAATCAACTATTTGAAGAACGCAGAAAACTTAAGATTTTGTAAATATGTAATTTATATATAGCTAAATTTCTTAGAAATTCTGCATTTTTTCCCCTAATGCTTAGTATCAATAAAATAACAAATAATTATCCTGAAAAAATTATGAGATCATTTCTTTAATTCCCATATAGTCATAAAAGCATAATATATAATGTGCAACAATTTGTTAATACAAAAGTTTACTAAACGTTCATTCAAAAATCATTATATATTTTTAACACAATATATATTACAGTTTTTCTTATGAGCATCAGCTCTAAATTTTCACTCAACAACTATAAAGAAAAGTCATTTAAATATAATTAACCAATTCAATAAAAATTAAATGCACGTTTTTAAAACTAAAAACATTTTAAACAAGACTTGATTATATCAAAGCGAACCAGATTGCTGATCCAATTTTAATGATTTAATTCAACTTATTATTTATGATGTAACTGACATTCTGCTTACCAATAAAAGGCTCATTTCCATTATTCTATCAGTAAGCTTTATGGCACCTGTTTCTGATTAAAATTGTCACTGCTATCTATTATATCAGAACAGTATCTAATACAGATAGCAATTCACAATAATTTTCCAAGATAAATATTTTTTTAACTAATAGAATATGATTCATAATTTTGAATTAAACATACACAATCAAAATTTTTTAAGTACAACTAAAAATAAAAGAGACATCAATACAAAATATTATTTTTAATGAAATATTTTTAGGAAAATCACAAATAAAATAAGTTTAAAGAGTTATTCAACTCAATTACATATTTGACATTTACCAAACTTAATTGAAACATGTAAAAAAAAAAAGATTATATTCAATCAATAGCCATAGATTCAACAGCAACTGCAGGCTCGGGTTTAGGAGGACCTTTTCCATCAGGTTTATCATCAGGAGGAGCAGAAGAATCCCCAGAAGCAGCAGCACCTCCTCGACGAGGCCTCTCATCTCCTTCAATGGCTTTTAGATATGGTTCAATGCGTTCATCTTCAAACAATGTGAAATCCATATCTTTTCCAACAATAGCAAGAGAAGCATTTTTCGTATTCAGTTCTACTTCATTGGGCAAACATTCACGAAGAGCTCTCAAACCATGTTTAACCAATTCCTCCAAGCTGCAGGTCTTAAAAGTATCCAGATACTTCTCTAAATAGGTTCTAGCTGATTGAGATCTTGCGCCAATGGCCATGGCTTTGCAATCAAAATAGTTAGCTGATGGACAGGTTTGATAAATATGAGGCCCCAAGTCATCATAACCGGAAACAAGCAATCCTACACCATAAGGTCTGCGATCGTAACGTTGGGTGCAAGCTTGCATCTTGTTACCCATTCGACTTACTAATCTGTTAATTGGTAAGGGAGCATCTCGAATAAAACGGTTATTTAAACATTCCGTTCTCATGTATTTACTCAATAATCTCGCATCAGCAGTTAATCCAGCAATGGCAATACCGCAATGATTATCAATGGGGATAATCTTTTTCTGATGGGCTGACAATTCAGAAGATGCTCGCTTTAAAGCAACCAAAACAGCATGAGTACTATTTTTCAGACCAACAGTAGCAGAACCTTGTTTTACTGCTTCCATGGCATATTCTACCTGGTGAAGACGTCCCTGGGGACTCCAGACAGTAACATCGTTGTCATATTGGTTTCGGAACATGTTTACAACGTATTAATTTTGCAGAAATAAACTTCGGCAAATCGAAATCACAACAATGTTATAAAGAAACCGAACGGCTTGGTCATTCTATTATCAGTTAAATTGACAGTTAATGTCATGAAAAACTGGCATATCCAAATTTCAGAATTATAAATTTACATAGAATTTTCTGAATTGCATCTTCTCAATTACAAGTACAAATGAAAAACATTAAATAATTCAATAAAGTTGAAAATATTAAATAATTCAGAAAAAATATTCAATATAGTTGATAACTCATATTATATAATCATTTTCATCAGAAATAACCAATCAACTCAACTCAATATATTCAAACAATAACAAATAGAGAAACACATGGTTGACATTCGTGATCAGCTTTGAATCAAATTTATATTTTGGTTTTCTATGTCAGTTCTTCACTCTAGTGTAAGTGTTAGACATGATATATATCAATTTTGTTTCGTTTGTTGTTATTTTATTTGCATACATTTATGAAAGTAAATTATTATTTTTTTTGTAGGAATATGAAAAACCTAAAATTGCTGAAAGCCCAACAAGAATCGGCTATAGCAGCTGATAATTTTTGTATAGATATTGATAAAAATGTGTATATTGGATCGTCCAAAACTTTATATACAATTGAAAAATCATCGAAAGAGGTAAAAGTCTGGTATTATACAAATAATTTCGATTTATTTTAAAGATAATAATATTTTTTTTTTACTTTAATGCTAGATTTTGTATTAAGTCTTTGATCCGTCATTACAAAATTTTATATTACCTTTGTGTAAATTTAACAACATCGAAAAAGAATATTTGATACTTTTCCTTTAGTTAGATGCACCATTACAACTATTATGAAAACACTGTAAAGCATAATGTAATGAATCATATATGGTACAATTCGTAGTACCAAATATTATATATTGTATTATCTAAATCGGTCTCTGGCAGTTAAGTAAAAAAATAAATTATCTGCACATGCA
The DNA here is from genome assembly GCA_021605075.1 of Caerostris darwini. Lineage (NCBI taxonomy): Eukaryota > Metazoa > Arthropoda > Arachnida > Araneae > Araneidae > Caerostris > Caerostris darwini. The sequence goes on from BPLQ01015536.1 coordinate 189,839, forward strand.
ACTCAAAACTATCTACAAACTCATAATGTCCTGTGATAAGAAATATTGTATAATCTAAAAATATCATCAACATGCATAAAATATAATGTATATACATACATAAATATCCAGCAATGGCAATCCAGCATATCACTTGCTTGGAGCTTAGCTTTAAAGTAATGTACTTTGTTTCCAACTTAGAATCGATGAAAAGAACGGGTGAACCCTTCTTTATCTGTTTATCTACTGATTTTGATTGAAACCATTCCTTAAAATTGTGTCCTCATCATCCAAAATGCTAATCATAAGTTTTTGTCTTGTTTCTCAAAGCATTTTATCATGGCTTCTAAAATGATATCATTTAATTTAGTTGATGTCCCATTACATCACTAATGAGCTTTCTTTAATGTTATTATACTTGGATGTCAATAATGGGGCGATGTCAAAGATTCACAAATAGATGCAATTGATAAAGCATATACAATTTTTGTTTTTGGAATGTGCAATTTTTTTCCATTCAAGCAATATATATTTAGGTGCACTTGTATGTTTTTTTTTTTTTTTTTTTTATTCATACTATATTTAGGTTTTTTTTTAAGTCTTCCTTTCTATAAAATCTTCAAATCTTTGGGAATGTACCCATGCATGGTGTGTTGTAGTGTATATTATCTAGCTTTGCTCTAAAGAACAAAAAATTATTAAGGTTCAATCCGTTGGCAGTTTTGTTGTAGACGCTCTTTAGACGGACTACCTGGTGGGAGTTTTTCGGGTCTTCTCCCATACAATACACAAATGTGGTGTAGTACCCCCTGAAAGTCCTCCTCAGTGACACGGAGCCAAGTCAGACTTCTACCTACAGGTGCTCCATCACAACAGAAGCTGCCCCTTTACCTTCATTCGTGAGTAGATTATTCATGGGATTGCCCTGCACTGCAGGAAAGGATTTGACACATAAACACACACACAAAAAAATTATTTTGGATTCTTAGGTGAATATGTATATAATTTGTTCCCCCATTTTTATTGGCTGTAGTTACCTTTAACAGTATTTAAAAATAATTGTGATGAATTCTCCCATTTTATGGAAAATATTTTATAAGTAGTAAACACTTAATAAATTGGCAGAGTTGTAGAACAATACACTTTAAAAAATTTCTTTGTTGTATTTCATACTTGTAATAGAATAAGTAATAATAATGATGAAAAACAACATGAAATGTTGTGTTTTCCAATGATATAAATAACAAAATAATCTTAACATTTTATTGTTAAATTAGTATTAAGTGTGGTGATATATTTAAATGTTTGCGATGTTCATTAGTATGTCAAAAGTTAATCTTCCTATTAAAAAAAAATCTTTTATTTTATTTATTAGGTCATTCCATGTGGAGAACTAATCAGTGAAGTCGTAGAGAACTATAACAATTATGTTATTGGAATGGAATTTTTGTTTGAAAGCATGAATATTTTCATAGCTACTTCAGTAGGAGATCTGTATTTATACAATGTAGATGAACAAATGGTAAGTATTTAGAAGTATTTATTTAAATAAGTAATTATTCTCAGATGTTAAGCTTTATTTCAAAATATTTAAAACATTTAATTTCTATATTAAATATTTTGACATGTATTTTTTTTTTTTTTTTTTTTTTTTTTTTTTTTACTTTTTTTCCAGAGAGAGTAATAGTTTTTTATGTAATATTACTATTTCATTTCTTTTTAAAGATCTCTTCAGTAGGGTTTGTTGAAACAGGCATAGAAGGATTTGCTTGGAGTCCTGATCAAGAATTCCTCGTTCTTTTGACAGGTATTGAAATTCTTTTGGTATGCATGCATCAATATTCCAAAATAAAATATATGCACTTTATTACTTAAGGGAAAGTATTAAATCAAAATATATTGCATAAATGCAGTAGATACTTATTTATCTGTTACTCATGAGACCAGGGTATGTTGGATAATCAAAATTATCAAATAACAGGGAGAACATGTTATGAGTGAATAAAAACAAAAACAAAATTTTAATTCATTAAAAAAAATATCTGTATATTAAAAGATGAGATAAAGAAATATGAAAAAAAAATCTTATTTGAATTTAGTTAAATGAGACTTATAGCTAACCTAAAGAGAATTTTTATATGATAGAAATTACAAGTTTTGCAGTTATGTCCTATAATGTTAGATAAATAAATGCCTCACTTTTAACATATTTTTTTCGTAACTAATATGATCTGGCATTACTCAGATTTATATTAGTCAGTTTCTGTGAAATTATTTATTTTTATTTTAGTAAATTTATTTAAAAATATGTGATAAGAAGGAAAGTCAAGAAATCCTTCAGAATATATATATAATATAATAAAATAAAATTACATTGTTCAAATTTAATATTATCGTTAACTAACCAAATTTGGACTTTAGTAACAAATTTTAATACAACAAAAAAATTATATATGTAGTATAATTGAAAACATGGAATTAAAAGAAAATAAATAAATGATATTCAAAAATCTAAAAAATAGGATATGACATATGATAACCATTAGTTGTTAAATATATAAAATATAATATGATTAAGTATATATTTTATTCAATAACATAAAAAGATATTTTCTCTAAATAGTAAAACAACATAATAAATTTCACTTTAAAATAAAATATTTTTTTAATCTGGCAAATAATTTTTTTTTAATTAAAAAAATAAGTACTTCTTATATTCCTTTTTAATTTATCAAAGTGTTTATCTAAAGATTGATAAAAAATATAAACATAAAAACCCACAGAAGTATTTAATTTATTTTGTAAAATATATAAAAAAGCAATATATATATATATATATATAAAATAAAAAAATGAATATACAAATTTTTTAAACCTATTTAATAGAAAATCGAAAAAAAAAATGCAATTACACACATTTTAATTTCAACAGAACTTTAAAACAATTCTTAATACTCAGCTATTTCAAATTATTTATTAATGCAAAATGAAGTAATGAAGAAGTTGACTATGTATCACAAATGCAAAAACTATAATTTCTCAAACATTCTTTATAGGCAATTTTTGAACTGAATGATTCAAACATTCTTTATAGGCAATTTTTGAACTGAATGATTCAAAATTGAGATTTGACATTTATGAAGTTAGTGTTTTATATATTAGGTTAGAAACCATAGGAAATTAGGAACCATATATTTCTGTGTATGAATGAGCTGGGAATTTTTAAAACTTTTTCTGAAGCTAAATTATGGGTGTTGACTTACATATGAATCTGGTAACCATGCACAAAATGTGGATAATTTTTGGTTAATCAGATGCAAAAGATAAATTGCTAAATATAGCATGTTTTTATTTTGTTAGTTTACATTTTTAAAGTTAATTTAAAAGATTTATTTTAAATGAAATGCGATATTTTTTTTTTATCAAAATCTGTTGTTTAATTTTTGAAATTGTTTATATTACTGGTATATTGTGCCATATCCAAAACAAGACAAAAAATCTGATGTTGAGGAAATTTGCTCCAGTTAATAGAAAATTACCAAAACATGCACCAGAAATTATATTAGAATGCCATTAATAATGAAAGTTACAGGAATTTTTTTTTATATTTTGCCTTATGTGGATTTTGAAAAAGAAAATGCTCTCTTGGCTTTTAACAGGAAATATTTGATAGATTTTGCTAACAAATAATAAATTCATCATATGAATACATTTTATTTTTTATAGGTGAAAATACTTTAATTTTAATGACTAAAGAATTTGATGCCATTACTGAAAAAAATCTTTGCACAGATGAATTTGGAGAAAGTAAGTTAATATTGCTTCATGCTTCAAATATTCATTTTTATATAGTAATAAATATTATAAAGATATTCCTGATAATCTAAAATTATATATTAGTTTCATTATATTTAAGAACATGTGAATGATTTTTTTAAATTTTTTTTTAGTTTTTAATATTTTGTTAACAATGTTACTTAATATTTAATTATTATAATTAAATCCTTAACCAAATGTATTTGTTTCATTATGTTTATTTATTTGCTTCATTTCATGTTTCATTATTATTACTTTTTTTGTAAGCTAAGAGTAAAGCAAAATATGTCTCAGCTAGAATATAATTTCCAATGAATTGTGTCTGTTTGACTAAAGTAAATTTTTGTGCAATTTAACATATTTTGTATTCAATTATTTTTTATCAAAATATAATATTTAATGCCTTTGTATTAAAAATATTGAATTTGCTTTTCAATTTCTCTAAACAATGGCATAACGAAAAAGTACATATTTAAATTATTTATTTATTTTGTTTTCCTCAAAGGTAAACCCATTAATGTTGGCTGGGGTTCTAAAACCACTCAATTTCATGGATCAGAAGGAAAAGAAGCTGCTCATGTTAAACAAAAAGTAAAAAAAAAATTTTTAAGTCTTTTAACTGTCTTTTTTTTTTTTTTTTTCTTTTTACATTGAAAGGAAATTTTAAATAGCTTGTAAATCAAAATGTGCTAAAATTGCTATATATATATATAAATAATATATATATAATCTTTATGAAGTTTTAAATACCAAATTTGCATCAAAGTAGTTTTTTTAAATAATGCTTAATTAATTTCTGGATTAAGAAAAATAATTAGAATTATTTTTTGTTCTTCTAAATACATCCCATTTCCTCTATTGGTATCAACAACTAATAGATTTCTTGCCAAAAATGATAATAGTTGATTGTTTTATGATTAACCTTCCAGTAGTCGTGCCCTTCCATATCAATGGGAAAGGTTTCTGGTATTTCTTAAATACACTACTTTAAAATATAAAAGGTGTTAAAATTTAAAATGTAAATAGTGTATTTATTGTAATTATGCTTTAAATAATCAATACAATTTATTTGAAGATTTCTATATTATTTCTTTATAATATATAGTGCCATTTAGTCTAGAAGTATATAACTAAAATCAACTGTAGTATATCTCTCACATTGTGACTGCTGAAAGGTTAATTAGGCCAAGAATGTTTTTTGCCTGTGACTTTGAATGTTTCTTTAAATTTATGACCAATTGGCCTTCACAATATTGTATAATTTTGGAAAATCTCTTGTGCAATTTCCTTAATTCCTACTAATTCTATTCATTTAAATTGAAAAATGAAATATACTTTTTATAATAATACTGTCTTTTATTGTTATTATTTAAGAACTGCTTTTCTTTTTATGCTTTTTTTTTATTGCATTTAATTAAAGGAGCCACATCAAGCTCTGTCCTATGATGATCGTAAACCTAGAATTAGTTGGAGGAAAGACGGAGAATACTTTGTGACATCAAGTGTTGATCCAACAAAAAGTATTGGAAATTAATTTTGTTATGCATATATTTAGCATTTAAATATTGATAAAATATTCAATATGTAAATAGTTATAAAAATGTTTTTTTTTTAAAGATAATATAAAGTATATGTGCAGAAGAAAAACATAAAAATATTATTTATAAATCTGTTTTTATTCTCTTTAATTTTACTATTGTAATTATATTTTTTTATTTAATTACTTTCTTTGAATTTTGCATTTATTTTTCTTAATTTTGTTTGCATTTGCTTATCTCAAAGTTTAAAATGCTTTTTAGTACTAAATAATAAAAAAAATTTGTACCTGTTTTAAATTTTGTATATTAGAAATGATCTTATCTAGAATACTTATAATCTATAATAAAATAATTCATTTAATAATTAATAATTGAAGTGAATTATAGTAATAAATAATTCACTTCAATTATTTTTGTTGATATTCAAAATGTTGCTTATCTTTCTAACTTAATTAATATTCTACTGTAGATTACAGATTGTTGCGTATTTGGAGTCAAGAAGCAATATTACAATATACTAGTGAAGTTGTAGAAGGTTTAGAAGAACCTGTTTGTTGGAGGTATGGAGAAAAATGTACAATACTTTTTAACTGTGTTTTTTTTGTATCAAATATAAATATCCTATTATTTGCTGAATATTTTCTTAATATGTTAAATTACATTGTTTTTGTAACAATTTGAAGTTATATAACTTTTTAAAAAGGTATTTTGAATGATGAAATGTGGATATTCAATATTCAAATTTGATTAATTATTTTCATATTTTTCTTTGTCTCTGATAAAATGCACATTGATTTTTTTTTTTATCCTATTATAGTAGTTTAGAATGCTATTAACATTAGAATAGGTTTGAAGTTTAACTTATCAATGTTAGAATCTATTTGTAAAAAAGGATTTTATTTTACATGTATTTGAGTACTTCAGTTTTGAACTATTTTTACTTTTATATATATATTAAAAAAGGCATAATAATAGATTGTTTCATTTTGTTTATATCATTCTCTTTTTATTTTTTGTAGACCTCTTGGAAATCTCATTGCTTGCAGCCAACAATGTCCTAACAAACACCAAATAATATTTTTTGAGAAAAATGGTTTACGACATGGTGAATTCACCTTACCTTTTAAGCCTAACACATTTAAAGTATGTTTATATTTGTACTGCTTATAATTTAATTGTCATGATATTTATTTTACTATTTATTTATTTACAATTTTTTTATTAGGTTTCAACAATGTCATGGAATTCTGATTCAAGTATTTTGTTAGTTGTTGCTGAAGAATTATGTGATAATCCTATAGATTTTCATGGTAACTCATTTTTAAGTTTTCTAAAATTTTATTGATAAATTAAAAACTGAAATATGTTCTAATAAAAGTTGTAGAATTTAGAACTATGCAGTATACTATCTTCACTATATTTTAATGATTTTTTAAGTGATGAATTATCAACATTTTTTAAATTGAACGGATAAAAGTTAATTATATTCCATCATACATTTAATTTCAAATATCCATAAATTATAATTAATTTGATTTTTACTTGTTTATTTATTTTATATTTTAAATACATTTTGGTATATTCTACATATTAACAAAATAATTGCTTTATTTCTTCAATTACAGTTTTTTTTTTTTTTTTTTTTTTTTTTTTTTTTCAAATGAATATTTCCTATGCTTCATAAATATATGATGTTAATGTATGTTTATTATGTTTTATTTGTCATTTGATGTTCAAAAAAAAAATTTTTTTACACAGAATTTTACTTTGCATTGCTAAATTTCGAAATTCTAATATTAATTTTTTTATTTGTTGATTATCCATTTTCAGGTAATAATTAAAAACAAAATAATTCTTTGTGGTTTTATATTTTCTGTTTAAGTAAATGATGTATTTTTTTTTCTGTGTCTACATTTTGTAGAGCTATTTATACATATAAATAAGGTTTTTTTTTGTATATTAATTTTAGTTATGCTTTGGACTTCATCTAATTACCATTGGTATTTGAAACAAAAACTTTTGCTGACGATTTCTACGCCCTATAAACCCTTGATAGCAAAGTGGAGTTCTTTTCATCCAAATGAACTGCAGTGTTATAATCAATCTACTGGAGATTTGTATAGTTTCAAATGGACATGGTGTATTTTACGTGCTTCTGTCAATGACATATGTGATGATGGTATTGTTGCATCTATAGATAACGGTGAATATAATGATTACCTGTTCTTTAAGTTAAGATAAGTATAAAATTATGAATGATGAAATAAATACTTAAACATTTGTTAAAAAATTATTGTAAATATATGTTTTAGATAAACTTCTGGTTTCACCTTTTGGAAAACTTTATGTACCTCCACCGTCATGTGCATATATGTATTGTGCAACTTCTTCCATTCAATCTGTGTTTTTCGCTCCAAACATCCCTGCATTTGCTGCATATATAGAGGATTCTAAATTGCTGATTTTTAAAAAAGGTACTTTTTTATTTATGTTTTTGTTTTTTTTAAATTGGGAAATAAGACTTGACTAAAAATATTTTGAAAACTTTAGCAGAATCATATTCTGTAAATCATACAATATATATATATATATACTGAAGTGACAAAAGTCATGGGATAGCAATATGCAAATTTTCAGATGGCAGTAGCATCGCGTAGAACAGGTATAAATGCGCAGTGCTTTCATTTCTGTTCAAGTTATTCATGTGAAGAGGTTTTGACGTGATGATAACCGCACAACGGGAATTAACAGACTTTGAACGCGAAATGTTAGTTGGAGCTAGACGCATGGGTCATGCCATTTCGGAAATCGTTAGGGAATTCAACATTCCCAGATCCACTGTGTCAAGAGTGTGCCGAGAGTATGAAATTTCAGGCATAACATCCCACCATGGACAGCGCAGTGGTCGACCGCCTGCACTTAACGACCGAGACCGGCGACGTCTGCAAAGAGTCGTAAATTCTAATAGACAAGCAACACTGCGTCAAATAACCGCAGAAATCAATGTGGGACGTACAAGGAACTTGTCTGTTAGAACTGTGCGGAGAAATTTGGCTTTCTTGGGCTATTCCAGCAGAAGACCGACTCGAGTGCCTTTACTGACAGAACGACATCGCTTGCAGCGACTCTCGTGGGCACGTGAGCATATCGGTTGGTCCCTAGATGAATGGAAAACCGTGCCCTGGTCCGATGAGTCACGATTTCAGTTGGTAAGAGCTGATGGTAGGGTTCGAGTGTGGCGCAGACCCCACGAAGCCATGGACCCAAACTGTCAGCAAGGCACTGTTCAAGCTGGTGGTGGCTCCGTAATGGTGTGGGCTGTTTTTTCATGGCATGGACTTGGTCCTCTGGTGCGACTGGACCCAACATTGACTGGAAATGCTTATGTTCAGCTACTTGAGATCACTTGCAGCCATTCATGGACTTCATGTACCCAAACAACGATGTAATTTTTATGGATGACAATGCGCCATGTCACCGGGCCACAACTGTTCGCGATTGGTTTGAAGAACATTCTGGACAATTCCAACGAATGATCTGGCCACCTAGATCGCCCGACATGAATCCCATCGAGCATTTATGGGACATCATCGAGAGGTCTGTTCGTGCCCAAAATCCTGCACCATCAACGCTTTCACAATTATGGACGTCTATCGAGACAGCATGGCTCAATATTCCTGCAGAAGACTTCCAACGACTTGTTGAGTCCATGCCACGTCGAGTTGCTGCAGTTCGCCGGGCGAAAGGAGGGCCGACACGATATTAAGAGGTATCCCATGACTTTTGTCACTTCAGTGTGTATATATATATATATATATATATATATATATATATATATATATATATATATATATATATCAGCAATATAAATATAAATATCAGCAATATAAATAAAATTTTTATATAAATATTTTTTTTAAGTGAAATGAATCAATAAAAAAATTAACTTATATATATAAGTTAACTAACTTTTTTATTAATTTTTTTTAAGTATGAAGAAGAATTAAATTTATTTCACCGCCTTTTTTTTATAAAAAAGTAGAATCTTTCATTTATATTGCTGATATTAAAAATTTTAATTGTTAATTAACATGATACCTTTCCATTAGCTTGATCCAGGTTTTTTTTTTTTTTTTTTTTTTTTTTTTTGTCAACTTTAAAAATCACAACATTTCTGCACAAGAAAAGAATTAAAATTTCAAGAAGAAATTTAATACATTAAAAATTATACAATAACATAAATCAAATAAATAAGGATAATAATAAGTAGCAATAATAATAGGAAAAAGAAATGCCAAATAGAAAACAAATTGCAATTCTATGTAAATAATATCACCAATCAGAACAGCATTCAGGAAATTGTAGATTTTTAATCAAATTGTTGCAAATAATTCCAATTTTGTACTTAAATAGCAAAACATAAATTGAATAAAGTAAGATTTAAAATATTGATGAACAGCTATGTATTACATCAGTTCATATTATTCTGCAAGATCTCAATCATTTGTGTAGCATCAAGCTTTTGAATGGGCAAAATTGTATTGGTTGCAAGTGAAATGTTTCTGATTGCCCTTTTTCAACTCATTACTCTTATATATTTTTCAACCGTTTGAAAAAATATCACTTTGATCTATTATGCTTTCTTCAATTGCAGTCATAATGACTGCATTTGAAGAAAGTGTTATTAGTAACAAGAAAACTTTCTCTAATTTCCTGATATAAATTGACAAAACCCTCTTTCAGAGAAAGGTTTTTGTCAGCATTGTTCTTTATACTGTCAAGAGACTTTATATAAACTTTTTCATTTCTTTTCTACTATTAAATAACTTTAATTGCATTGAAACGTTTGTTTGCTCATTCGTAAGGAAAACCGTAATATGCTTTGCTTTCTTTAAGATTAAGCATGAAAATTGTTGGAGATAGTTTGGAGAAAAATGTGACTACCTTACAAAAAAAAAATAACATCTATTCTTTTCTTAATTAAAATTGCAGTTTTAAAAATTTGTCTCAGGAAAATTTTAAATTCGTTCAGAATATTTTATTATAATAATTTTGAAATTATGTTTCTTGTTAAATAAAATTTGAAGCTTATTGTTTGCTCTTCCATATAATTTTTATGAAAATTTTAAAATACACAGTTTCTTAATTTTACTTTAAGATATAATCTTGCTAATTGACTGCTTTTTTATTATTTATCTAATTGTGCCTTGATTAGGAAGAGGAAAAGAGATATCTTACAAATTTATAATTTGCAAAGTAAAGGAAAAATATTTTTTAAGAGGAAGGGAATGAAAGCTCTCTTTGCCCACTAACAAATAAATTTTTAAAATTAAAAATAAATAGCAACTACTATTGATTGAAAAATATATAGCTATAGGAAAATAAAGAAAAGGAACAAGTAAAATCACTGTGATCTCATTCATATTGATCAATAATATTTTCCATTTTCATTATAAGATAAGAAAAAGAATTTAACAAAATTTGTAAAGACTTACTTATATAAAGGAATGTTGCAGGTTGTTTTCTAAATCATTGTATATAATGCAAGAAATTCATTATTGCTTTAATTTTATTATAAGTCTTTTAAGACAGATCAAAGACAAAAAAAAAGAACATAGTATCTGAAATGGTCTTGAATTTGATTCTTTATTTGCCATATCTCTTCAATAGAATAAATTAGGTCCCACAGTTTCTGAATCACTGTAGCTGGGTTCATTTATAGAGAAAGTTAAGCAGAATTTATTGAGTTTGTTCACAATAGATGAGATTTGATCTAGATGAAGAAATAATAGTGCTTATCGAAATGTCAATACTTGCTCTTTTCTGTTCAAAGGATAAAAACATGAAGTGTTATGTTGATTAGATGTAAATTTTTTTTGTCATATTTTTGTTTCTGATTTTTTCATATAACACTTTTTTTTACTGGTGAGGAGATTTTCAGTTGATAACCTGTGTAAGATAAGATCATTGGATACTAATTTAGCTAAAGAATTTGCTAAATAAATTTCTGTGATGCTGAAAGCTTCACATTTTGATTGCTAGGAGCATTGGACAGAAGAATAATTGTGTACTTCCTATGTTGTTTTTTATGTTGCTCAAAAAGATTTTTAATTAAGTAAGTAGGCATTTATTTTAGAAAAGAAAACCCAGATAGAAGTTGATTTTAGGATGTTGTTTCATTGGAGTATAATTGGAGATTAAAGATAATTGGAATAGTTTGTTCAGAAGGTTTGTGGATATTGTTTGTAAAGCCACATCCAGACGAGAAAGAAATTCGTTTACCAAACCCATTAAAAACCTGTTTGAGAAAACCTTACCAGAAAATAATGTGTCATGTCAACATATTATCTATATTAATTTAATTAATTTTTTCATATTTTATTATTGTTTGTATTTTATAGTTATAGTATTTTTGACACTGGAAAAGTAACTCTTTGAATAAATGTGGCCTATATCAGACTAAAGAAAAAAAGGAGTTTGTTAAAATTTTTGCTCACCTAATTTGTTATGAATAAAATTTAAATAAAAAGTCCATTATTTTCAAGAATAATGCCATCATAAAGTTAACTCATGATTTAATTTTTTACCATTTCTGAAGAAAGCATTTTTTTTTTTCTATTTTTCTATGTGTTTATTATTTGTAGGAAATAATATTTTTTAAAATTTTAATTCATTAATATTTTTAATTTTGTTTAGTATGTATTCATAAAAAATATTTTATTTTTAGACATTCTATGTAGCAGTTAGAAAGAATTCATGTTTTTGAATCATTAACTTTATTTAATATTGTATGTAGATTCTTCTGCTCTTTCTTCTGAAGATTGTAAGATAGTTTCTCTGCATGGTAATGGATTCAAAGGAATTATACCGTATGTGCTGTATGGTATTTACAAGTAAGTAAGCTGTCCCAATACCTATTTTATCCTTTATAACAGGTGTTTCCACACTTTTTAGCCTAAAGACCACACTGACTTCTAGAAATCCAAGGACCAAAACCTAGTTGACTCATCTTGCTAACATATTGCAGTTTTGAATTATGCAAAATTTTCATTTCGAAACTAATTGGTGACTGCATTATCTACAGCATGGGGGATGGATTTAACTCTTCGCAATTTTGGTTGATATTTACAAATAAGTGTCAAGAGCATGTCTTTGCGCCGCAAATGCTATCTTTTCGGAAGCAACGGAATTATACAAAAAGTTCAATTATTCTTGGTTAGTCAAAGTGTACAGCATCATTTTGCAGGGAGTAGCAGGGCTAGAGCATGTTCTGGAAATGTACAGAACATTTAAAGAGCAATGGGAACATCAATATTTTATGGTTGTGTCAAGTAATAAGGCAATGAAACAATATCAGTCCTAAAAGAATAAAATTTAAACATTATTATGAGATTGAACATTCTCAGAATTACTCCAAATTTACAGATAGCCTATGGTTAGAAAAATATGAATCTTTGAAACGTCTGTTTAATCTCAGCAATTGTTGTTTAAGAAAGCAAAGGCCGAACAAGAAGCAATAACTTGTACTAGTTTTCCGTGGCTCATTCAATAGTGAAACATGAGAAAACATTTACTGATGGAGAATTAATCAAAGATTGCAATTGAAGAAATTAAATTCCAGTAAAAACTAATTTATTTAAGAACATTAGTTTGTCAGGAAACAATGTGGCTCGAAGAGTAGATGATACTGCAAAAAATATAATTCAATTGTCTGACAAAAATAGAGTTGTTCCCTTTTCTTGGATGAGTCAACTCATGTTTTAGATACTGCTCAGGTGTTACTTTTTATTCCAGGAATAGATAAAAATTATGAAGAGCTGCTTGACATTCATAACATTTACGGCAAGACCACAGGAAAAGGAATGAGTTGAAAATGCTGTTAATTTAAAGTACTTAGGTAAGGAGTCAGAAAAAACAATCTTCAATGGAAAAAATTAAAATGTATCCCTACTGATGATAATAAAAACAAGCGTGGAAAAAAATAAAGGTGTCATTGGGCTCATAATAAAGGCCATGGAAAATGACCGTGACCATTAATCGTACAATGCATCATTCATCAACAGTCTTTGGGGAGGGTAATGCTTAGGTATGTTTTAAAGCCAGTTATGTCAATATCAGATCACATGCTTTCAATCATCGTCAATTCCATAAGTTTATTGATATACTTACTATATTATACTGCAGTACGCTGATTTAATTGCGGTAATTCTGACTTGATTTTTTGGGCTCCAAGCAATAATCAAAATTTTTTTTATATTGAAATAATCGTCGACTCGATGAATTACAAAACAATGAGTGGTTATAAAAGTTATTAAATTCTCCAAAATGAAATATACAAAAATTATTTACATATCCAAGTTAATTGATAAGCATTTGTAGTCACTGCTGATAATTTCCACTAATAAATTTGATCCACAACTGCGAACAGTTATCAGTGGAAAGTTACAACTATATTAATCCCATTAATCATATAATTTTTTATTTTATTATATGAATTATCTATTTAAGTTTTTAAGAAAAATTTCATGTCATAAATTATAGATAAAATGTTTAATTCCATTATGTACGTCGGTTATTGTATTTCTTAATTGATCATTACATAAAAACATCTGATTATTATTTTATATGTAATTTACAATTTAACCAAAATAAACTGTGGCGGGCCACAAAATTGTATGATGGTAATACATTAATTGAATGATAATGATCACAAGCCGTGTGGGCCGCTTGCTGTAGTTTGGAGATTCCTGCTTTATAACATTAATTTGAATAATGTTGGTCCTTTCCTAGATATATTGCCAATCATTATAATATTTCTTCATTGGTTTATATTATTGTAGTGGTATAATATATTCTACTTCTATTTTATGTTTCTTACAGCATTCAATATGAAAATGACTGCCCTTCATTGTTTGGATTGAGTCATTGGACATGGACAGCAAAGAATATTCTCTGTGTTGGGTCTCTCATTCGAAATAATGAAGATCCTATGTATTGCATTTTATCATTTGATATTCCATCTGAATCTTCTGAATTAAATTCTCAGTTGCAGGGCAGGTAAATATTTTATGAAAATAGAATTTTTAAATCATATCCTTATTAATTTTTTTATAATATTTTATTTTTGAAAACTGATTTGTATCTATAATTGTATGTAATGAATTATTTAAGAATTTTAGCGAAAGTGGATATTTCTGTCATTGGAATGTGCTCTAATGAGGATGGTAAATTGATAGCTGTGCAGTTAGATGATGGGAAAGTTTTTCAGATTCATTCAGGTAAATTGTGTTTACTTTCCCCCCCTTCCCTTGTGACTCATTTAACATAAAATAATTATTCAATCTTAGGATATTTTTTAAAACCATTATACTTCTTTCTCTTTTTTTACATTAATAATGTATTCATTTACTTTTACAAACAAATATAAAAAGACATGTCTGTTTATATACTTTTTCAGATTTATTGAATTTAAATGAAGAATCATCATTGTTAAAGCCTTGGGTTATGGATAATGACAAAAATCTTGTTCTTCCACAAACTTGCCCAACTATGTCTGTCTTAACAATAAGTGGAAAGGTATGTTTTTCAAACATTATGCTTTGTTTTAGATGAAAATATTTTATTCTGAACAAATTCACATTTTTTAATCATGTTAAATATAAAGTAAAATAGATCTAACTATTATGTAACATAAACCCAATTTGTGGACTGTAGTAGAGAAATAAAGCTCTTGAATTTAATTTTATTATGCATGTTAATTTCTAAATTCATAAATGAATTTAAAATATACTAGTTTTTCTAATTATAGAAATTTAAAAATTGAAATAAATTATTGATGTCATGTCTTACTTAAGTCTTCATAATTTTATCTTATAACAATGTTTTTGGATATAATTATTTACATTTAAGTTACAATAGAAAAATATAAATATTTTATAAATTTTCAAAATTTTAATTGTGTGTTTTTTGTACTTATCTATAATGTTTTCTTTAAAAAATTATCTTTAAGGATTACTTCTTGGGATTAAGTGAAAAATACAACCTATTTTGCAATGACTATATCATTTTATCAGGCTGTACATCATATTTTATTGAAAAAGATTTTCTCCTAGCAACAACTGCTAGTAATGTGATAAAATGCTTTTCAAAAAAGTTTGATTTACCAGGTAAGTTAGTTTGCAAAGCATCTATTATAGGGATATTATTATTTTAGAGTTAGAGGTTAGGGTCCAACTTCGTGAAGTCACCATTAGAGATAAAAGCAATACATCAGAAGAGTATAAAAGTTACATGATATCTGGCAGTCAGAATGAATGGTTATTAAAAACAAATCATTAAAAGTGTTTTGTTTAGTAGATTGCAGAGCAATGAAAAATGTAAAATTCAAAAGGGAAATGTAAAATTAGTAATTAATTATAGAAAGGCAATAAGTCACTATAAGAAAATATGAGAATACAAGGTTAAAAGAATTTAGTACAACAAATGAATCCTTTAAATGTAGGTCTTGAAATCAAGAGCAAACCAGGTGTTATATATATCTATATCTCTGTCTCCCTCTCTCTGCTCTGATTCGTTTCAATAGGAATTTCAGAATTATTTACCCTTAAAGATAGGTTTATTTGAAACAATGGAAATATTTGCTAATAATTAAAGTTCATGAAGTCTACCGCTTGCTTTGATTTCCAGTGTTTCTTAATTCATAATTCTCCTAAGCATTAATATATAATTACCAACTTGTACAATTTGGATAAACAGTGTAAATATTTATACAAAATGTTAGGAATATATGACCAGTTGGTAAATTTAAAATGATTTTGTTCAAAATTTTCTAATTTATACGAAATTATTAAGTAAATTTATTTCATCAGAAAATAAAAGTCTATATTGTATGCATTTTTCATAATACAGAGAACATATAGCACTTCCATTTGAAAAAAAAAAAGCCTCCAATAGTTCATTAATAGACATTCTGGTATGATTATTCTACAATGCACCAAATACAAAAAGCGGTATTTAAAAGCTGCATATTGAATGAAAATTTAAAAAATATTTGCAAAATTCTTCAAAACAGTCATTGCTTTGAGCAAATATTTGGTTAACAGCTTTTAAAAGGCTAAATTAGTCTTTTACAAAACCGTAATCAATAAAAAAAGAAGAGAGAATAATGTATAATTTTATGAGAATGAATCTTTTATTAGACTTCTATAAATAATTGTAATTTTTCTGTATAGTTATTAAATTTAAATTGATGCTTTAAAAAGTCCTGCATAAGTTTGATATTTTTAGAATACATTTCCACATTGATAATTCTTTATGGCCAGTGGTTTTTTATTTAATTATAATTATGTTAATTTAATTTAATACTTTTCAGATGCAATTGCAAAAAAAGGTCAATTATCTACTGAAGTACCTACTCGAACAATAGAAAAAGGTGCTAGAATAGTGAATGTACCTAATAATAGTACTAGTGCCATCCTACAAATGCCAAGAGGAAATCTTGAAGGCATTCATCTTAGAGCTCTTGTACTTTCAGTTATTTGCAACCATCTTGACCAGTAAATATTACTTTGCAATTTTTTATTATATTATAGTTTTATAATTATTTATTGTTTAATTGCCTAATGTATTTCATTTTTTTTAAGTAAAGTGTTTTTATTCAATAAAGATTTGACAAATTTTGCACTTCATACAGTATTATATTGGAAGAAAAAAAAATGCGATCTTTTGAAGCTACTGAAACTACTTGAACAGCACAAGTATCATATTCTAAATTCTCTTGAAAGTTATCAATCAATGAGCCCTATCAAAGTTTCCACAGCTAAAATTGTAAATTTGTTTTCTAAGCAGTGAAAGCGGCATATATACCTCTGTATTTATTAGCAATTGATCTCATCTTTTGCTGTTTGTCTTGCTTGTATTTGTCATTTAAGTGTAACACAGTTTTAACTAAACTTTATTTTTGAAAGAGCTTGGTACTTTGCTGAGAAGTCTGCACACAAAGAATTTAAACTATTTTTCATGATGGAAATGATTTAAACTCAAAAGAATACAACTCCATCACCAACAATTATTATTTATCAACAAATATAAAGCATCTTTCTAACTTCAATAAATCAGAAATTTATTTTACTTTAATGTGTGCTAATTAAAAAAAAAAAACATGGTTCATAATTTCATTGCAATTGTGCATTTAAATTTCATCATACAGATATAACGAAAATTAATTAAAATCAAATATTAAATAAATATATTAAAGTCAAATATGATTTTTTTTTAATGAATAAGAAACATTCAATATATTTATTAAATGTAAATTAGAAACCATAAGTGTAAATAATAACATATAATAATTTCCTTCTCATCTCTAATTTGTTATTAAATTTTTTTATTTAATTAAAAAATTTTTTATATACACTGAAGTGACAAAAGTCATGGGATAGCGATATGCAAATTTTCAGATGGCAGTAGCATCGCGTAGAACAGGTATAAATGCGCAGTGCTTTCGCAGAGCATTCATTTCTGTTCAAGTTATTCATGTGAAGAGGTTTTGACGTGATGATGACCGCACGACGGGAATTAACAGACTTTGAACGCGGAATGTTAGTTGGAGCTAGACGCATGGGTCATGCCATTTCGGAAATCGTTAGGGAATTCAACATTCCCAAATCCACTGTGTCAAGAGTGTGCCGAGAGTATGAAATTTCAGGCATAACATCCCACCATGGACAGCGCAGTGGTCGACCGCCTGCACTTAACGACCGAGACCGGCGACGTCTGCAAAGAGTCGTAAATTCTAACAGACAAGCAACACTGCGTCAAATAGCCGCAGAAATCAATGTGGGACGTACAAGGGACTTGTCTGTTAGAACTGTGCGGAGAAATTTGGCTTTCTTGGACTATTCCAACAGAAGACCGACTCGAGTGCCTTTACTGACAGAACGACATCGCTTGCAGCGACTCTCGTGGGCACGTGAGCATATCGGTTGGTCCCTAGATGAATGGAAAACCGTGGCCTGGTCCGATGAGTCACGATTTCAGTTGGTAAGAGCTGATGGTAGGGTTCGAGTGTGGCGCAGACCCCACGAAGCCATGGACCCAAACTGTCAGCAAGGCACTGTTCAAGCTGATGGTGGCTCCGTAATGGTGTGGGCTGTTTTTCATGGCATGGACTGGGTCGTCTGGTGCGAGTGGACCGAACATTGACTGGAAATGCTTATGTTCAGCTACTTGGAGATCACTTGCAGCCATTCATGGACATCATGTACCCAAACAACGATGGGATTTTTATGGATGACAATGAGCCATGTCACCGGGCCACAACTGTTCGCGATTGGTTTGAAGAACATTCTGGACAATTCCAACGAATGATCTGGCCACATAGATCGCCCGACATGAATCCCATTGAACATTTATGGGACATCATGGAGAGGTCTGTTCGTGTCCAAAATCCTGCACCATCGACGCTTTCACAATTATGGACGTCTATCGAGACAGCATGGCTCAATATTCCTGCAGAAGACTTCCAACGACTTGTTGAGTCCATGCCACGTCGAGTTGCTGCACTTCGCCGGGCGAAATAAGGGCCGACGCGATATTAAGAGGTATCCCATGACTTTTGTCACTTCAGTGTATATACAATATAAGAATATAATGAATTCAGAGAAAATTTCTTTGTTACGATTTTTTTATAATAAAATTTGATTAAAAAAGATGATTTTTTAAATTAATGATTTATGAATGAAACTTTAAAATCAATAAATATTGTTTCTTTAATTAAAAGCTAATAAGAATCTTCCTGACTTTTCATTATATACCAAATTAAAAAAAAAAACTGATTCTATATAATGTTTTTTTAAGTTGTGCATTTAAATATTGTAATTTTTGATGTATAAGATATACAAATACTTAAAATTTTTTAATAAGTGTAGAGTTAGAAGTTACATAGGATTTAAAAGTTTATAATTAATGTGATTCAGCATCATGTATACTCCATTACATCTGTTTTCAACATATTGCATTTAAAGGTTAATTTTAAATATTTATATATTGATATATTTTTTTTTATAATTTATAGGCTAAACTTTGAGTTTTATATGATTAGATATAACTTTGTTTATTGGATAGATCCTTTTTAAAAACATTTGTTCATAAAAGTTTTGATCAGGATGTATATAATATTTTAGTGAAGCTTTAAATAGAGTGAATTTGCCAAAATAATACATCTGTGCAAATGTTTGTTATATTTATTCTCAATTTTTATAGTTCTTTGTTTGGAAAAGCCTTAGAATTGGCAAAGAAACATGGAATAGATGTCAATCTTTTGTATGATCATAATCCTCAGGTAATTTTTTATAGTATCTTCAAAGAAGAAAAAATTATAGATCATGTTTAGATTACTAGTTTCTTAGTAATTCGCGATTCTTAATGTTTATTTTTCATAGTTTAAATACTAACATTTTGCACATGTTTTTGTAATAATTATTCAGCTGCATTGACCAAATACCATATTGTTAAAATTCCATATATTTCAGTGTCCAAGCTGAGAATTTTTAGAACATCTTCTAATTTTCGGCTTCTGTACGTATCCACTAATCTCTCAAAAAACATTTGCAAAATTCGAAACCTATATATAGACTGAGGAAAAAAAAAGATTTTGTGTATGAAGAGAAAATAAAATTCTAGTTTGGAAAGCATAAAAAAATAATGATATTCATTCAGACATTCCGATAAGTGGATGTGAATTTGATGGACTATTTGAAAACTTTGGACTATTTACTTTTTGATTCTAAAGGCTTTATATGAAGCGTTTTATTCTGTTTATGTTTGTTTGTTTTCCAGTTAGCTGGATGCAGGTATTAATCGTCGAATATTGCTAAATATGGCATATTTTTATTTGTTTAGTTTATATTTAACTTGATAAAAATGATTTATTGTCTTTCCAATGTTGTTTATATTGGTGGTTTGTTGCATCTTCAACAAAATGAAAGGCAAATGCTGGAAACATTTGTGTATGGTTAACAGAAAATTATCAAAATTTACCCCCATAAATAATTAACACATAAAATTACAATGGAAAAAAATTACTTTATTCTTCTATCTTTCTGTGGGGGTGTTTTGAGTGTAATCTTTATATAAAAAAAAAAGTGTCATATAAATTGTTCAGAATCTGAGTCTGAAAAATAGTTACTTAAATTCACATTTACTCATTAGAATGTGTGGATGCATATCATCAACACTTTCAATCCTTTCCATACCAGATTTTTATGTCCTCATTAAACTCAAAATCATTTTTTTTCCCAGTATTATATGTGGGTTTTGAATTTTGCAAAAACTTTTTGAAGGAGAAAAAGCACTTTCTGTTTATGCATGGGTATGCTTATATTTGAAAATATATGATAGATACTAATGAAAGATTAGCAAAAATATATTTTTAAACATTTATATATCCATACTAACTAATACTATCCATACTATCTAATGAAAAATAGATATGAGTTACATGTGATTATATTGCAAAAATTTAATTTGAGATTTATTGAAGCTATAAATATGATTAGGAAATGCAAAAATTAAAAAGTTTAGGCTAAGTTTCTTTTTTCTAAATTTTCAATAATCATAAATATAATTTTAGAACTTAGAAAGAACTTAATAGAATTCATATTTCTAATTTTCTCAATTTAATTTAAACAGTTTTTTTACAGAGTTTCTTAGAATTGTAGCGGAGTATAAGAAAATTTCAGTAATTATATTTTATTATTCACCATTTATTCGTACTTCTATTTTAGCCAATCAGTTTTAAACTAAAGCATTTCATTTTTGCTTGAATGGAAAATTGACTAAAACAAATGTAAAAATAATCTCTGACCTATCATAATAATATTTTATGTCAATTCATTGTTAAATTATTATCATTATTATTTTTACTTAAGAGTTTTATTTTTACGAAAATGTGAACATTGCTTATTGTTCTTTTAATATTGCATTATAAAAATCATTTATAAATATTTTTCTTTTATTCTATATAGCAATTTCTGGATAAAATTGAAGATGTCATTGATCAGATAGATTCACCAAGTAACCTTATTCCATTTTTAACTCACCTAAAGTAAGATTTATTATTCTGTACTCTTAAAATAAAAATATTTATTTTACCATATTTCAGTGAATAAGAATTTCTTTTCTTTTTTTTGATCAAATTTTTTGATTAGTTAATGGTAGTTTGCGTATTAATTGTATAGAAACAATTCAATTAATAAAACTAAATTTAAATTGTATTTTTTTGTTCATTTTTTGATTTTTTATTTAAAGATAATCCAACTGAGAAATCCTTGAATTCTTTTTTTAAAATTAAATTGACTTGCTTGTTCTAAATTAACTGAACACAATGGATAAAGTTCATCTATTTTTTAGTTTTTTCTAAAGGAATAATTAAACAGATTTTGTAAAATTTGTATAAATTTTGTTTTGTTTTGTTTTAAGTAATCGCATATATGCCGTTCCAAAAGTTATAGTAATAATATATATCTGTCATCCAAATATATTATAAAATATCAAACATTTTGTAACATCAACTGCAAAATCTAGAAAAATAATTGAATTTTATGTTGCATTATTTATTAATAATTTTTAAATATACAGATATAAACAAATTTATATTGCAAATTATCCAAAAGATAGTGCACAATAATGAGATTATTCAATTAACTTAAAAAGGTATATAGGAATTTTTTGCAACAATCCAAACTTCTGAATTTATTGCAGACTTGAGCTATATATACATATGCAAAAGACAGCGGCTATAGAAAATTAAAAACAAATAATAATAATAATAATAATAATCAAAGAGAGAATTGACAAGGAATTTTTCTGAGCACACAAATCAGTTTTATAATAAAGCCGTGAAAATTCCAAGCACTCCTCATATATTTATTTGTAGTTAGTCCCGTCAAAAATAAGAAGGGAATATATTATATATTTTGCATTTTTAGCTATGTTAGTGGCTGCATTAAGTAAAATTATGGATTTAAAATTCTATTTCAACTTTTATAAGACTAATTTAAATTCTCTTATTGATAAACAAAATAAATCACTGATAATATCAAAGTATACGCAAAGAGATCAAAATTAGTTTTTTTTTTTTTTTGTGTGTGTGTATGCATTTGTATGAGCTTCTTTTTGAGGATATGCTTTTATTTTTCATTAGTTTATTCTTTAAAAAATTTATTTTAATAGTTACTTTACATACTTTTGATTTATGGTTTACCTCTATTTATATTGATTTGATACAAAAACAAATTTTGATACTTCTGATTCCTACACCAAATACATTCTAATATATTGCAATTAAATTATACTTTTTCTCTCGACTCTTCTTACAGACAATCATTAATATATAAATAACTTAAATTCTTTTGGTGTATTTGTATAACTGAAGTATTTATAAAATCCTTATACTGATTGTCTTAAACTAAATAATTATGCTTTTGTTAAGAATGAAAATTAATTAAATGTAACTTTTTCCGTAATTAAAATTTGTTTATTTTTTTATGTCTTAGAAATGAAGATGTGCGTTCAACAATGTATCCTTTATCATTCAAAGATTGTGTCCAACACAATTCTTCAACAACTTCAGTAAACAAAATCAATGTCATTCATGATGCTTTTAGAAAAGTTTTGGACTCAAGAAATGATCCTAGGTGTATATTTCATTTCATTATTTATTTTATTAGATTTTAATTAAGTTAACATTTAATTTTATTAAAAAATAATCATTTTCTTAGATATTTTCATGCTTTACTGGTCACTTATGTAAAGAAAGAACCTTCTGAATTAGATCAAGCTTTAAAAAGAGTGAAGAGACTTAAAGGTATTTGCTACTTCATTATTTTTCAGTTAGAAATATTTTACTTTTAGATATTATTTTACATTGCTCATTACTTTTTTAATGCATGGTATCTTTAACAATGAAAATTATTGTTCAAAAAATATTCATGTGGAATTTTCAAAATAATATTGTGTATTACTGTTGATGAATAAAGTGGTTTTTAAGGATATTCATGTGATATATTTGTATGAAATTAAAAAAAAAATTATACAAAGTTTTTAAATTCCTAATGAAAAATTTATTTAAAAAATATATTCAAATTTAAAAAGTAACCTGCATACATTTTTCTACTTAAAATTAAATGCTTAAATAATAATTTTAAATGATTTGCTATATATTAAAAAAGAATTTTAATTTTAGGAGATGCAAATTTTATTTTATTTTGCTGATTCAGTTTTCTTTAATAGACATCTTAATTTCATTTATTTGTTCAAAATAACTTTTTTTAAAAGAAAAAATTCATTTTTATATTTCAGATTCCGATGATTTGAAAAGTACTCGAGACACAGTTGATATGGCCCTTAACTTTCTGTTATATTTGGTTGATGCTCATGATCTTAGTAATGCTGCTTTAGAAACTTATGATTTGGAAATTGCTGTTATGGTTGATCAAAAATCGCAAAAGGTGATTCCCCCCTTGTTGTTCAATTTGAAATAACATTTGTTAAAATTATGCTATTATAGGAATGAATGTTAGAGAACTGTAATTAAAAATACCAGATGTGTTTACATTCATAGTAAATAATAAGAATACAGAAATGTGTTTAAGTAACTTATTTATATTTGGGAAATGTGTACAAAATTTAATAATCAAAGAAAAAATTCTTTTTCAGGATCCAAAAGAGTTTCTTGCTTTCTATAATAATCTTCAACAATTAGAAGAAAATTACCGTAAATTTAAAATAGATATGCATCTTAAAAAATTCAAAAGAGCCCTAGTAAACATTAGTAACTGTGGTAAGTATATGGTTTTTAATAAATACTTTCATCTATGAAAATAAGTCCTAAAAATGTATTGTTATGGTTGATAGAAATATTATTATGATTGATCATTGGTTGTTGTGGTTGATTTATTGATATGGGGAGAAAAATCATTAAGAAATAACATCACATACTTTAACAAATTTTAATCACTATATTATTTCTAAACTTATACTGTAGTATATTAAATTTTAAAAGTTGTTGTGATATTAAATTTTAAAAGTTTTTTTTTTATATTTTATAATGAAAAAAAGTTATTATTATTGCATTAAAATATAAGGGAATATGATTGAAACATTCTTATAACTTAAATGGGCAATTAAAAATATAATGTATGTTACTAATTGCAAACATGAAAAAACAAAAAATTTATTTCTAATGAGCCTTTTCTATATAAAGTAATTCCAAATATTGACTTTAAGAAACTACATAATTTATAGTTGCTGGAAGAAATTGTGAATATTTAAAATATTTTTTAATTGTTAAGAATTGCAGCATTATAATAAGTCTATTTTAGTTAAAATTTTGATTGAATAACTGTGTGGGGGACTTCAGAAATTAAACTTTTCTTAGATCTTTGAATTTTGCGTAATATATGTACGCCTTTTACATTATCTACTCTTTTATATAAGTTAATGCTTTATTCATTACAGAAGACAAATTTGATGAATGCCTTCAATTAATTAAAGACCAAAGATTGTACACAGAGGCTTTGAATATATTTCCTTCTTCTTCAGCTCAACGACAGGTATGAAAGAGTTTATAATTCCACTTCTATTTCTTTTTTTCATTTTTTTAAAGAAGGAAATTTTTCTAGGAACTGTTTAGTATATTAATAATGTTTATGTTAAGTTTGTATAGTTCTTTAAATTTTTTAAAAACTATAAAATTTATACTTTTAAATGGTACAGATCAAAATAAAATTTAATCATCAATGTTACACATTTGTAAAAAAATTAATTAAATGTTATTGATCATTCTACAAATAAAATTAAAAGTGTCTATATTAATAGTTTTATTCTTTAGTGGCACAAGGGTTAACTTTTTCATTAATCATTTTTCATGCAACTGTGTAAACGATTTTTTACATATTCATGTTATGAGAACAAACAATAAATTAATTAAATTGTGTAAATCCAAGGTTAAATTTGTTAAAGTTTCTGTAATAAATTTGAAATTGTACTTGCATTATATTTTAAATTATATCCATTGTGATTTGATATTTTTATGTATTTTTAAGTAACGTTAATAGTATAAATTTTTTTTTTTTTTATTAAAACACTCAATGCCTCATGAATTTATTTCTAGGCTATATGGGGTGAATATGGAAATTATTTAATGTCAAAGAGGTATTTTGATGAAGCTGGTATGGTTTTCACTCGGTGTGAAATGCATGAAAAAGCACTTCTGGCATATACAGAAGGTGTAAATTGGCAAATGGCGCTGTATTCTGCAAATTCTTTATCCTATAAAGGGAATAAAATTGCTCAGTTGTGCCAAGATTTATCTGGTAATTATCAGTTTCTTATTCATAACTTTAAATGAAATTTATAATATATTAATGTTTTTGCACTAGAGAAATTTGTAATATAATTTAAATATCAAATCTTTTTCTCTATACACAAAAATAAATCAAATTGATTAGGTTCTTCTGCAATATTTGCATTATAATTATAAAAATAAATGTGTTTTATACCATGCCAAATTTAAATTTTTAAAATAGAGATAATGGAATTTCAGATTTAAATAAGATAAAAGGAAATAATATTTTTTTGAAATTGTGGATTACAAATTATTGTCTTTTTATAGGTTTAAATCGATAATTTAAATATATTCCCAAAATTTATAATCGTGTGGGTTTGTCTTTTAAATTATGTAAGTTCATGTTCATATATGCGTGAAAGTTCTTATCTGCATTTGAATCAATTAGAGAATTTGGGCAGAAGTCATTAGATGCATTAGTAGAAATATGAAAAGAAATGTCAATGTTTAATTAAAATTGTCATTAGTTTTTTCTTACTTTATTTTTTCAAGGCTAGGATTTATACCATTTTCAAATAAAAAGATTCATATTTTACTATATTAAAAACCTATAATTTTTACTCTATAGAATCTATATATTATTACATATTCTCTTTAATGTAAATTAGAAGACAAAAAAAAAAAAACTATCACAAATTTTTTATCATATTTTAGTGAAATAACAATTGTTCATTTTAATTTTGAGACTTACGATAAAACTTTGTTTCCCATTATAGCTAAGCTAAAAAGCCACCAGAAATATTTAGATGCTGCCCATTTGCTTGAACATTATGTACAGGTAATATTCTACTGTGTTTATTAATAGTTATTGAGTTTAGTTACTATTGAATGGATTATTTATATCAATTTTGCTTCCAGGATTCAGAAGAAGCCATTGTTACCTTGGTAGAAGGTTGTGAATGGAATATGGCTATGATGATGGTAACTATATATATATATATATATTAATTTGGTTTTACACTGTTCTAAGAAAATGATTTTTTTATGAGAAGATCAAATAATTCTAAATACTTTTTTATTAATTAAGCTAGAATTGCAATATTATAAAAAATGCTAGACAAAATGGAATTTAGAAAATAATTCTGCTTGTGTGTTTATTTATCTTCTTGCTTTGAATTTAATATCTGTATTTATTTTTTGACATTTATGTATTTTATTTAACTATGTATATATTTTTTGGTCAGAATTATCAAATTAAGGAGACATTTTACTGAAGATTCTAAAATATATAGTTTTATATTTTACTATTCTTTGTTTACAGATATCCAAATATAACCGTTATGACCTAGAAGAGTCTCATTTCATCCCAGCTCTAAAGGAGCATCATGTTAATTTGAAATCACATCTTGAACAGCTTTTTAAAACATTTTCTCAACATTCCGAAAGACTCAAAATTGTGAGAACCCAGAAGAAAGTAAAGACTGAGGAATCTAGTTAGTGTTTTAGAAGATTTTGTTTTCCTTTTATCTCTTAAATTATAGTCTAAATTTTATGAAAATTTTAGGTTTTTGTATAATCCCCCCTTAACTAAATATATTTCTTGCAGATGCCATCACATTTGCTGATGATGAATTGTTTTCTGATATTGGGAGTGTCACTGATGCTGCTTCTTCATGTGTTGAATCAAAACAATCTGGGTATGGTTTTAATATTTAGTAGCTTAAAAATTAAAATAAATTGCGTATTAAAAGATTTTATTCTTTATTTATCATATCTTCATGTATATCATTTAAATTTTAATATATAAGTTATATCTGTAAAATCATTTTTATGGATGCTGGGTTTTATATAATATGTAAAATAAAGCGATTGTATTCATGTAGAGGAATATTCAATTCCCCTTAATAAATTTTTTTTTTTTTTTATAATGCTTTTCTCAAGTATAAAAATATTTTATTCTCATTGCATGGCAATCTTCTATGATATTTCAAAGCATAACTTCAAATAAGCTAAAACTGTAGAAAATTCAGAAAAAAAATTTAAAGCTTGCATTTGTTTACAGAATTTTAATCAGTTAATAAATGCTATGTAATCAATGCCATTCAGTAATGCTTTATTGTGTCCAGTATCATCCTTTAAGTTCGAATGAGGTCACACAAAATATTATCAGAACAGCAAAAAACATTACTAATCTTAAAATCGAAAAAAAAAAAACATTGAATCTATTGCTATTAGTGAGGTTTATGGTATAAAAGAAAATTGTATTTATAATTATGTATAACATTGGATTGCACTGAAGTTGTAAACTGAATGGGTTATTTGATTAGCATTATAAATAAAATATTTAATAAAAAAGTAATAAACAAAATATCATCCTGCCGTATTAGATACACTGTGTATTTATTTACATAATTGCTTTACTCAAAGTACTCATTTTTAATTTACTAGTATTTTCATTATGGGCTTTTACTTATATTAAATTAAAGATTTAAGTTTTAGATAAAAACTTTATTTATTATTATTTTTATTTTTTATTTATTTTTTACTGCAGATATATAAGCGTTTCTATATAATAAGCTAACATCATGTAATATTGCAGACTAAATTAATTAATCATAAGAATCTTGCAGACTGTTGTTTGTCATTCAATTCTTAATATTTAAAATGATTTGATTGCAAATGGGATTTTTAATAAATAATCAAGATTGATATTCTTGTAATGTAAAATGAAAATTTTAAATTCGTTGTTTGCTTCATTTTAAAATTGCTAATAGTTATCATTAACTTTTAAAATGTTACCCTAAATTTTAAATTAAATTATTTTAAATTGTATTTAAAAATTTTGACTTTTTTAATTTGTTCTTTGATCTTTTTAAATTTAAGTTATCCATTTATCTTTCCTTCCCTTTTTTTTAAAAAAAAAACAAAGGTCCATCATGACAAGAAAGAGTTCAAAAAATAGAAAGAAGCTGAAGTTAAAGAAATACCGTTTGAAAGAAGGTAGTGCAGATGAAGATCTAGCACTTATTGTTGCATTATCAGAAATTACAACAAAGATTGATACTCTTAAAGGTAAAATGAAAATAAGAAATTTAAAACGAGCGTTTTATTCATCTTAAAATCTCCAAAAGTCTTATTAGCTTTTAAAAGTTTCTACAATATTCTTGTGTTAAATTTCAGATAATTTCCTTAATACATTGAAAGCAATGGTTCATTTTGAATTTGATGATGCAGCAAAAACACTTCAGGAACTAATGATGAAGATCATTTCAGTCGTTGAAACTGAAATGCCAATTATTTGGAATCCTTTAGAAAATATTGGTTCTACCCCAGACATGGTATGATTTTCAAACACTAATTTAAAAAAAAATAATTTTCTTATTTGTAAAAGGTCTATTCTTGAAGTATTTGTGAAACAATCTTTATTGATATTAGATGTACACATTCAATAATATTTTAGATGTTTGCATCTAGTGAAAATGTTGGTCAGCTGAATATTATTAAGCTAATGATAGGCTATTGACTAGGTAATACAATTCAAGTCATGTAGTGCAGAACACTCATTGAGGTGGACAGCAATCATGACTTGCCCAGAATCACACAAAACATAATTAGGTGAAGTAGTTAAATTAAAATTAGGTACTAAGACCATCATGTCTGGTCAAAAGTCAAAACATGATCACAGCAGCACCATGGAGTGCATCTGGGACACGGTGAAGTCTGCAAAGCACTCTCCAGGACTTATCTCCAGTAGCTTGGGAAAAGTCACAAGACGAAAGGATGGTCTGAAAATTCTCTTTTCTCTAATTTAGCAAAATGCAGGAGAAAGTCTGTACAAGACCTTTGAAGAATACTAGTTCCCTTTTTGGCCAAAAAGTATGCCTTGCTACCTCGAAGACCACAGTAGGTTGGTTAAATATCTGGATATTGTTTTTTCAGATATTTAATATCAGACTGATTATGGCAAATAGGAGCTAGTTTAATACAAAATTTATCAACATTAATACAAATATTGCTTTTCATGAAAACATAATAAGACATGTCATCTATAAATGTTGTTCACTGAATAAGTCTGACAAAAGCAGAGTAGAAGAATTAAAAAAAAAAAAAAAAAAAAATCATGTAAAATTTGTAGCACAGTAAAAATTAATAATATATAGTGAATTTTCTATTACTGTACAAATTTTACCATAATTATAAGCAATTAAACGTAATTAGAATTATGAAATTACATATCAGAGGCACAGCCATATTTATAGATTTAATAATAACAATCCCTCTAAAAATCAAAATATCTTGCTACTAGATACAGAAAAAAATACTTAAACTAGATACTTCTTCTGAATTGCCATCACAGCCCCATGGTAGGCCGAGACCGTCTGCCTACTGGCAGATTTTGAGACAGGGGATGTTTTCTTTTTATGGGATAAGGTTGTCAGCCCAATGCTTTACAGTCATATTAGATCGGGACCTACCACTTAAAGTGGATTCCGATCGCGGAAAACAGGCATAACACCGTCTTGACTCAAACACGAAACCTGTGATACCAGAACGCTAGTCGCTCGGCCATGAAACCCCAAACTAGATACTACTAGATGAAAACTTTTTAAATTGTTGTCACCAATTTATAAAAGAAAATTTAAATTGATTAATTTAGTTTATTGTGTTAATTGTTAAGACACAATAGGAAGTAGTAATGAAATTCAAAAAGAATTTACAAAGTTGATGGCATGTTATTTTTTCTACATTGTTTTTTATTTTGAAGTAAATATTCATGTTATTATAGTTACTATATTCTAGTAAAAATTAAATTATTGTTTAATTAAATACAGTCCTATAACACTTAATCTGCTCATCTTTATGTCGCGCTTGATGTTTTTACTAATGTTGCACTATATAATTTTGTTATTTATATGTTTATGTTTTGTGGTGCTAGGAAAATCACAACAGTTATAAAAGAAAACAGTTCTCACCAGATTAGAAAATTACCATATATATTAATAAACTATAAAATTTATTATTTCATTTTTCCAGCATTAGAATTTTTGTCTGTTATTCTGTACCATCTTTAAATTTAAATGGCTTTAGATCACTTTTGATTTTATATTCCTTATTTAGAAATTAAAATATCCACCGGTCAAAAACAAAACATATTTTTTGTAATGGTAAATATATTTTAAAATATAAAATCTGTTATCAACGATGTACATAATTTTTTTTTCTGTGATTTAGAAATTTGGTCCAGATTCCACTGTTAATTCCATTACTGCAACACTCCAATCAGGAAATAAAGCATCTCCAACAAATATAGGTATGATAGTTATTATTTATCTCATTAACTAGATTGTATTATGACTGAATTTTATTTTTCACAATTCTTTATTGTAATAATTTGTATTGTTGCAATAATATTTGATTATTTTCTTTTCTAGATCCTGAATTGGCTGCTCCTCCATGGAGAAAAATTGAACTTTCTCTACAGATGTTTAACTAATATATTTTAGCAAATGTGTACAAAACAATAAAAGAAAGCTTTTACTTATTTCATATGATATATTTTTTTAATTATTATCTAAATTTATAATCATTTTTAAAATTATTCTTGTAAAATTTAAGAAATTTAAAGTTATGAAACAGTTTTAAAAAACTAATTTGTGATTTTTAAAATTTTATGTTATTTTTTAAAGATTTTAACATTAAACAATTGAATCCTCTGTGATCAGAGAGGAGCTATTTAATTGTAAAGTTATTTATTGCAGTTCTTAAACAAAATGTTAAAAATTCTTTATAAATTTATTAAAATGTTTTTATTCTAAGCAAAATAGTGTATTAAAAAAACCTTATTCAGAATACATATGCTAAATCCTTAATGTTCTGGCTTTTAAATATTGTTAAATGTTGGCAGTTAATGTTTTGTCGTCTTATTATGTCATGACATTTATATTTTATATGTCTCCCTTCAAACAAGGTTGTTGACTATTTCAAATCCAATAGATTTTCACTTCATATATTAAATCAACTTTTTTGGGACATTTATTTCTATAAATTCTTTCCTTTAATTAAATTTTTCTTTAAAACAGTATCTTTACATAAAACTTTTCCTTTTTCACAGATGATGCAATTCTTTTATCCATCACCGTACAAGAAGAAATTAATATTAAAGAATTTAGGTTTCTAACTAACTGTTGCTAATGGATCATATTTATTTTACTTTTATTTTTGCTCAATATATTTCCTTACCTTTTCTTTTTTTGCTCATATTCATTAAAAACAAATTACCAAAATATAATCTAGAAACCTTCTATTTGTAAACAAAAGATTTTTTTTAACTTTCTATTACTCATAAATTGTATTCAATTATCCATTTCCACTTGATGCCAATTGAGAACATAAAAAATAGAACTTTTAATACTATTATAACTTTTGTTAACAATATATTTTGTAATAGTTGAATTATCCAACTTCTAAACAAATATATTTGCCTGACAACAACAACAGAAATATCTTTTTTATCAGACTTATTCCCCAAACTTACCAAACCAATTGAAACATACTACTAGTTAAAAAATTTATCATAAAGAATAAAAATTGGTATTAGTTGGTTAATATAAAATTAAAAATTTGAAAGGGGAACTGCTTAACTCTCTTATTTTCATGGATTTGTCCACCTCTCTTTGACTTAATTAGATGTCATCAGTTTTTCTTTGCATTGAATGCATATCTTTGCATTGAATGCTTTTAAAAGTATTTTAATATATAATATTCATTAATTAACTCTTAAAATGATTGAACATAAAATAGGCTTATTAGTACAAACCCCGTTATTTAAATGGTGCCAAGAGCTCTTTGCGTGATAGAAGGACTGTAAGTATTAATAGTTGAGCTGTGTGCTGTTTGGCGATCATGGAGCCATATTAATATGGAATTATTACTAAAAAATTCGTTATTAAGCGTTTAAGTTTAGCAAGTTGGGTAAAAGTATAAAATGGGGTGTTTCAGGATCAGCATCATTTACTGAAGTACTTGATTAATTGGGAATTGGCTAATGAAGCAGAAAGGGTTTAGTTAACAAAAATATGAATTGTGAATAAATTCTGTTATGAAAATATTGAAAGTGTTTCTAATGTATTAAAATGAAATAGTTTAAAAAAAAAAAAAGAATTCAAACTGCATACCAAAGCATCGTTATGTGGAAAAAGCAATTCCTACTTAAAAAATGAAATTTCTGAGTTGTGATCATGCAGAAACTCGCAGGAAATGTTATTAAACTAATTCCATTAAGAGGTGACGGGCGTATCAACAAAACCATCCAAAGATTGTACAAACAAATCTATCCTTAATTGAAAGGCATTCTTTCTGGCTCCAAACTCTTCTATATCTAAATCATGTATACATAGGCTGTGCTCATAAGGTGTTTACACTATGTATACTATGGCTGTTGTTAATATGCATCTCAATTTTGCTTTACTGTGTTTTTTTTTTACATTTTCTGGTATTGATAAAAAAAATCAAAACATTTAAATAACGTAGCTTTAATTAGATAGAAAAGTGAACTCTTTATTAATCGAAAAGCATTTTAGTGGATTTTTAATTTATTGCAAGCTAAGAAATTGAGAGTTCTTTGCATTCTAGCCGAGATGCTGCTCTACATTATTTACTTTGCTGTTGCCCTAACACAAGAGTGTCGACTCAATTGGCTATCAAGTTATTGGACTGGATAATGTTTAATGTTATAAAAAGCAAACTGTCAGGACTGGATAATGTTTATTTCAAGAAATCGTTATTTTATAGTATTTAAAATAACATGTTTCGTTTTAAAATTGCATCAACGAAATAGCTGTTGTTGATGTTACATA
This sequence comes from Caerostris darwini, assembly GCA_021605075.1. Taxonomy (NCBI): domain Eukaryota; kingdom Metazoa; phylum Arthropoda; class Arachnida; order Araneae; family Araneidae; genus Caerostris; species Caerostris darwini. The sequence goes on from BPLQ01015536.1 coordinate 223,375, forward strand.
AAACTTAAAAATGTGTAAGTCTGTTTAGATAAATGCATATTTCTGTACAACCGTGAATATTTAAAAAACAATTAATAGAAATTATTTGATTAACCACTTTTGTCCATGGTTTCTATGAAAATTGAACAAAATACTAAATTAATTATTAAATTATTTTTAACGGCACCTTCTTAAAACTTTTTTTTAAAGATATATTATATTATTTCATTTTATATTGTTTTTATAAACAAAAAAAATTTATAATATATAACTTTTTTTTGGGGGGGGGCAGTTTTAAAAGTTTTAAGAAGGTATCATTAAAAATAAGTTAATAACTAATTTAGTATTTTGTTCAATTTTCATAGAAACCATGGGCAAAAGTGGTTAATCAAATAATTTCTATTAATAATATACAGTCTGCGGAAATTTGTACACAGCAGCTCTATACCTGTGTTTTTAAAGTGAGTCACAAAAGAAATTTGGAAAATTTTATCTGCTTTTTAAATTTATTTATTTATTATCACTTTAAAAGTTAAAAAATTTTGTGCAACTTTTTGTTACTAATAATGTTTATTTTTTTTTATAATATATTCATTTTATTCAATTTTTAGTTCTTGTGATTATTTATATATTTGTTTCAAAGGTATTACATTTATATAATAAAATATAAAATTCTTGACATGTTTTTATATTTTATGCACATCGATGATGATCATTAGAAATTTTTAAATTTTAAAAGAGGTCGCGAATCAAAAAGTTTTGCTCTAGACCATCTAGTTTGCTGCTTTTCAGTCGCCGATTCGAGAACATGCCAGAAAAGAAAGCATTTGGTTTGTAACGTCACATTAAAATAAACTTTACCTTCTTTTTTTTTTAATTAAAATAATTTGATCAAAATCCTTACTATATTTTAAATAATTCGTAATAATAATTTTGTCCTCAAACGTGGTTACATTTTATTTCACCTTTTGTTGCACAGTGCGCACCCTACGAATATTTGAAAACTTTTTTAATATATACAATATTTCACAGAAAATTTCGCATGTATGTGGTTCTTCTAATTACAAAAAAAGTAGAAATAATTAAAAATTTTATTAGGAAAAGAAATAAATGTAATTTATTCCAATTCATACAGTCTGGGCTTTTATGCATATTATTTTTCAAAAAAAAAAATAATAATAATAATAGTAAACCAATATTTTTAAGCCTAAATAAAATCTCTTGGAAAAAGTTTTCTCACGCATTTGGCTTCGTATCAGATTTATCTACTTCGATTCTTACGATCGTAATTAAGAAATATTTTTGTAAACATATCTTGCCATATTAATTAAGATAATTTATTTAGAATATTCAGTTGAACTTTCTAGTATTTTTTATATAATTAGAATGTCTCCAGGACTAATCAGGCAAGCATACGTTGTTAGAAATGCGCAAATTAATCATGAAAATTAGATTAATTAATTTAGAAAAAAGGTAATATTATTAAAGGAATTATTCAAAGAGCTAGTTTAAATGGGTTTTTTTCCCTATATTATAAGCACCACAAGAGCGTGTGAGAATAACCAGTAAATCAAGATCGGTGATGCCAATAAGCTCATGGAATGAAATGAATCATCTTTCGAAAAATAAACACAAATCCAAGATTATAGGCTACAAAATTTAGAACAGAATTCCAAGAATGCTATGGAATATGTATAAGTTCAAAGAACTGTCCACGTAAAAGAATAATTCATTCACGTTAAAAGCAAAGCTAACCTTTTTAACTTTTTATTAATGTTATTTTTCCTTTTAAATTTTTTTTTGCAATGTAATATATACTTCTGTTCAATACTTAGTTCTTGTGATTATTTATACATTTTCTTCAGCGATAGTTTATTACATTTGTATAGCAAAATATAGACTTAATGTCTACATTAAGTCTATAAAGTATCGTTGCAAACAACTTGAAAGCATTGCATTAAATGCTTTCAAGTTTTTTGCACATTAATGGTGGGGATCGTTAGGAATTTTTCAATTTGGAATTGAGTCGCGAACTGAAAAAAGTTTAAGAAGCTATTTTAGGCCAAGTGGCAAGGAAGAAATTTATCATTAGTTGAAAGAATTGATAAATTAGAATTTCATCTGCCACAAACATGAAAAACTGTTTGTACAGTATTATACTCACTAATGAATGAAAATGTAAAATAAATTTCGAGCTAGTGATTTCATAATGGTTTGAAAAAAATCGAAAGGAGGATTTTAAAACTAGAATTTATTCTTTAAACATGGCGATGGAGGGGTTAGGGTGTGAAAAGACATTTCATCTCCTAGAGTATGTAAATTTTTTGATACCATCATGAATCAGTAAATATATATTAAAATCTTAAACACAAAATGTTAATATTCAATCGAAAATTTCAATTTACAGAAAGACTACAATTTTTAATCAGAATAACAATGTTAAACATGCTGCATTGAATGTTCTGTTGTGATGGCTTTAACAATATTAAAATGGTCATCATTTAACAGAGATTTCTATTTTGCATAGATCTGAAACCAGTGTAATTTATTTGACTAGAATTTGAAATATATCATTTCTTCAAAGCAACAGCTAAAATCTGTAACAAAAAAAAGTAGAACAATTTCCAGAATTTGACAAAAATGGTTCTAATCTATATCAAAATGATTAAAAAGTGAAAAAAGTCAATGTCTCATCAGCAAAGTTCTAGCTCTCCAATATCTTTTCACCAAGGAGTCCCCACGCAAGGTCGGGCATTCTGCTATGTGGTGCCTGTCCATGATCTCGTCTTTCTAACAGAGCGGGCAATTTTGGTTATCAAAAATGCTAGTGCGGTGCAGATGGTCATAGCCCACCGCAAGTCTAAATTCCGCGATAGCTTTTTCCCGAGGTTTGTCCGAAATACCCAGTTCCAAAATGGGCCTCAAACTCCTCGAGGAGATACGAGCAGTGAGCAATGCCTTTCATCTAAGTCCTCATTTGATTTTTTTTTTATATATAAAGTTTCATGGAATGAAAGTAGTTGCAAGTATTTGGCTGTTGGACCATCCGTGTGCCCTTCTTAGCCATCAAATCTGACTGACCATTATCTAAAATGTCACAGTGTCCAAGGACCACTGGAGGACGATGTGTAGCCCCTCTAGCTAACTTTTTTCTTATGTGTTTTCTCCCGTGAGAGTTTGCCATTTTCTCTTACCATTGGAAATAAAAAATAATTAAAAAGTGTTCTAAAGCGCGTAAATATTCAATTAAGTACTAAAAATTTTATCAGAAACAACTTAAAGGTTTTTATTGAAAATATTCGAACATTTTTGTGAATAAAATTTTTTCTTTCGCCATGTATTAATGTATTTAAAATGAATTTATTTTATGAAATTAAAATAAAATGAAAACTTGTTCAATCTAAATGGTTAAGAGTTACAACTCGATGGCATATCAAACATGATATATTTTTTTGAGGGTTGTCTAATTCGTTTGACCAATTGCTTTAGGCAGTTAATCGATCTCGGGGAAATAGTACGATGATCGAAGATAAAAGAAATCGCGGCAAGTTGTGAGAAAGTCGTCTAACCGGCAGAAGTTCCTCTTTGTAAAAAGAAAAAGTGATTGGCATTATTGGAAAATGCAAATTCGTTCATTTGCATTTTCCTTAAAAAAAAAAAGTGTGTACATTTGTTTTTATTTTAAATGGAGCAGTTATTTTTATTTTAAATGCAGTATTTTTAAGTTTAAAGATGATGCTAAATTTCCAGTAATTACGAATTCGTAAATGAATCTGTTTTAATGCATAAGCATGTTTAAAATCTAGAGCATTAGATATCTTAATTATCTTTTAAACATTTATTTACTTTTTCCTCGTGTATATCTTATTTTCAGTTTTGTTATTTATTACGAAAAAAAAAAAAAAAAATTCTTAAAAACTAACAAATGTTAAATGAAAAATGTTTCATAAAACAACAAAATGTGTTATGTCTATTCCTACGACCTACAATCGCACTCTCTTTTCATTGCTCTATTCTTAGCAAATGTTTTCAAATTCAACCATGCGGGGAAAAAAAAACACCTTTGCAATTCCATCAACAGCAATGTTAAAGAAATTATTTTAAAGTATTTATAAATATTGAAATATTTTTTGTTGAAATTCAAGTAATAAAAAAGAAAGAATGATAAAAAGATTCTTAAAAGAACAATATTTGTTATTTTTACATTCTTTTTTTTATTTAATTTATGAAAGATGAGTAAATAATAAGTTCGTGTACTCTGTTTTCCATATTAGAGAGATATTTATTGCAGCAGAAAATAAACTTCTTGAATTTTTTACAATTTTTAAACAAATTTATGATTTGTGATTTATATCAAAAGTGTTCGTACACACGAATTTCATAGAAATATTGTTCTATCCATTTATAAAAATTAATATTTTTGATTGAGAATTTTCAATAATATCTTGGAATTTTTCGTAACAAACTACATTAAATAGTTTAAAAACACAGTAAAACTTATTTGTATTGAAAAAAACAATATTCAAAAGTATAGAAAAAATACCTTGCAATAGCATTCGTACATTAAAAAAATTCTACATATTAATAAACATTGTAGTATTTTGATAAAATAGTAGTTAGTAGGATAACTTGCAGCATCCACAATTTTTAAGGATAAAAACTTTAAAAAAAAAAAAAAATTAGATCCCAAAAGTCTTCCGATAGGAAAAAATCTTTATATATTTGTCAAGGACAACTTACTAAGTAATATTTTGGTTAATTACAACTTAGTAAGATGATCTGCAGCAATCCACAACAGCTTTAAAAGGCCTGAGCATTGAATTCACTAGGTTTGTTTTATAATTTCTGCATCAATTTTCTTCCGTTCTTCGATCATTACTGTTTTATTCCGGTATAATTAAGGCTCGTTCCCACCGAGGCGAGAGACGTGAAGATGCAAGAGGCAAGCGACCAAAATTTTTCGACCCCTTCACAGCGAAACGTCAGAAATAGCATTATGCATAGTGAAAAACCGCTTGGAGTTGAAAGTTGGGCTACTCCAAGCGGCGAACTGCAAACCGGTTTCAGGCGACCGCGGTGAGGTCAAATTTTGGTCGCTTGCATCTTGTCGCCTTGGTGAGCACGAGCCTTTAATGTCATGCCTTCGTACTCTAACCTCTAATTCTTTCAAAATGTGTTTTGTTAGATTTATATCCGGTGACTGAGGTAGAGTTTTCAAAACTTATGGACAATTGTAGAGACACCAGAGAGAGCCGTGTGCTTAGGATCTTTATCTTGATTAAAAAAATTGTTTCCAATAAGAACATCATCATTATACACCTAATTACATACTCCTATTGCTCGCATGCACTTCCACCGCTGTACTTTATTGTTACAAGTAGGTTCTTGGGATTAATCTTTTCGGGTTTTTTTCCCTTCTTCATCTTCATAAAATTATACGTCCATCGAAACCAAAAATACTAAATTATGATTTTATCTGAAAATAAGATATAATTCAAAGGCGTTTAGGACTCATTTATGATTGATTTCTCGAAGAAAAGTCTAAGATTTTTCTTCTTTTTTTCTTCTTTTTTTTTTTTTTTTTTTTTTTTTTTTTTTTTGCGTTTTTAGATTTTCATCCTACCAAAAGCTAATTTAATCCTTCTGATCTGAGAATTATTGAACAATTTCAGGTGAAACTGAAGAAGAAAATTTTCCGTGGTTCTGCAAAAATTTTTACAGCACTCAAATGTGGATTTTTCACAGATTTTCTAACTATAAATCACTGAGTTAACTTTACCTGCACGACTTTTACTTACCTTGTTTTAGATCCTATTATTTTTCTTCTTTAAAGTGTTTTATTCCATACTGCGTCGTAGAATGAGTTAAAGTTCCTAATTTAGCGATGGGTCTACTAATTTACCACTGCTGTGATGAAAATAAATTTAGGAATGTTGTTCGTTGTGTCCTTACAACTACGAGCCATTTTTAAATTTGAAAAAAAAAAAAAAAAAGAATGGAATGAAGTAAGCAAGCAAAGATTAAAGTAAAGCGATTTTTTAAATGCCATCAAAATGCAAAAATAAGATAATGGCGACTGACGACTATTTTATTTGAAAATATATCATAATAAATATTATGAAAATATATATATATATATATAAATTAAAATTAAAAACGTGTAAGTTACGAGGAAGGCATGTAAAATTTGTAGCTTTCTCAATGTCCAGAAGTGAAGTAAAAAAAGACTCAGCTTGATAGTTTTTTTCTCAGCACACCATACACATGACGTCTAGCCATTAGTGGTCAGGCATTACACTCATTAACGAGAAAAATGAAATTTTTAGGAGCCACTGTATTATAAAGATGATTTTAAATAAACGAAGAACTGAATTATATAATAAGAAACAGAAAAAGATGCAGACAATAAATATCATTTAAGATAGGAAGTAAAGCTGAATTCATATCATATATTAAAGACGCACTGCGGAATGCAGCAGTCAGAAACTGACCTCATGCCCACTTAGGCTGATGTTCTACGACGTGCGATCTTAATATCTGGTGGGAATGCTGCTTAATTTTCCGGAACGGCAGTGGATCCACGCGAACGCTTTGGACCCAGAAAAACGCGACCTTCTACGTCTCATTTAAGCTACTAAATGGGTTAATAATGCCTTCGTATTTTAGTGAAAAATAATTGTTAGAAAGTTAATGCTACTAGTTTCCTTAATTGCAGCATAACAGTGATTCATTGTTATTATCATGCAATAATTTTCATTAGGTGCATTGTTATTACTTCCTAATCTCCATTTTAATTTTATTTCCCTTAAAACTGGAAAAAAATTTATGAGCTCTGTCATTTAAAAAGAAAAAAAAAATATTGACTGAAATCAAGAATGTAAGGAGTTTAAATATCTGGGTGCTCAAATTAATTATCAAAATGAAATGTATATTGAAATCAGAGCACGAATTAGCAGGAAATTTTGCAAGAAAAGCTATTAAGATCATCTTACCTAAATAGAAAATTAAAAAATTTTGTTATCAGTTTGTGAGAACTGATAAAAACGAGGAAATTCACTTGAAAAATAACGGTATAATTGGTTAATTAGAATTAAGAATTGTAAAGACGGGAAAACATATGACGATTTAAAGGTATTCTTATTAAGTTAGCTAGTTTGTTTTAATTTTTTCTAATATGAGAAAGATTAAGGTGAACCCTAAAGGCATTATATTTAACAGAACCTGTCAGTTTTTTGCTTTTGCGGATGACTTGGTCCTGCTGGCTAGGAATCAGGCCGCACTAGTGCTTTTTAGAACTGCTTTTCTCCTCAAAATAAATAGATTTAATAGTGCAAAAACTAGATGTATGATATACTAGAAAAAAGGAGATATGTGAGAGAGATCTATGAGAGAGTTAAGGAGTTTAAATATCTGGGTGCTCAAATTAATTATCAAAATGAAATGTATCTTGAAATCAGAGCACGAATAGTAGCAGGAAATCTCTGCTAGTACGCACTACAAAAGCTATTAAGATCATCTTACCTAAATAGAAAATTAAAAAATTTTGTAAGCAGAGTCATTATCAGACCAATTGTTTTGTATGGCTCTGAGACATGTACTATGAGAAAGTGGGATGAAGAGTTGTTGAGAATAAGGGAAAAAAAGATTTTTGGAACAGTATATGAAAATGGTGAATGGAGAATTAGAACAAATAAAGAGATATATGATTGTTATAAAAAAAATCATATATTGTTATAGATATAAGGAGAAGGTGAATTCAATGGCTGGGCCATGTAGAGAAAATAGAGAATGGAGTGAAACAGAACAACTATTTAGGAAACAGAACAGAAGAAGACTCTTTTAGCAAAATTCCAGCGGATCTAGACCCAGAGGAAGACCAAAAATTAGATGGAGAAACCAAGCCGAGGTGGACTTGAAGCACTCAGTGTCACTAACTGAAAATAAAGGATAACTAGTCGTGCGGAATGGCAAAAAATCTTGAAGTTGGGATTTTTCAATGGCTGTAGAACCAATGATGATGATGATAATGAATATGTGAGCCAGAACGTCCTGGTGTATTGTATTTCGTAATTGAAAGAACTCATATACAAATAAAGCCATAAGATCCAGATCGTAAACTATGTATACTGAAGATGACCAAAATAAATAGGACTGACAGAAAAACCTTCCGTTAAACTCGGAGAGATGGCTTGTGCGGAACCTCCATATGCTATTCTGGGGATGTCCTTTCTGTAAATTGTACTGCCACAGAGTTAATGCAATGTAGCAGCCAACCCACCTTCCTTCCTCTCAAATCGTTACACCATGCTTAAAGCTGAATCTGTTATATTTATATCATTTCAGTTGAGAATAATATCAGGTCACTCTCCTTTTCTTAAAATATATTTTACATACTTTTTTATTAATAATGTGTTATTTACTTTAATTATTACTTTTTAAATTTAAAATTTTTTACTGAGCCGTATCTCACATCTTTAAGCTGATATTTAAAATTTGTGTTTTATTTAATAAATATTTTTTAATTAACGTTACATTTCAGTAATGAATTTCATTTAACGTGATTGTAATGTTGTAAGGTATTTGTATTGTTGTAAGGTGATGATTGTATTATTGTTTTAAAAGGTAGATAATTGAGATGATTTTTTAATTAGGAATTGAATAATTTTATACTGTTTTTAAATTTTTTATTAATTTTGAATAAAGATTGCAATGAATATAATGTTAATTTTTATACATTTTTAATAATCATTTAAACTGCTATGACTGTATTTTTTAATTGATTTTTACTATGTTATTTTTGAAATTCCTTAGAAAATCTGGAAATACATCTTTTCCCGAACAAATTTAATCGTGGTTTATTTCATCTAGATTTGTGCCTAACAATATGTGTAGCACTGATATTGTCATTTTTTACTTTCTAATTTTTTTTAATATTTTATTGTTTGCTGATGTAAACAAATAAAAAAGAATACAAATTTTTAATGTATAAATAAGCAAATGACTTTTAATAAAAACAAATAGATAAACTGTACAGTTATTGTACAAGAACACAGTCCACAGTTCCCAAACTTCGTAGCATGAGATACTGTGTACATATGTTACATTCTAACAATCAGGCATTCACAATTGCAACACAAAGTCCATAAATCGTAGCCGTCTGGAAACCACAGATTTGTTTTCTTCGATTGTTCGAATGTCCCGAGAAAAAAACCGTAACCGTAATCAGATGTCGAATGATACCCGTGAACCATTTGGACTGTGTCGCTTGTTCCATTTTTCTCGGGGGCGTTTGATTCAAGGCTCTTAGGGTGTTCGAATTATTGGTTTATTTCTTGTCCCATCCGTGGCCTTTTTCTTCCCATCCGTGGTCATAGTGCTTCTCTTCCAAGCTGTGTGAAAAAAAAAATATTTAGAATATTGCATTCGTAGTTAATAGAGAAACAAATTGAGTAAGCAGCAATTGCTACTATCATATATCGTTAAATTCAGTTTGGATCTATATATTTTTTAATTCATTAGTATTTGTAAAAAGTTTGGTTAGTAAGCCAAAAGTTTGCTTAGAAATTTCATATTTTAATTTATTTTCATTACTTTTGATAATATTTTAAAATGTAATATTGAAAAGTATTTCTTTTTGATGGAAACATGATAACTATATAAACAAAAGCAGATTTAAAAGAAATTTTTAATTTATGTGCATTAATTGTTTACAAAATATAGCGGCATATATTAGATTTTGCCATATAATTACTAAAGGTTTTAAAAAGAGACTAAGTTAAAACACTAAACCTTTGTAACTTATGCAAGTTTAGGAAACAACAATAAAATTCCAATTCGATTAATAGTTAACATCATACGAATATAAATTTAAATTTGAAAATTTCTAGAATTTTTTTATATTACTTATAATTAATTAAGTTACATTGGAATTAATGTCAACATTTTAATTATCTTTAAATCTACTTCAAAACTGTATGGAATTACATTAAATATGTTCAAAAATAATGCTAAAAATAACAGCAGCTTGAAATGTTAAATATTTAATTATTTGGGTGCTTTTTAAGAATGATTATTTAAAATAGAATTTCAATAAGGGAGAAGGAAAAAATAATAATAATAACAACTCACTAGACGGGCACTGGCTTCTTGATCACGACGGATTTCTCTTTGATGACCTCAATGGGAACATGGACTGGCTTGGGCACTGGAATGGGCACATGCTTGTGGATGGGCACAATGTATGGTTTGGGGATGTGGACTGGGACATGGACTGGGTAGGGCTTGGGCACTGGGATCTCCTTGTGGACTGGGACTACATAAGGTTTGGGAACTCGGATGACCTTGGGGATGGGGTAGGGCTTGGGGACTGGTACTTCCTTGTGGATGTTGATGATCTTGGGTACTGGGACTTCCTTGTGGATGTGCTTAGTGACTGTTATAATATGGGGAACAGGGTAGGGCTTGGGGATAGGGACGTGCTTAATGACTGGGACTGGTTTGGGGATGTGCACTACCTTGGGGACTGGTACGTGGTGGGGGATGGTGATGAGCTTAGGATTTTCCTTGATGATGTACTTGATGGGTTGGGCTTTCCACTCGTCATGGGAATGATGAGATTCCCAGTCACCGCTTGCGTTAGCAAGGGCTGCAAAGGTCAGTAGCAGCGCTCCAAAAGTGAGTCTGATCATGGCGAAAACTGAAAAAATAAAAATTAATAAAACATTGTATAATTCCTTTCTGAGGATAAGAAAGATGATACATTTTAAAGATTCAGGTAAATGTAATTTAATGTGTCTAATGTGTTAGTCACATGTAATTTAATGTGTTAGTGGTAATATATGGAATATGCGTAATGAAAACATCAATTAAAATATAATGGTCATGAATTTCGTATCAAATAAAATGATTATTTACGAAGACGAATAATATCTATTAAGTGATCGGCAATTAGTTGAAGGATCTCGTGTGAGATATTTTAGTATACTTTTGTTTTTAATGTATTATTTGACTGTACAATATGAGAATAACAATAACAATTTAATGCTGATATTAGAGATTTTATTGATTTTTTTAAGACATCTTTATTTCATTGCGAACTTAAAATCAAAAATTACTTTTATGTATAGCAATGTTATTATCAATATCTAAAGAGAAATGAAAAAAAATCTCATGAAACATTGCTTGTAGAATTAAAATTCTTAAAGAACTTTTTATGTTTTGGTCTTCTTCATGACGTGTTAAACTGATGCTTACTGCTGATATTTTTCTACTTCTAGTTCTTTATTTCCTGTGCACGTTAGCAGTATCTTTTAATGCCATTATTATTAAAACTTCCAAAACTGAAAAATTATAGAAAGTAATTGTCGAAGCAGTTCTCCAACAATTTATACTTTTCTTTCTTAAAAAGAAGTACTAATTTAAAAATAGATTATTAAAATGCTAATTTTGATGATTAACTGTTGGTAAAAAAATTTAAAGATTACATCAATAATTTCACAAAGTGATAAATAGTTCATTCATACATTGAAAAAATTTATTTCGCATAAAGCTGAAATTGTTCCTTCGAAAGATGCCAATTCTTCAATTCAAAAGTTCCTAAATATGGGTTATATATATAATATATATAATTATAATAATTAAAACAAACATAAAATTAAAAAAAAATTATTTTTTAGTTTTAGGTTGAAATATTTCTCGCCATATCGATGAATTTTTTAAAATGAACTATCGATGTTCTCTTTTATTTCACAAGCAAACGATATTTTCATGAACAGCTGCACAATGGAAAATTGCTTTCATCTGCCATTGCGTCGCTGGAATGTTTTATGCGACTATCGTGAGTTGCACAGCAGACGCCGAGAAGTGGAGCTATCTACTAACAGAAATCAGCGGAATCACGTGACTCACTATATTTTTTTCTTTTTATAAGTAGCGTAAAACTTCTCCACTCCAGATATGAAAAGTCGGATAAAAATGACCCGAATAACTGGCTAACAGTGAAAGTGAAGCGGCATAATTCATTTTTCTGACAGAATCGAACAAAGGCACTATTTTTCCTGCACTTTAGATGATGTAACTCTGCCGATGGTGAGAATTTTTCTTCCGCATCAGAAATTTTAACGCTTTACTACATTTGTTAAGGTAAGAATCCAAATAAGTGAAAGTGAATCATATTCGAAAAACAACTTTTTTTTTTTTTCGTATTCTAAAAAGATGTGTTCTTAATCATATATTTTTATCAAAAGGAATCGTTCTATTTTGTAAAACTGTTCTTTTTTTTATTCTTACAAAAGTGAAACCGGATCATATTTTAAAAATATTATTTTCGTATTCTAAAGAGATTCTTTTAATTAGTTTGTTATGAAAATTAATCGTTCTGCTTTCAAAAGTTCAATTTAAATTAACATTTCGAAAATGGCGGTTTTCTTAAAGTAAAATATTTGTAGATATTCTAAAAAAAATTTCATTGAGTGATCTGTAATAAATGGTTTAAGTTTTAAAGAGAATTAATTTAGATAATTATTTATAATCATCAGTTTTACTTTACTATATTTATCATTTCTTGTTAAATAATATTTTTATTTGTTTAACGACTCTACAGCGTTATTCTTAAAATTCTTAAATATAACCTCACGCTTTTTTTAAACTTTAAAATAATATTAAATTTTATTCCTTATAGTAAATAGATAATTTATATGTTTTAACTTAATTTGTAATATTTTGATTTTTTAACGAAGGTAAAAAAGGAAATTCTCTTAAATAAAGAAAGTAAAAGATTAAAGAATGAATCTTCTAAAATGGTCGAGTGAATTCTTAATTAAACGCGATCTTGATAAATAATTGTATAAAGTAAATGAAACTCTTTTTTAAATTCTAAACAAATAATATGAAAGAAACATGTTTAGTATAAATAAAACTTATAAAATTATAAAATATTTTTGATTATAACATTTTAAAAACATTCTTATTAACAAAAGAGGCATTATGAAATTAACAAATGTTATTATAACAAATTATAAAAATATAGATGTGATAAATTATTTGCAACAAATGATATGAAATTAAATTTTTAAATATTTAAAAATATTTTTGTATTACTTACTTCATTTTCCGATATAATTTATAGAATATTCACATCACGCACGCAGATGTTTTTAAATACAAAATTAGAATACAACCCGGAAATCTTGCAGGTGCATTTATGGATGAAAAATTTTATTATTATTTCCTTTTGGTCTTTCCATTTCTAAAATTAGTTCAGTTTAAAAATAATTTTACTTAAACTTACAACTTTTGAGTGATTAATTATATAAAAGATAGGAGAGCAAGAATGTGAAAAAATTTTCGAGATAAATATAATTCCGTTTGCAATTATTTCAAAGACATTTACGAAATTAATAGATTATTAGCATTATGTCATAAAACTAAAAATTATTAATTTTAATTCAAGTATACATTTATTTATTAGTTGAAAACAATCATGTTAAAATTAAAAATATGTATAATTTTTATTTAAGGAAAATATAAATGCTTTTCAAAATTATCTTTTTTACAGAATATTAAATAATTAATTGTAAAAAAGTATTTTAACCAGAGATTTTTAGATCCAAATGCTCACTTTTGGAACATTTTATTATGCTATCTTTACAAATATATTTAACAAAAATATTTGCAATGATTTATTAAAGTAAAATTATATTTTGTTAATATTATTTTAATAATAATGATAGCTTTTATTAAATAAGAAAGACTGTAAATAAAATTTTTACGAAGCTCATTATTGAGAAAATTAGTATTTAAAATAATAAATTTTTATTACCAGAAGATTTGCTTAAATTTTTAAATGCAGTATCTTAAAGTTTGCAGTATCAGGCCATTCTAAGCACTTAAAATTTAATAATTATTTTGGAAAAATGGATTAAGCTCTTGTTAGCATCTATTTGGAATGCGCCGAGGAGAAACAAACATTTTAGAATTGTTTCTTCCATAATTTTTTTTCTTTCTTTGATTCTTTCGTTCGAAGGTGAAAACCAATTGCGATGGTACTAGGCTAACTTCAAAGTTAAGATTAAACTTTTAATTAACTTTTTTTTAAAGTAAAGAAATATTATTTTATAAAAATTATCATAAAACCTTTTTATATTTGAAATTGATTAATAAATGATAATTAAATTTAATTTAAACCAGATATAAACTTTTGATAAACTTAATGCACACAAAATAATTAAAAGTTGTTATGAACCAATTAATTTTAAATTAATAGTTTAAATGATGTTCTGATAAATATCGAATCACCTTATTAAAAAATTAGGTTTCTTTTCTCTTAAGGTTTTTAAATTATATATTCAATAAAATTATTTTTTTTAAAGTTTTCTAATTCCGGATTGAATTGCGATAATAAGTCAGTCCCTAGTTAATATTGATATACAATTACAAGCTTTTAAAAACTTTAATTTATTTAGAAGAAACTTGATAAATGCAATACCATAACTGTCGATTAGCAAAGAACAAAAAATTATTGTTCTAATAAAGTAAACTCCATTTTTTAACTAGATTTACCATGATGCGGTAATCCATGAGGAGAGAAAGAATTGCTCCGTTGCAGATGATATCCGACATTATTTAATCCGATGGCATTATATCTGTAAGGGAAGGGGAGAAAGCAATATTAGAAGAACAGCAGACGGATTTTTTTTCGACCTACCTGAGATCACTCTCTCTTCCTTAGATAAGATGGAAACTCTCTTCGTGTGATTCAGAGGAGAAGTAAATGACTAAAAGGAAAATGCGACTTGGAATGTTCTTCCAAACGACTGCCCAAAACTTTTATACTTCGCCTGGACCAATAAGACATGGCCGACCTATTTGGGACAAGAAAAAGGGAATCGGCCATTTTCGAAAATATAGGACACTGAACCTTGAAGGCATAGAGCGCCTCTGGCGGGATACTCTCACATAAAGTTAGAACGAAGAATAATAATAATAATAAAAAAAAAGAACGAAATAGAAATCGGAGCAAGTGTTTGTTTATTGTTGTTTTGTTTTCTTTCACTTTTTCCGCTGGATCATTTCGCTTTCGTTCGACACGTTTTGATACACCTTTGTGGAAAAGGAGGGGAGGGGAACTTGGCTGTTTTGTACAGAAAGTTTATTTTTAGGAGTCTCGAACGATAGTGGTTTGTTTTTTTAAATTCAATGGCGGGATGGCCAGAATAGACGATTAACTCGCAGATTTTTCTGTGATAACATTTGATAATTGTTTGTTTCGGTCAGTATTTTTTATGCGCTTGTTTTCTTGAGTTTTGTTTTGAAAATTCTGTATGTTGTAGATAGTTTCCTGATCATAGATTTCTGCACTTGATCGCAATTTTTTTTATTTTTGTACATTGTTGGAGTCAAGTATATAAATTGATTACAAACTTATGTACAACAGGTATTTATAACAGTCACGAACTTTGAAGGATTACTTGAAACTTAGTGCTCGTTAGTTGTATTATAAATTAAACTGCTCTGTTAATTTACAGTCTTTTTTAAATTTAAAAAAAAAACATTGCAATTCGTTTAATAAAAAAAGTACTTTGTTAAAAAAAAATCATAGTATTTAAGTGAATATAATGTAGCTGTGCATGAATAATTTTTAATTTTGACATACTCTTTGATTGTTTTATTATTATTTTGATTAAATAAAATTAATTGTTTTTAACTTAAAAATAAATTTAATTTTTAATATACGCAAAGAGAAATTCTAAAAAAAAATAAAATTGTCCTTACATAATTTAAAGTTAAAAGTATGTGTAAAATTAGGAATAAAAGGTATATAGTTACAAATTTTTATTTAAATTTGATTCATAAAATTAGGGCTACTTGAAATATTTTCAGGATTAACAACGCTATCGAACAAAAATCATTTTTGACCTTGATTAACAGTAAATATCAAACCATATGGAAAAAAAGGCATTAATATTTTTGTGAAAATTAACAATATTCATAAATAAAATTAATAAAATTTCGTTTATAATAACTTGTTTAAAGATGAAATAAATGATATCTGTGATTATTATATTATTCTTAATAATCTTATTTATTTTCTCATCTAATACTTTATTTTTTTAACGACTAAAAAACTTTATACTTTCACGTTATGCATACGTTTCACATACGTTCATACTATATATGGCCTATAGCATATAGACTGTATATAATGTTAATATAATTTATAAAAACTAATCTTAAAGTTCTTTCTTTCTAAATTTTGTAGATATAAATCAAAACTTGATGTATATCTCTCGGGAATGTATTTAATGTATAGCAACAGTTACTATTTTTCAATTTCAATTAATCTAAATTGAGTAATAGTTTTCAATACCTGTTTGATCGTTTATTTATTCAATGATACAAAAGATAAGTCACCAATAAAACATTTACGACTCAAAAGTTATGATAAATTAAATTTCTGTTGAAAGAAATTCATTGTTAAGAATTTACTAGCTTATTGTATTTATAAATACCTGATTCATCATAAATGCTAACATAATTCTGGATCGTTTTAAGCAAGTTCATACTGAATATAATGAATTTAACTTGGCATAAAAAAATAATTTAATGTATCTTACAACATGCTATAAAATTTATATGAAGGGGTTTTTATGAATAATTGCTATTAGTTTATTTTTATTACGATAAAAGTAATTTCCAAATTTTTTCACAATAATTGTGACCTTTCACTCACGTTTATTAAGAAGGTATTTTGATGTTTCACTTGTACGTGCTATGAGCATATTTGTCATTTCTTTTGTGTATGTACTGCGAATAGCTCACTGACAGATTATGATGGAATGACATTTGATTCCCAGCTGGATTTTCAAGGGCAACTGTCCCACATTTACATGTTATAAGGTTAAAACCCCGGATAAATTCCACCACGCAACCTGATTTTCGCTTGCACGTGGAGCAACAATCGCTATTGAGTCTCCTTGTTTCTGAAAACGGTGATTTGAGTTCGCTTGCACCCTAATTGAGTACGTTATCATTGAGCTACGAAACTCGTATCTTCATATGTGTTTAAATGTCTTTCTTGTAAAAATTTAGAATTCTAATTTTTATCATGCTGTTCTGTACATACTAACATTTTGAAGAGTAAAAACTTAGTAAATGTCCATTACCTTTTTCAACATTTATAATGATCAAAAAGTTTTGTTGTTGTTGTGACTAATTCTCAGACTCCGGAAGAGCTAGACGGGCACCTCGAGGGTAGTCTACTCATGGATGGAGGGAAAAGGGGGCAGCTTCTGTTATGATGGTAACATAGGTAGAAGTCTGACTTGGCTCCGAGTCGCTGAAGAAGGAGACAATGTCTTCCGGGAGAATTTTTAAGGAGAAATTACCCCTCATTTGCCTATCGTATGGGATGAGACCAGGAAAACTCCCACCATATAGTCTGACTAAAGAGGCAGGATGCTGAATATCCCAAACGCCATCGTGTCTCCACGTTTTTTAAAACAGTGTCTACAACAATGCCGCCAGTGGATTGAATCTCACTAATCGCACACGTTACCACTGAGCCACTAGTCGAGCTCAAAGGGTTTTGAGTAGCCTAGTAATTAGCCCACTGGGCTGTCTAATTGGGTGGGCTCTATTCGAAACTCGAAAGATGTGTGTGTTTAAGACAGGAACTGGTACTATAAATCTGTTGGCTGGAATATGATTGTACTACGCTCGAAACAGAAGGCGGACGGTGAGTCACTCAGATACCACTATTAAACTGAAGTGGGTGCTCCATTTCATGGTTAATGTTGAATCCACTACATATTCGCTGCATGCAGAACAAGTGGCAGACATTAAAAAACACCAAACAATACCATTATCAAGAAAGAAAACAAATAGCTTGTCTTTTTTTCGAAAACTAATGAAGATAATATTTAATCTGTTTAATTAGTAAGCTGTTAAGCAAAATAAATTACACTTGTGAGGGTATGAATAAAAAATCGTAAACAATGAGTACTTATTAATACATTCTGATCATTATTAGTTGCTTAAATTCGTGCCAAAGATGTAATTAAAGTAATAATTTTATTCACAATGTAAAATACAACAATAAGATGTATTTTAGCTACGGCTCAAAGTGTAAAAATGGATAAGCATTATCAAAATCTTCAAATAGGGAAACGGAAACAATTGTCCTACGGGGAAAATTTCCATCTTAATATGCAATAAGCAAAACGAAAACCATCGCAATGTCGGAAGATTAGTCGGTCATCTATAAATAGCTAGTAGAAAGCAAGTTCATTTCAGAGGTTATCTAGCACAATTTTTTTTCCAAATTTCAATAACCCCCCAACTTGTTAGTGAAAGAATTAAAATCAAGAGCCCTTTAAGAGAACAAAGACTAAATAGATTACCATAAGGAGACAGTCAAAAGCAATACAAAGGCGTTTGGTTCAAAGCACTGTTTTTGTTGGTCGCGTGTTTTGCAAATTGTATCGTGTGGATCGTAGCTCTATATATAAAGTCTATTCTGATTAATAATCTGAAGTCAAAGAAAGTATCTTAAGTTTTCCTTTACCAGGTGCCTTTACGTGATCAAGATGAATAGCGATAAGTGCATATGATATTTAAAGTAAGCAGATTTTTATTGCTACTAGCCTTCGTGAAGAGTGATATTTATAATTCATTGTTGCTCAGCATGTATATAAAATATTTGTCTCCTTTTTCGCTGCACAAAAAAAAGGTCTGTTTAAAAGGAAGATGCTTTATGGTTTTTGAATTTGTTTACATTTTGCAGAAATGAGAATAAGGATCGTAATGATCCTTATAAAAAGTTTCCTGGATCAATGCTTTACATTAATGAATTTGGTGTAAACAGGAAAAGTGTACAAATTAAGAGAAAAATATTTTATTTCAATTAACAATTATTTGCTTTATTTATGTAGTTTTATTTCAAAACTTAAATTTAAAAACTTACTTATTTAATAATCTATTTATGAAGTCAAAGATGTAAAGTATTTTCTCTTTATAGGGATAAATTCTCTTTGTAGGGGATTATACTCCTTAATTACTTTATGTAAAACTTATTAACATGTAGCAAGTCACTAATATATTTAAATTACTATTTACAATAGCAATATTATTCTTTCCTAGAGGAAACGTTATATCTAATACGATCCAGTCATTCTCACATCTATTTTTAGATGTTTGATGGTATCTAAATTTTCTTTGTATTTTTAAATAGGGTTTGCTTTCCTATTTTGTTTTATTATCTATTGACCAACATTCACATTAAATCTTTTTTTCATTTGTAAACATTTATTACTGAGGATCATTTCAAAAATATTATATCCAAACTATGGTGATTATGAAATATATTATTTATTTGCATATAAAAATTTTTGAATTAACAAATAATTGATATTTGAAACAACGTTTAGTATATAGCATTGCCGAGGATCATTAATGGGAAAGGAAACCGGAGAATTTGTTGGAAAGTATGAGAGGATAGACATGCTATAGTGGCTATCACCATCAATGAATTTAAAAGTTTTGTATCTGAACAAACAGTCATAGCAAAGTTTTGTCTTTGGGACTGTGGAGTTACAGTTATCATCAGACAAACAGAACCGAGACTCTTTGCTGAACTCCACATTATACCAATCAGTCATCAAGCTCGTTCTTGGTATCATCGTGATCTTTTAAGTCGGTGGGTTGGTATCAGTGGCAGTCTTAGCAAAGTTGAACTAGTGTTCAAGTCACTTAAGCCAACTGTTCTCAGAGATATTAAAACATCTAAATTCCTTGCATATTCCATGGAATGTCGTGAATAGTTGATTGTGGGTCCACTATTGCTTCCTTTCGGATGTGATGATGCGTGAGTTCTGTTGTACATCTAGATAGTTCTGTGCTTTCGGGACAATTCACATTTCATCTATTGAATATATTCCAAGTTTTGTACAGTGGACATATCTACGTGCGTTTCAGCAGCGATACAATGTTAAGACCAGCCAGGCGTATGTAAGTCTACATTTTGACCACTCTTAAAATCGTCCAATTGCCTGAACTTCCTTCGGTTTGCTCTCTCTCTCTCGTCATCCAGTTACATCTTAATCCACAAGTGTCTTCTGAAAATTAGAACTTCTTAAAATTCTAAATTCCGTAAACGATAGATTCTAGTGACTGTTGGTTCATACGCAGTTTCTTTTTCTTTTATCCTGTACTATAATTACATGATCAACTTGCTTTTACAGATTATATACATAACGTATTTAACTGCGCATTTCCCGAAATTTGTATGTTGATGCAACCAAATCTTCACGATGATGCATTTTCTATGTCGGGCAGTGTATATATAACATATGTATATATACAGAGAGAAAGAGAGCTTTGACATTACGTTATTTCTTTTGTTAAAGTTAGTGGAAGTTCTCAAAAACAAATTTTTTCTGGGGATCCAGTCATAGGGCACATAACACTAGTTTAACGAAAATGGTTCATTTATATTTTAACATTTTAAGATTATTCCTCCAAGTGTAACTAAGTTTTAATGTTACTTATTATTATTAGGATTATTCATCATCATCAACATTGGCGACAACAATCGACAGCCCTTTGATATCCCTCAGAAGACTCTCCCAGGCCACCCTCCTTCCAACTATAGATTTCCAATTTGTAACCTTGAGTATGGCAAAGTATCCATTTCGACAATCCTTCCATCTCTTTTTAGGTCTACCCCTTGATCATTCGCAGGAAAGAGTTGCTGTTCGTTCTGCACTCATTCTCAGAAGATGTCCTGCCCATCTCATTCTACTTAATGTTATGGATTTAATAATATTCTTATCATTATGGATATTAAGAATTTCAAAATTATATCTTGTACGGCCTTTATTATACTCTAAAATAGCCCGGAAATAACTCTCAGAACTTTCCTTTCATAGACCGATATAGCTTTTTCCTCCTTCACAAGTCCAAGTCCACGTTTCTGAAGCATAAGTCAAGATTGATTTTATCAGTACAAAAGAATTTTCATCCTTTTTCTTTATCAAATGAGATTTCAACAAAGGTCTTAAACAAACAAAAAAATCAGCGATTAGATGCAGTAATCCTTTTTCGAATTTCAGGAATAAAATCAGTTTGATAGTTGATCTCAGAATCCGAATAGGTAAACGTTTTCATAGTTTAAAATTTAAATGGACTCAACCGCAAACAAATCAGCCTGGTATTCATTTTTACCACAGTATTCTTTTTACCACAGAATTTGTATTGATTTATTAAATATGAATAATTTTATACTGATATCAACATCTCTTATAACTTTTTTCCAGAGTCAAATTAAAAAGAAGACATGCAAATGCGTCTCCCTGTCTAACTCCAATATCAACCTCAAAAAAAGGCGGATGTCTCCCCCTGAACTCATACCGCAGAAATAGTCCCTGTAAGAGTGAGTTTTGCAAGTTTTATTAACTTTTTTGGTACATAAAATCTAGTCGCTTTTAGTAGCTCAGCTCTATCAATATTATCATAAGCTGCCCTGAAGTCCTCAAGCAGATGGTGGATTTTAAGTGCATACTGTATACATTTGTCCAAAATTTGTCTCAAGGAAAAGACTTGAACATCTATAGATCTTCCTTTTCTGAAACCACCCTGATATTCACCAATAACACTGGCCAGGATAGAAGACAAATGATTAAATAGATTCTTGATTAAACATTCAAGAAAATTTTATAAGCAACACATAATAAACTTTATAATTCTCACAATTCAGAATATCTGCCTTTTGATGTATGGGGCATAAAAACTTAATTTCTGTTCAGAAGGCAGGATCTCTTTCTCCCAGATAAAGAGTATTTTCTAAATAAATTTTGTCAGATAACTTAAATTAAATGTTTATAATTCAGCGAGAATAGCATTTGGGTCTGCCACTTCAGGATTTTTCAATTGGTCAATTACAAATTCAATCTCTTTAATGGAGGAAGAACCAGTTGACCACCCTGAACAGTAACTAGATGATCACTCTGAACAGTAACTAGTTGACCACCCTCAACACTATCAACTATAAAGTCTAAATTGCCTGACGTATCAGAGTTAAGCAGGTGTTCGAAATGCTCAACCCATCTATTTAGAACTTTTTCTTTTTCTTTAACAATGTTTCTATTCCTATTCTTATAATGAGTTATTCTTGGTTTTAAGTCCATACGCCCCTCTCATTAATGGACAAGGAAGAAAGTTCTACTTTCGTGACTGGACCTAAGGAGTTTGACTCCATTAAGTTGGTTCTCTTTGTAGATTGTCTTTTTACTGTTATGTATTCTTTTCTCCTGCTCACGTGCACTCTTATATTCACCAATTACATTTCTAGTAAATCTTTTATTAATCATATTTGCATATGCCTTATTTTTGTTTTCATTAGCATTCCTACACTCGTCATCAAACCATGCAGTTCTTTTCGACATTTTTTTCTCTATCTGTTAACGTATTAGGTATCGATATCATAGATTTTTCAACTTTTCATTCACATCATTACAATTCACTTTCTAAGTTCATTTTCATATTCTTCCTGAATTTTAGTATATTTCTGCTCCCTACAATTAAATCCTACAGGGCAAATCTTTTTCGCCTTCCTAGCTTCAGAGATCTTTTCTTTAAATTTTCAGATCATTCGATAGCGATCAGAATCTATATTTGCTCCTCTCTAAGTTCTCACATCCATGAGGTACGAAAAATGTCTAGAGTCAATCAACATATGATTGATTTGGTTGTTTTGTGAAATCATTAAGGATTATGTTGTTGTTTTAAGACAGTTAATCGTTATATCATAAGCAAGGATTACACCGCTTTTAGTCATTTAGCATTACCCAGGGGGCACGTGTAGCTAGAAGATATGCTACGGACGCGAGTATATACCCCACAACGCTCTATCATCATATTAGATCTGCAACTACGATTTAAAGTGGACTCCGAACCACTATTAACATCCATGGCACCTCCGGGACTCGAACCCAAAACTTGTGGTACCGAGTGCCAGAGGAGTAGCCACTCGGCCATCAGACCCCTCATTAAGGATTATTAAAGAGTTTTTGCATACCGTATTTTGGACGTCCGTTATTTTTCTCCCTTGCGCGCATGCTCATAGGAAACATTATTACAGATACGCATGCGCAATTTCCTGTGAGCATGCGCGCTAGGGAGAAAAAAATAACGGACGTCCAAAATACGGTATGCATTAAAGCGATTGTTCACTACAATGACTGTGAAACGTTTTTAAGAATGTACCCAAATAAAGAAGGGCCCAAGTGACTAGAGCTCAGTGCCATAGATTTCAGGCTCAAAGTAGTAGTGGTTCAGAATCCACTTTAAATTGTAGCTCCCAGTCTAATATGACTGTAGAGTGTTGGGCGTAGGGCTGACAAACATCCCCCGTAAAAAAGAAAACATCTCATGTTTCAATATGCCAGGAGGCGGATGGCCTTGGCCTACCAGGGGCTATTACGCCAATGAAGAAGACCATGAATAAAGTGGCAGAACAATAATTCAGATTCTTCTAAATCGGAAATTATTTTGGAAAGAATGAGAAAATGAAATTTGTTTTTAATTTACAATCGCTCAACTATACGATGCAGGATTTTATTTTATTTTTAATGATAAGAAAATAAAAAAAAAAGTTGAGATCGAAAAGATTCTGCTCGTGTGTTAAAATCGAGAAAAATGAAGTGACTACGTTGAAGAATTAAATGTTAATATAAAAAAGAAAGCTTATTAAATCTCAGTGTTTCGTCTTAATTAACTTTCTTTCTATTTTTGTCTAAATTTAACTTATGCATGACTTGTTTAGAATTTGATGGTATGTCTAATGATGTCATCACCTTATATTTTCTTTAAGATAATGGTCTTCTCATGCATGCAATCTGTTTTGCATATTCTTCTAAATGTGATACCTCCAAATTAAATGACACAGCAGATTTTTCTTATTTCTAATACGGCTTTATTGTTTGCTGTATTTTATCCGTATTGTTTTCAAAACTAAGTAAAACAATGCATTATCCAATGGCTTAGTTTCTATAATTAATTTCAATAACAATATATAATTCTTATTTATTTACAATTATGAAGTATTTTATTTAAAATAACTGAGAGATTGTTTGTAAACTTATTTTTTAATCGATTTAAAGTCGCATTGAATTTTTCTAAGGGATTTGAAAAGTGGCATTTATTGGGCGTTTTACATTAGATAAATATTTTACCCCCCTCCATAAAAAAAACGCTTTCTAAAATCATATGGATTTTAATTTTTTTAAATTTTAAAATGTTAGGAAGAACATCCTTTATTAATTTAATTATGAATATTAAGGTTTTTAGGTAAGAATATTAAGGTTGGCAATTTATCTTTAATTGCTAGATAAGTGATTTCTCATAGCACAATATTTTCAATATAAAAATTAAATAAATTAATAGTTTAAAAAAACTAAAAAACACGCTTTTAGGGTTAATTAAATTAAAAAGTAAAAAATAATTGTTAACATAATAAAATGACTGACGAGAAAATGAATGTCACTGTTCTAAAAGCGTGGGGTGCTCGATATCAATCAATATAATTTTTCACTAGTTTCATTCCGAAATGCAGAGTTAGTTTAAAAATGTCATACAAAGCACCCCACGCTTTTAGAACAGTGACATTCATTTTCTCGTCAGTCATTTTATTATGTTAACAATTATTTTTTACTTTTTTAATTAACTCTAAAAGCGTGTTTTTTAGTTTTTTTAAACTATTAATTTATTTTTTACTTTTTAGTTTGATTAACTCTAAAAGCGTGATTTTTTTAGTTTTAAATTCTAAAAGCGTGTTTTTTAGCTTTTTTAAACTATTAATTTATTTTTTACTTTTTAGTTTAACAGACAAACAAACATTCAGGTGAAACAACTGTTTTCTTTCTGAAAGATGCCTGTAAATGTTTCTTTGCAGCTTAAATAATGTATATGAGGAGAAACAGATCTCCAGGGGAAAAAGTCAGTTACATACATACATACAAACATACAAACATACAGGTGAAGCTAATAAAAGCGTATTAATAAGTAATAATTTATAAATATATAAATACTTATAAATAAAAGGCGCTGCATTGCTACATATTATTTTATTCGCCATATATTAAGTTGTCCTTTACATAATACCTCTGACAAGTCATTGTATTTTAAAGTTTACATTTAATTTTTTTTTTCGTTTTGTTTTGTTTGATGTATTTATGCAATTATAGTAACATTATAATTTCACTTCTTTGTATATTATGAAATATCGGAAGCAGAGATGGTGTAGCTCTCTGATTCTCATATCGTGGAGCTTAAATTGCTAGGAGAAAGTGGCATATTTTCTATATAAAAATTAAATATTCTAAATCAATTAGAAAATTATAAAATAGTAATATAGGCTATATTGATATATATATATATATAGTAGATATAGGATAGATTTTTCATAAACAAACTCTTTAGCTATTAACTATTTCCAAATTATTAATAATTATTCTCTTCAAAACCCTATAATTAAACCTAACCTTCTCTATAACCCTATTCTCTAACAAAATATATGCGCTAAATAGTATTGTATATTTTTTCTGTTTCAAAGTTCTTCTAAGAAGGCTTTTTAATAATCATTATAATGAATTCCGATTTTAAAACATTAAAGATCTCAACTCTTTCGAAGGAATTTTTTCAGCTTTGACACCTATGAAGGTTATAATGCAGAAGAACTTAAATTGTCTGATATTAAATTAAATTATCTGATAAAAAAATAAATATTAAATTATCAATATAGAAATTATTTATCTATATATTAAGTTGTCTGATATTTAAGGTCACTTGGGAAGTCAGACAAGTTTTTGAAAATAAAAATTTGATTATAGTGTGAGATTTCCGATTTGTAAAACTAATTAGCTGAGAACAGTAATATTAATTTTTTGGAACTTAATATTCTTAATATTTCGATTTCGACTAAAAGGATTTTTGCAATCCATCTACAAGAAAAAAATTTATTATGTAATACTATCCGAATAAGTTAAAAATTTAATTAATTAACTTTAAAAATATTTTTAATTTTTTTAGTTTTAATTAAGTTTAATATAGAAAAAAAAAAGTAAGATGGGTGAAAGCGACATTTTTTTTTTGTTTTTTTGTTAAAAGGGCCTCAAAGATAAAAAGTTTAAAAATAAATTAAAATAAAGCGTTCTCTTTAAAAGTTCAGAAGCTATTTTAAGACAGTAATTTCCTAGACAGAATTGTAAATTTTTACTTGCCACTTTGAATCGTAGCGTTTAAATTGACTGCGTTAACTATATGGGATCATGTGATAGTAGATATACACAGAAATAGAGGGTAAGAGAATTAGTCTGTTGAAATTAGCAAGCTAATTTTTTAACCATTACTTTATGGTCTTTTGTTTTCAATTCAACAATGCATTTCTGAAAAGAAAATTTTCTAATTCCTTTTTACAAAAGCTTCGGAAATTATTTCTCTTTCGATACAGTAGAATTTTTACTGATATATTTATCAGGTATTAATCATTTATGATATAATAAATAGAGAATATAACAATTGAATGCATATGGAACATTTCTTGAGATGCCAAATTAAATAAAATCTCTGAATCAGTAAAATGAAGTAATAATCTCTTTTATTCAATTATATTTTGTTCATATTAATTGTTTTTATTTATCTACCATGAGAGAAGATTTTAGATTTATTTTAAGAACGAAAATGTAGGCTACCAACTAGGTAAAAAAAAACCAAAGCTTGTGTATATATACAAAAAATAATAATAATCAAATATTTTAATGTAATAGGCGCTAAATTGCAATGTATTTACTGCCAATCGTAATTCATCTCGTATAAAAAATAATTTCAAAAATCAAGTCACAATACACGAAATCTTTTAGTTTTATTAACCTTTTAATGCGTGTTGAAAATCATTTCACTAGTGGATATAAAGAATTTTTTCCTTTTGTGTGTGTGTATGGAATATAAAAATAACATAAATTTATTAAAATCCCTAAATTTAATAAAATTCTGTGATAATAGACATAAAAATTAATGTTTATTTATAAAAAATTAATAACACAAATGTAACACACTTTTAAAATATTTTAAGGATGTGAAATACATTGTTTACAAATCTAAATCCATTCAAAAAAGTATGAAACATCCAACAAACGCCCATACCTCGCGGGTTTTTTTTTTTCTCTTTGCGTAGTAGACACAGAATGAGTAAATTTTATTGCATTTAAACTATTTTGAATTGAAATTTGAAAATAAAAGAAATAGAGAAAAGTGTTTATATAAAAGTGTTACAAGAAAGTATAGAAAGAACTTTTTTTATTTGCATTTGAATATAATAAAAATTAAAAATAAATTACTATGCATTCACACATACATATTTAAAGACACTGTTTTTTCCTCGTTATTCTTTTCTTAAATCTTATGAATATTTACTGTTTGTTATTAAATTTTTCTTTTGTTTTAAATTTATTATTTCAATGAAAAGTTAAATAATTTTCCTTAATGTGATTAAGCTGTGTTTGATTTATCATATGAAATTTATGTCACTATAACTATACGTAAAAATAGTCCAATACGATTTATCTTTATTATTATTATCATAATGAATGTTACGGTTATTGCTATCAATTAAGTGCATTCAAGTTTAAAGAATCTACCATTTTAAAATAAAACGCTTCATAACTTCATATGTTATTTATTTGAAACCGTTTTGTTACGAAAAAAAGTCATCAGAACATTAAATAGAAAGAAAAGAGAGAGAGAAAAAAAAAAGATACTTCCCAAACTCATAATGAGTTGGAAAATCGGAATTTCTCGCTAGATGTAATTGTTTCAGACAAGACGAAAGCCATGAGATGTAAGAGGGTTCGCTCGTGCGTGAAAAAGAACCTCAGGAAGTCTTGATGAGTTTTCCGAAGCGTGAAGGCTTGAGCAAGAGTGTTCCAAAAAGATCTCGCGCGCTCAATGGGTTTCCGACGATTATTTAATTATTATGTTTTAAAAGGGCACAGTCGGTATCCATGATGAAATAGTTGCGAATGAGGGTTTATTTTTCCTTTCAAATTTCGAGATTTAAGAACATTTAGAAATAAAGAAAAAAAAAGTAAAGAATATCAAAAATTATTAGAAAATCATTTCATAAATCTTATTTTAGCAAAATTATCCGAATTATTTATGTAATTCCAAAAATTGAAATATTATAAAATCTAATATTATCCAAACTTATTTATATTATCTAGAATTATAACGTAACAATGAGATTATCTAAATAAATATCTTGATGAATTTAATAATAAGCTATAATTTAACAGTTTTTTTTCCCTTTATTCTTGTCTCTTGTTATAATTGTTTATAATTTGCCATTAGAAATAAAAATAATACCAGATTTGGGTAATTTAAGTGCTTTTATTTTGTTATGACGAATATGTATCGTTAAAATCAAACTTTTATATTGATAACTACTATATTGTTTTTTGTTTAATGCCCGGCACTTGATCCGAGATTATTTCCATTATAAGGGCGGATATTGTAGCAGATTCAGTATTATTCAGGTGCACCTATATATACTGAGCCACTATAATTTTAAACGAATATCTCCAACAGCGGTATCTCATAGCTCGAGACTCCTTCCTCTTCGGACAAACCAGCTTATAAAGTTATTATACCTATCCAAGACGAGGACATATCGAAACACAGATGCAGTTCTTTAGTTTTGAACTTAATTCCCTCAGTACAGGAGCCAAATACACTATACACAAGCTGATTCAGATCTTGATTTGCAATGGCAAAAACATGAAATAAAATTTGGAGAATTGATGAATTTTTAAAAAATTTAATAACGTATTCATAAAAGGAAAATAAATCTAATTATAAACTTTATGTAAAAGAACAATTAACAATATTTTCATTCAAATAATTCCTTTCAGATTTTTTTTTTTTTAAATACAAACTCAGTTTAAATATAAACACTATTGTTAATAAGCTCAGCTAAAATAACTCGGAATGAATATCAAATAATCAGAAAAGTCTTGAGATCTAGGTGAGTTAACACCTTAATTGTAAAAAACCCCATTAAATTTTGTTTTGGTTGATTGGTTATATAAATAATACAATGGCAAAGAATTAGTTTTACAAAAGCCTTTCATTTCATTTTTATCAAACAGCATTATATCTATTTTTCTAGCCTAAAGGGATAAATTGTTAAGTTTAAATTAAAACTATAACTCTTCAAAAGATATAAAAAAAAAAATATCAATTTTGCATGTATAGTAAAATGAGCTCAGTTTACAGAATTACAATTTTATAATGTTAAAACTAAAGGTACTTAAAAATCATATCAAGTATCATAATTATTTGTGATATGTTAGGATTTTTATTATCATGTGCGAACATGATCTTGTCCTGGTTAGAGATCCGGGGCGTGGTTATTAAATAAAAAACAAGTTATAATTTTAAAACCGATGAATCTCTCCGCGAAACGCAAGAGACTTTCATTTCAAAAACTTTTATTTAAAACAAGTAATATAAAAAAAAATTTTTTTTGAGTCAATTCCTACTTTTTTTCACTCTATTGCAGAAAGTCTTTTAAAAATAATTTTCATTCATTTCTTAAGTTTATCTGGCGCCATCTATTGGTAGATGCATGCAACTTAAATGAAAAAAAAATTTAAAAATAATGAATTAGATTTAATTGCTGAATTAATATTTGAAAAAACTGTGTTAACATCCAGTGTCATCCACTACAAGTTCAAAAGAAATGTATTTGAACTTGAGCGGATGAATAAAAAGTATTTTATGAACGATTGAAAATTTGAACAAGATATATATAGGAAGAGTGTGAGTTAATAGAAGGAATTGAATAAACCTTGATTTTCACGTGATTTTATTAATGTTTTAAAACATGCATGAAATATGTGTTGATAAATCTACAAAACGTTTGACCCATATCAAGTCTCGTACTCTGTAATACATTTTGAATTGTCTTGCTTTCAAAATATAAGCAGGCTGTTTCAATATCCTCAAAATAACGTCTAAAGATTAGTTTGTGTTTATGTAAGTTAATTAAACCATCACTTAACAGACTTCTCTTTCTGAATTGGGTTGCGCTTCTTGTAATATTTGAAAACTTCTTCTTCTTAAACTTCTAGAATTTTCGAATTTTAGTATATTTCTGTTACTATTGAATTTTATAGTTCTTGCGATTCTACAATTTAGGGTTCCGGGTTCTCCAAGTCTCTTTTCCGCGCCAAATGGAATCGCGAAAACCGCAGTTTCGACCATGTTGTTTGTTTAAGAGAGGGCGAAAATCGCAAGGGAAAAAAAAATCGCCAAAAAACATGCAAAACGTTTTAAGTATAGAACTACCTTATTGTAATATTCTGACCAGTTGCTTCATAAATTTCTGGGGTTATTGGACATTGATATAATTTTATGTGTAATCGTTCAGTCAATTATGTTCACATATGATAAGTTGAAATTAGCGAGAAGATATCAGTTTTTTATTTATTTTATTGCTCTTTAACGATAATAGTTATTATTAATAACTATTAGTGTTAATTATTTCTACTCATTATTTATTGTTATTCTTTAAATAATAAAAATATTTGTATGGAAGTAAAGGCAAAATCGCAGAATAGGGTCCGCTGGGATTTGGCACCAAAATTCTTTTTGCCAAAAGGGCCCCAATAAAAGAAGTTTTGTGTTTTGGCCCCCTGTTTTGTGATTTGGCAGAAGAAAATATGATTTTATAATTCATACTTTTAAGTAGGGAAGTTCAAATTTTTTAACTTACTTAATTTGTATAAAGTAATGTCAGATCTTTTGTTATTGATGTCGTGTAAATTTAAAAAGCATTATATAAGAGATTTTTTAGTTATACGAATTAAATATAAGAAATCCGTAATAGGTTATATCCTTATATATTTTAAGAAATAATATATTCATTAGATGTGAAAATGAACTGATCGCCATAGCACTTTGAATTAATCATACTTTTGTGTAGTAAGTAATATGCAGAGTAGAGTTTACTACTAATATTTTATGTTAAATTATTTAATTCGTATTTAAGTTTTCAATGATTACTTAAATATGAATTAAATAATATACTTTTTTATTAAATAATACACCGTTTTATTAAATAATATACTGTTTTATGAAATAATATACTGTATTATTAAATAATATACTGTTTTGAAAACTTAACGTATACATATTGATGCTTATCACTTGATTTTTCAAAATGAAATTCCCAAATTGAAAAAATTGAATACTCTTCAAACATCTATTGATACCCACATTTAGTCCACAATTGATTCAATTTGATTCTAATTCAAACAAAATTGTTTTATTTACATGATATATTAACAGTGGAAGTCACATACTCACGAATACTAATATTCACATGATGTTTTTTTCAATTCTTCCCATGAAAATAAGTTTGAATGCAATTGCTTAAGAACAATGTAAATTGTAAATAGTTAATAAGCAAATATGTGAGTTTATAGAAGTTATCAGTCAACGATTTATTTTTTACAATTTAAAAATTATTTCGAGGCCCTCTTTTATATTTTTTTCTTGAAATACATTTAGTAACTATAACATATTTTTAGCAATTAAAAATCTTTTTTCATCTTATTTATAGATCATATTTTAAATGAGTAAAATAAACACATTCATAAACATAATTATCATATTTTACAGCAAATAACTGATTTTAAATACATATGATAAGCATTTGCCAAATTGGACGGTTTCAAACAGAGCACTTTATAGGAGAGAAAGAAAATTTCAAACGGGTTTTAATTACGATAAAATAATTTTAATCTTCAATAATTAAAATTTTACATTACATGATATTAAAAAAATTAGTTGAAAAAGAAAATTCCACAATAATTATTAAACTCTTTTCCTTCAAAACTGCTTTATGCAGCGTGTATATATGATTAGCACCCTAATAAGTAATCGATTCATTCTTTTCAACTTTTTAAACTTCATTATTAAAAACGTAGGCAAAAACGGAATACGAAAAACTGTAACATTCCCAGCGCCTTTCATATCATTAAGAGGTTTGATTTGTCGCTCTACAATAATTTTTTACACACTTTGGGCTAACTAGGCCGGGACTTATAGTTTAACGTGGATTCCGAACCACTCACAAACATTCATGCCATTGCCAGGATTCGAACATGAAACCTGTAGCACCAAAGGCCAGAACACTAGCTAATTGGCCATCAGGCTGATCTATTTTCTGAAGAAGATTTAATCATAATCACAATAAAATTACAGTGAAACTCTAATTTAGCATAAATCAAGGTTTTCAAAAAGAATAATGAATAAATAATAAATAATTCAAATTTAAAAAAAGTTAAATAAATTTTTGTTAGTCTTAACTGACGGACGAAATGTTACTTAACACAGGTTTTGATCAATTAATTTTTTTATGCAAAAGAAATTTGTGGAGGCAAAGATTTACATAGACAAGAAATACTATTAATATAAAATTTAATATTGTACCAAATCATAATAATTTATTTAAAATATATGTAAGGAGGAAATAACTATGCGACTCTTCTATAAATTTTCTGATTAAAAATAACTTTGCTAACAGGGTTGATTTTCTTTAACTATTTTATTTTTAATGTTGATTCCTCAATGCTTTTTTTGCATCTTTTTCTAAAAAAAATTATTAATGTTATAAATTAATATTATTATTAATTATTAATATTAAAATTATTTTTAATTTCTCTGAAACACATTTATTAAATTTCGTCAGAAAAAAAAATTATTATACAACAATAAATGAGTTAGGAAAGTTAAATCAAATGAAATTTTTCTTCGAAGTGATGAAATTTTAGTTAATATGAATATTAGTAGCTAGAAATTGAAAACTGAAATCATCGGCAATCATTCATCAATTTTAATTCTACATATTTTTCGCTGAAATATATTTAAACTATTGATTCATTTCAAATGCACTTACCTTTCTTATATATTAAGAAAAAAACAGCAAAATTCTCTTTTAAAAAATAAACACATCAACTTCTATTAAATTCAGAAAATAATGTAAAATATTATATAAATACACATAAAAACAAAATAAAATACAGAAAATTTACTTATAAATCACAGTTAAAATCGACTACAGAGCAGGACCTTGACCTTAATGTCTGCTCCTGAATTACTTGCTTATGGAAAACAAGTCATTTGTTTCTTCTAGGATTTGATGCTTTTATTCGGATCAATGAATCCTAGAAAGAAAAAAAAAAGGAAGAATCCGCCAATGATCTTGGTTGTAACAGACGACATCGCGGTCCTCAAATTAACCGAAAAAACAATGGCCGGGAAACAACAGCTACCCGTCGCTGAAATCCAGATCGCTTTTCTTGGGTTGAAAGCACCGAATCTCTGGTATTTACCTGCAAATTAAGGCATCTACATCTCAAGTGAGTTTCTTTCTTTTTATTTAAATATTTCTATCAATTATTTAAAAATATTATTAATTATTAATTAATTTAAAGTTATTAATTTTTAGTTTTATAAATTTTTATTAAAATTACCTGAAATATTTCGGAGTTTATATATCATTTATTTTGATAATTTGAATTTTATTTAACATCAAAATGAATGATGTTTAAATAAATTAATGGGTTTTTTTATATAAATAACGCAAACCTTTCATGTTTGAATTACAGCACATCTTAGAAAGTCTAACAATATTAATATTGAAAATTTCTTCAATATTATATTTCATATTTCATTTCATTTATTCATTTTTTCATTTATTCATTTCATTCATATTTCATTTATTTAACCAATGGACATTTATATTATTTAATTAAATAAAACTAAATTTCTTTTTCTCCATCTTCATTGGCGCAACAGCCCATGGTAGGCCAAGGCCGTCTGCCTGTTGGCAGATTTCTAGACACGAGATGCTATCTTTTTTTTTACGGGATAAGGTTGTCAACCCTACACCAAAAGCTCTACAGTCATATTAGACAAGGACTTACGGTTTAAAATGGATTCCGAACCACTACAAACATCCACGGCATTGCCGGGACTTGAACCCAAAACATGTGTCCCCGACGGCCAGAGCGCTAATCACTTGGCCATTTGGCCCTAAAACAAAATTTATCAATAAAAAAATAATAAATACTTCAGAATGTCTATGCAATTTAAATATCAATAAAATTAATTTATTAAAAAGTGACAAATTGCTTTATCACATTCTTCTTCTTCATTGGTACTACAGTCCCATGGGGGGTCAAAGTCATCTGCCTACTGACAGATTTCGAGACAGGTTATGTTTTTCGATAAGGACTAGAGTTGTCTGCCCTCTGCCCAACGCTCTAGATTCATATTAAACTGGGACCTACGGTTTAAAGTGAATTCCGAACAAACATTCAAGGTACCGCCGGGACTCGAAGCCGAGACCTGTGTCATCGAGCTCCAGAGTTTATCGCATTCATAAAAGAAAGATGAATTATCTAATGTTAAGTTAATATGCTCATCGATGATGCTTTTGCATTTTTAAGACAGTCTAAAAAATTATTACTCATTAAGCGCATGCGTTGTTGTGAATTGGATTTCAATATGGAAAAAAGATCAGTTTTTCATTTAGCTCCTGATATCATATCATAATATCTTTCAATCACCATCTTCTTTCATATCGCAAAAACCTTTTAGTTTTCCTTCGAGTCTTTAAATTTAATTGTAATATTTGTAATACTTATCATACAATAAATGAACTATGATTCTCAATTACATTTTTATACAATATTGTATTTGATATTCATTGCAAATGCTTATTGAAGGTTATAAAATTTATAACTATTCTTTTAAAATTAGTTTTCTTCCAAAATATTATTTTCTTTTCATTAAGTTATTATTTTATAATTATTCATGTTAAATAATTTGGTAATAATGAATCTAAAGTATTTTACCACAACCACATAAGTTATATTTTAAGTGTACTTTTTATTCTATGGATCATAATTCACAAAATATTCTTAAAATTTCAGTTTTTTTTTATTTTCGTTTTATTAATTAAATTTTTAATATTTTATTTTTAAAATAATGTTGAAAAGAAGTTATTATTGTGTTGTAAATTAGTAACTGTTCAGTTAAGATGTTGTTTAATAAATTGAGTTTTTTTTAAAATTCAAGATATCTATTATATATAATTCCCGTGTCACGATGTTTGTTCGCGATGAACTCCGAAACTAACCATCCGATTTTAACTTTTTTTTTTTTTAAATGTGTGTTTTGTTCCAACTTGAGAAATAGGATAGTTTTTATACAGATTTTTCGTATTTAATTGCAGAATCGGTTAAAATCTACCATTGAGGAAGTCGCCAATCTTGCAACCCTGAATTTTCGCCAATTTTCCGCCAATTTCTTTAGGGTTGCAATACTGCAATTAGAGGAAGGAAAAATCTATTCATGTTTTATTTATTTTTGAATTATAAAGTTTTGCAACAATATCACATTTTTGCAATGTTTATCCATATTTTAAAGAATAAATTGTATAAAAAATAGTTAAAGTTGATATTTTTATGTGAAATTCAAAGGTTTTGAATATATTTAATCAAAACACTTGCAAAAAGGCTAAATATTTTAAATTCAGGTCATTTCATTTTAAAAAGCCTTTGCAAATAGCAGAAAGTTGTAAAAAAACATTTTGTCGAGCAAATTTTAACTTTTTCAAAACAAAGCTCAGAAAATATTTACAGCTTTAAGAAAAAATAAAACTATATTTTTTAATAAATAAGACTATGAACTTGATAATTCAATGGCATTTTAATCTATTTACAACATTTATAAAAGTAATATATCTAATTAAAAGTTGTTTTTAGCTTTTTCTCAGAATGAATTTTTATGCTTTTTGTTTTCATGTGAAACACCATAACACAAGTAATTTTGATCCAAATGCTACAAAACTTTGTATTTATGTTTTTCATAAATATTTACAGAGAAATGATTATAGCTACATAAATATTTTTTATTTTAATTTATAAACTTGGAATTACATGCAAATTTTGGAAGAATTTTGTGTCGACAGCATTTAAACTAGCATAAAATAATAAATAATAAAGATATAAATTTACCAGAGGTCTATTCACTGTAAAATGTTAGTACAAACAAATACAAACTCAGAAATTTAAAAAATATTGATTTGATTTCAGGTTTTGTAACAGTATCAATTTTTGGCCATTTTTACCCTTATTTTAGCTTATAAGAATTAAAAAATAATAATGAAATTTTTTATGTGAAATCATTAGTTTTTAGATACATTCAATCCAAAAATATGTACAAAGATAAAAAATTTCAAAAAAAAATTTCTTCGAAGGTGTTCGTGTATCTTAAACGATCGTTTGCATTTGAATTTTATTGTGAATTTTTTTAAGTCTTTTCTTATTATATCCCGATTTTATTTTAATTGTATTGTATTTTTTCAATTATCAATTTCAGTAAAAGACCACCAAAAAAATCGAACCTCAGAATCCGTGTTTCTCCCATGGGCAGCTGTATGTTGCATGCTCACGTGTTCGAAAACCATCGAATTTATTTATTTTGACGAAAGACAGACTAACAAGAAATAGTGTTCATCGCTTAGTTCTTAGTTAAATGAAAGTAATGATTATTAAAAATTAAATTAGGTAAAATAATTATAAAACAGTCTTAAAAATCAACATTATCTACCTCATTCATTAAATTAATAAAAATTAAACATTTTCTATTCGTTGAAGCTTAATTTGATCTTTTCATCATTCTTTACCAATCACTTAATTAACAATACCAATTATAGTATCTAATAATTGAACGAAATACAAGAAAGCCACAGCAACGCGTGGCCGGGTCCTCTAGTATTTCTATAAATACTCAATAAGCATTTATTAAAAAAAAAAAGCTTATTTTTATAATAAATAAAGTAATTACATTTAAGTGGATTACATTTAAAATGGATCATTATTATTAAACTCATCATTAAAATTGAATTAATGTTTCCTGTAGTTGATATTTCATTGATATATTGTAGAGCATTGTTTTGTTTTGTTGTATGCATGTATTCTTTTAATTAAAATTAAAAGTGAAATACGAATAAATAATTTGTAAACTTTTCGAATACGAAACAATTAAAAATTGTTTTAAAACTTTTGTTTGAGAAAACATTCTAAACACCTAAACTTTTAATTTCAGTATACTGATTTAATCTTTTACAATCAGATAGAGCTTACTATTTTGTAGTAACTGTCAGTTATGATTACTTAATGAATTGTTTCATACTCCTGCCTATTGTTTGTAATTTCTAGTATTGTTGACCTATAACTACTGTTATAATATTTTAACAAGATCGCCTACAGATAGACTTAAACAATTCCTTCTAACTTAAAAAAAAAAAAGTAGTGTACAATTGTGACTGAATAGAGATCTAATCTCCTAAGTAAGTACGAAAATGTATCGGATTTCAAATCTATATTTTTAATTGAGTTCCAACTTGTGTTTCTAACTTAATTGTTTGAAATTTAGCTGTTGCATTTTAAGAGAAAACATCATTTCTGTTGTAGGTAATGGCAGGATTTATATAAGCTCATTTATATTTGGATTTAATCAAAATATACTATAAAAGAAATTAGCTGTGTTAAGAAACATGAGTAACATATTGCATCCGTAGATGTATTAAAATATGCGAAAATATGTTTCATGCATCACCTGTGTGACAACTTCCACCTAGGATAATGGCTGCGGATCTGTGTTACACAAAAAGCTGATTTATGCTACTGATTTTACCACGTCCACACCCGGTCCCGATGCCCATCTATTCCATGACTAAAGCGAAAGCTCGTCATTGAAAGCTATGTGATACCAGTCTGCTGGCAAAATTAAAAGCCATTTTTTTTCTAATGCAGGTGGTAAACACATAGACAGTTGCCTTTGATGTCTTAAGGCAAGCACCGCACCGACGTTACTCATTTAACCCTATCCAGGAGGTGCGTGTAGCTTGAAAATAAGCTACGAACGCAGAGTAACAATACCCCCACAACGCTTTACGATCGTGTTAGACCGGGACCTAGAGTTTAAAGTGGATTCCGAACCACTACAAACATCCATGACACCGCCAGGACTCGAACCCGAAACCAGCAGTACCGAGTGCTAGAACTTTAACCACTTGGCCATTCAGGCCCAGTTAAACGACATCATGTCAACAGTTATGACACTTCTTCAGATGACTATGCCAATGTAGTGTTGTTTAAATGTCTTTGAGAGCGTTACTCTGAATGCCGTGAGATGATGGAATACAGATGTATATATGGTAGAGGCTGTAGCTCGTGTGGTAACGATCAATGAGTGGGGCAGTGGGGCTGTTGCATATTCATCCTGTCTCGCCTTGAATATATGCCCTTTCGTTCTTCCTGAGCTTTAATTTTGCCGATGCTGGCAAAACCATTGCTCTCAATATTTTGTACAGATGGCTATCTAATATTCATATCTAATGTTTGATATGACCAATCAAATTTCCGTATCCTGATTGGGCGATCACTTTCGAAGTCGTCCAATTGTTTATAGAATCTTCGACAATACCTAGAAACAAGACAATCCCTAGAAACACAACCAATAACAACATTATTGCTTGTGTTTCTAGGAATAGCATGTCAAACAATAAGATAAGATATAGCCGTCCACGATTGTTTTCTTTTTATATGATGCTAATATTCCAATAAAAGTGTGTGCTATGACCGAAATTAATACTCAGTGTCCTTGAAAATATTTTTGTTTTTAATTTTAAAATTTTAATTGACGTTAAAAAAATGAAATTTCAAAATGATGGATTATTATTATTAATATTATTATTATTATTTGCTAGTCTACTTCATTTTTGTATGCCAATGTTGACTTCCACTTTTCTTTTTGAATCGTTTTAATTATAGATAAGTTAGCTTCCATCACTCTTTGGATAATTCTAGCGTGTTTTTTGAGGAAAAAAAAAGGCTTACAACCTTTTTTTGCTTATTATATATATTATATTGCATTTTATATCATTGCATTGTTTATGTGCATTTTTAGTATATCACGCTTTTTGCTTTGTCTCCCGACATACATAACGAGGAACTACGGTACTTTTAAAATATATTTCAATATATGCATAGTTTATTTGAATATATTTTCTGCATTTAATGAAAATTCACATTTGTTTATATATTACAATTTATCAATCGTCTAAAGTTGTGTTACCTCTAAATCTTACACTGTTTATTCCTCACACGTTTTCTTTTTTCAATAGGCCATTTCATTGTTTTTCCGTGTCCCTTTTTGGGTGATCTATTATTATATAAATTCTGTTATAAAATTAATTACGAATAATATGGATGCATAAAACATAACTGACCCGAGTGTTCACAGCATCAAAATAAAGTTTTAAAAGGAATGTTAGAATTTTTAAAAAATTTTGCAAGGTTACGATTCATGCGAAGAAAAAAAAAACCTGTTCCCCCCTTTCTTTCAAATGTGACCTATAATTGACGAGAATAATTTATAACATTTTATAATGTAAACAATGGCACAGATCCAAAGCATGCGCATTTTGAATAAAACATATTCATTCAATTCAAAAGAGTAGGAGCAGATTTCTATTCCTTTTTTTTTTCTTCTTTTATTATATGAAGATTTGAGTTACAAAAAACGGATATTGACACGTGTCTCCGTTTCAGTGTCAACATAGGATACAAATATACATTCTGAGGTTTTGAAGTTAATCATAAGTTTTGTAAGTATTTTATAGTTCATCAAAACTGTTTTTTAAATAGTTCATTGTAAAATTTAGCTGATTATAAAAGGGCCTGATGGCTTAGTAACTAGCACCCAGTCTCTCGGCTTCGTAGGTTTCGGGTTCGAGCCGCCGACTGTACCGTGGATTTTTATAGTGGTTCGTAATCCACTTTAAGCCGTAGGTCCCGGTCTAATATGACTCTTGGACGTAGGACTGACAACTCACTCTACCCAGTAAGAAGTCAGCATCACGGAGCCAAGTCTAATTTCTACCCACGGTTGCTCTATCCCAATAAGAGCTGCCCTTCCATTTTTATCCTTTCATCAGACCATATGGGTTCTCGAACTTGGTGTAGATGTTGCTGTCTACCAAGTGAGATAAGAAATAACAACAATTGGTTATAAAATCTTTAACTAAAATGCAATGATTTACTTTTTCAATGATATTTGGAGTTTACGTAATTATTGTATTAGATTTTTGGGTACTTACGTATTAACGCTACCTTGGCTGCAGATTTGGCGGTTTTTAAGTGTCGCCAATTTAACAGCTATAGATTTGCTGATTTTTGACGCCATTTTTTAGTGCTACGAAAATGCCTGTCGGCCTGTTTTCCACTGAAATCTGTTTGACTACTTTGTGTTTAAATAAATTGTTTTGAATTTTAAAAGCGTTTTGATTTTAAATAAAGTGTTTTATATATTTTATTATTTGGGTGGATCGGGTTTATTTTCGGGGTCGGGTTGCTCTTTATTGGCGCAACTGTAGCCAAAGTATCGTTAATACGTAAGTACCGATTTTTGTAAGACATAGAGAATAAGGATTTTATAAATTTACAAAAAAATGTGTTTCTAGTATGGTGTCGCTATGTTAATGCTTGCACATCTTTATATTTGGTCTATGAATCATCATGTTTGTCGACCATTTTTAGAATGGAAACACTTCTTTGGGTTGACCTTGTTTCAGGGTAAAAAGTAAATTTAGTAAACGAAAAGCTTCAGGAAAGGCTTTTATGTTTTTCATAACATTATCAAAATCATAAAAAAAAAAAACTAAAATGACTTTTTAGAATATCAAGATTATTCAATATCTAAATAAGTTATAAAATGCAATAATTAAATATGAAACTTAGAATTTAAAAATATTAGTAGATTAATAAATTAATAGATATAAAAAAATATCCTAGGGAATTATTAAATTGATTTAACTAACTAACTAAACTAAACTAACTAAACCAACAACTAACTAACTAACTAAACCAACAACTAACTAACTAAACTAATCTAACTAAACCAACAACTAACTAACTAACTAAACCAACAACCAACTAACTAAACTAGCAACTAATTTATTATTTTATATAATTGGAATTATATAAAATAATAAATTAGTTGCTAGTTTAGTTAGTTAGTTGTTGGTTAGTTAGTTGTATTTTCTTCTTCACTTTGCTGCCTGATAGCAAATTGGCCAGTGCCCCTCTTTGATATCACAGGCTCCAGGTTCGAATCCTGGCAGGTGCATGAATGTTATGTTAGTGGTACGGAATCCACGTTAAGCTGTAGGCCCCGATTTAATTAGCCTAAAGTGTGCAATGACCGTAGAGTGACAAACCAAATTTTCATTGGCGCAACAGCCGAATCCGTCTGCCTACTGGCAGATTTCGAGACAGGAGATGTTTTTTTGCGGAGTAGGATTGTTACCTCTATGCCCAACGCTCTACAGTCATATTAGACCGGGATCTACCTTTTAAAGGGACAGTCATATTAGACCAGGATCTACCGTTTAAAGGGAATTCTGAACCCCTAACAAACATCCATGGCACTGCCAGGACTCGAACCCGAACCTGGGGCACTCAGCGCCAGTCACTCGGCCATCAGGTCCCTATGTAATTTACTAACATAAATTTGAATTCAAAACAAAAAAAAATTATAAAATGAAAGCGTATAATTTATGCCAATTCTCTGTTTACATTTTGCAGAACAACATCACATAATCCATAAAAACCTAATAAACACGCCCTTTCAGAATACCAACATTCCCTTACACCCAATTATTCATTCAAAAAAATTCTAACACAAATTCTGAAACGCAGAATCTGCATAAGTCACTAGATCCACGAATTAGCCGAAGACACAAAAAGATAAGATTGATTGAATAAATAGCCGAACAATTTCGATTTCAACAGCACTGCCGGCGGGTAAATAGCACAGAAACGAGGAAGCGACAGCTTTTCATCAACTCCCAGAGACAAAGATCTCTTATTTGATATTCAACTCACTGGAGGAAAAGAGCATGATTCAATGGGCTAGGTGTTGGCCACTCTTGATTTAATACCAACTACTTAGGCCTTTTTCTTGTAAGCACAGCATAGAGAATTGGATTAGGCGTGGCTAATGCAGTTTTTATTTACTTCTTAATGGAGTGAGATCTAAATTATTGCTTCTAGTAGGCACTAAATAATGAATTAAATGTTTTAAATGCATTTTAGGCTTTCAGTGTGTTATTATCTATTGTAAAGTATTTTGAAAGAAGTGTTGTATTTTCATTTCCTTGTGTAAAAAGGTTTCTTTTTTCTTACGTTTAGGTTTACGTTTTTGTATCGTAACAAATCTGAGTATTTATACTGTTTCTTTTATCAGCTCTCATAATTAAAAATTTTAATTATGAGATGTGTTAAAGTTTTGTACATTCTACTGTATTTAAAAGAAAAATACAAATTTGGACATGCATTATGAAAATAATAATGTTTTACTTAAAATGAATTTTATTTTTTTTTATTGATAAGAATAGTTTTTTATACTTTCCTCATCATCATCATTGGCGCAACACCCCTATGGGGGATCAAGGTCGTCTGCCTACTGGAAGATTTCGAGACAAGAGATGCTTTCCTTTTTCGGAAAAGGGTTGTCAACCTTACGCACAACACTCGACAGTCATAGTAGACAGCCATAGATCTACTGTTTAAAGTGGATTCCGAACCACTACAAGCATCCATAGCACCGACTTGGGCTCGAACCTGAAACATGCGGGCATCGAGCTCCAGAGTGCTAATCATTTGGCCAACAGGCCCCTTTTTGTACTTTAAAGTTTCAAAATCATTATAGAGTTATTTCTTTTGAAATGATTAGAATAATGTATTCATTATGTTTCGGGAAAAAGGCTAAACTGACCACGGAGAAATTATCTTATTTTATAGGTGTAAGGTTAACATCACTCCTTTAGTGCGTCTTTATTAAGGCATAGTTAAAAATTGAACACTGTAGTCATATGTAATTTCACATATAAAAATATACAATAATAATATTAATGCTAATACTGCTTAAAAAATATGTGTTCTGGCTTTGGAACCCCAAGCTTCAGGTTCGAATCCTGGTGGTGGCATGGATGTTTGTGAGGGGTTCGGAATCCATTTTAAACTGTAAGTACCGGCGTGTTTATCCCTCGTGTGCACAAGATGACCGTAGAGCGACAAACCAAACAAACTATAAAAAATCAATCAGCCGAAATGTTTCCATCAATTATTGATAAAATGTCTAAAATGCATTCATTAAATAAAAATAGAAATTTTATTTTTTAAAAACATGAACATTTTATATAGGTTTAAAAATTCCATAATGTTCGTCAAAGTGCAAACAGATATAAATTATTATGAACTAAATTTATGCTGTTTAGTAAGTTTCATACACTTAAAAATTCTTGCTTTCATGTGCATACTTATTTAACAGTATCTTAACTAAATATTTAATTAAACTCTCTACAAATAGAAATAGGAATGCATAAAATGTTGCTTATCATTGCATGTTTTGTTGTTGTCGTATCCCCTGCAGAGTACAAGAAAATCAAATATCGTGGTGCTTTCGAATAATATTGGCTATATTGATTGCCACTTGGAGTATAAATCCTCTCCCGGGGGATAGTCCAGACAATTCATGGGCATATTTTGTTATTAGCAATGGAGAATTATGGGAAGGAGAAGTTTTTGAAAAAATTATGAAAGGAGATTATTTTGGAAAAAATTGATAATTTGTTATATCAATGAAGGAAACATTACAAATTTATTATATGAAAAAAAATTATGATTCGTATTGTACTTACCATAGAATCCCTCAAATAGTATTATGAAAAGAATATACAAGTAAAATTATTAGATATTGTTTTATTATAAAAAGTGATAAGGAATAAAGCACCTTATTAAAAAAACATTAATAACATGCATTGCATTAATTGAATAAGGTGCATACCTTATATAATTTCCAGCCGTATAATTAATCAATTTCATTTCCAAAGAACATTATCCTTTTCCTTGTCTTTGATCCACTATTATCTCATTTTAATGACAGTTATATAGCATAAAAGGATACTTTTACACAAAGCCATTTATACAAGGAAGTGTATCAAATGGACCAGATGTCCTCTAACTAACTAAAACTGAATCCTAAAACAACAAAACATTTTCTATTATAAACAACGGCATTGCCACATTCTTTGGCTTACTTCCATAAATCAATTATAGATTAATGACAAGAAAAAAAAAGCACACACACGCACACATAACCAGAAGGTCCATTCTTCATTGCTCTAGATTCGTCAATGTGAGATATCATTGCAAAGATAGCAGAGCATCCAACAGATCAGATATATATATATATAAGTTATTAATTTCATCGGCAAAGCACGTGTTATAATTAAACAGCAAGGAAAAAAAACACACTCGAGTCCAGTTTCCGCATGAAAAGAGACTGGAAAGGAAGGGACATTTAAGGGTAATTTTAAATTTCGAGGAAGTGATCGCTACACCCTACAGGATGTTAGCCAGCGATAAATTAGAGAACAACACGTAAAGAAAAAGGGTCATCTAATTGACTGGTGACTTACCA
Organism: Caerostris darwini; assembly: GCA_021605075.1. Lineage (NCBI taxonomy): Eukaryota > Metazoa > Arthropoda > Arachnida > Araneae > Araneidae > Caerostris > Caerostris darwini. The sequence goes on from BPLQ01015536.1 coordinate 268,027, forward strand.
AAATTTTCCTGATAGCCATTCTTCAATGAAACGCCTTTATTTGTACTCTCTTTTTTTTCATTTATTGGAATAATGATTGATCATTGTACATTATGAATTCCGTTGTATTTTGTTGGTGTTCTAAGAAGTTCTATTATCACAACGTCCTAATTTTTTTTTCATAAAGCATACAAAGTTTTGGCATGCATCTGTTAATAGGTCATTATTGTCTTGGTGTATTCTTTCAGAAATGAAAATGTTTTGCAATACACCGCTCTCATAAAAAATTAACATCACAAAAATCTATACATAAAAAAAATTGTGCTTACTTTTTTTATATTCAAATATAAATGATAATAATAAAAAGTTTAATATGAAATTTTAGTAAAATTATTTTTCAATAGTCTTTTTAAATTAAATAATAGGAGTTTTATATAGGAAATATGTTATTGTCTTTTTTTATACCACTTTCAATAGCAACATCTTTTTTTCTTCAAATATAAATGATAATAAAATAAAGGTTTAGTATGAAATTTTAGCAAAATTCATTTTTCAATAATATTTTAAAATTAAATAATAGCAATTTTATATAGCAAATAGGTAGTTGTTGTTTCTTATCCCACTAGGACGACAGCAACATCTAGAACAGGGGTGGCCACCCCGCGGCCCACCTTAAACATTTTTCAGGCTCATGAGATTTATCACACTTTTACACAATACATTTATTTTATAACGGCCAAAGTAGTGAAAAAAATGTATTAAAAAATACATTATTTGTACATCCATATATACAAAAATTGTGAGAAAAAAATTAACTTTGATTTTAAAATAATATTCTTGTGAATATAGGACAGATATTGCCTGTTTTTATTTATGACTTCACAGAATATTTAAATTATATTCTGCGAACTTATGAGCGGGCATCTAATATAATAGGTTGTAATATGAATGTAAAAATGTCTTTAGTGGGTCTAAATCTAATATGGGAATATATAATTTTATATGCTGCCCGCGGAGTTAGGATGCGTTTCCAAAGTGGTCCGCAAGATCATTTGAGTTGGCTACCCCTGATCTAGACCAAGTCCTTGAACCCATATATTCTCAAACAATGAAAAACCGCTCCAGGACTTGAGCACAATCGTGATAAAGGGTAAAAAAAATCAGCTGCTTTTTGTCCTTGACCTTGCGGCACAAAGATATGGGGCACCCAAAGGGAGAAGTCTGACTTTACCCACCGGGTTATGCCCCCCAGATACTGGGGGCATAACCCTTTTACGACAAGCATGGGCTTTAGTGGGGCTATTTTAACCCGGACCCACACTGTGAGGAAATAAATAATTGTAGGTAGCAAATCAATACAATTAATAAACACATAATGCAATTTTAGGATAAAACTCTCAAATATAAAATGCTGCCTATTGAAGATTGTATTCCTTAACAACACTTGTTTAACACTTAATATAATACAAATTAATCAATAAATTGTATTTCATGCTTAGTATTAAAGCATCAACTATCAAACATAATTCCGAATCCATTAAATATTTTAATAATACATAATTATAATACTCACCATGTAATAAATCTATGAACAATACGAAAAACTTCATATTTTTTATATGTTCAAAATTATATGTGTCTTTACTATCATCGTCTTTAGTGAGTATCCCATTATAAATCATTTTCAGTGTTAAAGGTCGTTGCCTTAATAAAGTACTCTCAAATGCATACTAGAACTTTGTATGAATTAAGAAAAAACTAGGGTAATGAGATAATTGAGAGATCATCATTATGGCATAAAAAAAGTTTTGTGTATCACAGCCTAAATTATATTCCTCCACCGCTCCGTAATTAAGTTATTGACCTGATCATTAAACAAAACTAAAATTCTTTCAAAAGCATAAAAAATTATTGCTGTTATAATGATCTATACAAAATTGATCTTTGAAACAATTCTATTTTTACAAAGAAATTACTCTTCAAGCAAACACATGTTAATGACTCTAATTCAAAAAGCACAAAATAAAAAGAGTGCTATCACAATTGAAGGTTAAAAGAGGCTTTTAAAGCTTGGCGCAGATCTTATTTGTTTAATCATTTCTGGCAAGCATTAATTATAAATTTAAAAAGTAATGTTCGTCATTTGGGCCTGAAGGGCCGAGTGGCTAGCGCTCTGGCGCTCGGTACCACAGGTTTCGGGTTCAAGTCCCGGCGGTGCCATGGATGTTTGTAGTGGTTCGGAATCCACTTTAAAACCGTAGGTCCCGGTCCTAATAGGAACGTAGAGCGTTGCGGAGGCATTGTTACTCCGCGTCCGTGGCTTTTCTTCAAGTTACACGCGCCGTCTGGGTAATGCAAAGTGATTAACGTCTGTGCAGCGCTTGCCTTAAGGCATCCAAGACCAAACTGTCTAAGTGTTTGCCAACTGCATTAGAACAAAAAAAAAAATTTTCATCATTTAAAAATAAATATGCTTGAAGGTCAATACGAATACTTTACTTGAATTAGTAATGTTAGTATTTGCATAAATATGCATGCTTATATGAATTTCATTTAAGCATATACATTTTTGAAAAATTGATCGGTAGTAAAAATTTTATTTTTTTTTATTTATTGCGAATATTTTGGCGGTTACCTTCCTAAACTAGGAATCATAATCATTTGGCTACTAACATTGTCTTTAGTGATTTCCAGTTCATGATTAAATTTTTAGTATTAGTGTGCAGGAACGACCAAGGAAAATGAAAAAGAGATGGGTCGACTGTTTAGAACTCTGATTTTAATGTTATTAAAATCTAAAACTGGAGGTCCACCGCCAAGAGGATAACAGCCTGGCTGAATCTTTTAAAGAAGGCCAAGACCCACAACGGGCTGTCGAGCCAGTTATGATGAGTGTTGCAGGTTGAGCAACTAGTTTGTAACTGGGTGTGGTTGGGTTGAGACACGTGAGCCACAGGATGATAAAGGGCCCAAATACCACTCGCATACAGTAAAAATACGATATTTAACTCATTTAAAAACAGATAATTATAGAATTGTGAAAGGATTCTACTTCTAAACCGAAACGCCGATACCTAGCTAGCTATGCGGAGGATGCGCGAAATATACTTCCTCTCCGGGTGAGAGTCTGTAGGCCAATTGACCATTTCTCCTGAATGCCTGCATCAAGGAAAGCCTGCTGAAATACTCTCATTAGAATGGAAACTATATAGCTTGGGGGACTGAATCCATGTATTTCTTCCTCTTCTTCTTCATTGGTGCAACAGGTTGTCTTCTACATTCTTCCATGGTGAACCAAGGCAGTCTGTCTGCTGGCAGATTTCGAGACAGTAGATGTTTTCTTTTTTACAAGTATATAAAATGTAGTATTACTTATAAAAAAAAAACCTTTCAAGGCCATATCTTTATTCGAATAATCCAGGCTTTTTCACTCTGTTACAAGAAACATGCAATAAAAAAATATATTTTAAACAATTTTTTATAAAAAATTCATTTGATCCAAACATAAATTTAAAACAAGGAAACAGCTAATCAGAAAATAAAAAAAATCATCGATGCATCAACAAAGGTGAATAAATAATAAATTATTTTTAATTTCCAATTAGAATTCTGCTGATATGAACAAACTTTACTAATCCGCGATATCAAATTCTAACTGAAAACAATCCCTCAATAACTCTTTAAGAACCAAGATGCTAGGAAAATAAAAAAGAGATAAAAGGGGGGAAAAGTCGACTAACAATTTAAACTAAAAATAATTGCTCTATATATAGATTATCAGTTGGTCTGTGTGTATCGAGGTCGATTAAGAACAGGTTCGCATTCATGGCGATGTGTGGCGAATGAAGACATTGTCACGAATCAGAAGTGTTAAGAATGGAAGGCGTGCACATTTTTTTCCGACTAACCCTTTCCCAAACTAGAAAGAGGCTTTTTTGGACACTTCCAGACCTTTGGGGTGTTGCGAAGATCACGAAACTGGGAGAAAATAGACGTGGTGAAAGCAAATGAAAGAAAGGGAGGTCTGAGAGATGATGGTCTATGCGTCTTCAATTTTTTTGTGTTGTGGAAAAATGCGTGAAACCTTTGTAGCTTCTTCTTCTTTTATGTTGATTGTTAGTAGATATAATCTGGTGTTGCTTGTACTCAGTAAATGAGAATCGGAATTTCAAAAAATTCTAAAATAAACTGTTACATTTTACACAATTTGTCATTCGATTTAGAGCAGATAGCATATAAAATATCGATTTACTACGAAATTTTGCTATTTTGATTTCATTAAAAAATAAATAATTGAATTTTTTTATTATAATTATAAAATGAAAGAAGCTAAATACTGATATAATGGATAAACATATAAAATATAATATATATATATATAAATATATATATATAAATATATATTATATAAAAATTATTATTGTTATATTATTAAAATATATATATATATATATATGTATATATATATAATAAAATATGGATTTACTACCAAATTTTGCTATTTTATTTCATTAAAAAAATAAATAATTGAATTTTTTTAATATAATTATAAAATAAAAGAAGTTAAATACAGATATAACGGAAGCAAACAGGATCTTTTAGTGTTTGTTGCTGTAATGTTACGAAATATACTCTATTTAGTGTATATAATTTGCATAGAAACAAAAATTATCTATTATAATTTTTTAAGAATTATGGAATAAATCTGTATTTTTTTAATTAAAGAAATATATGTAATGTAATTTTTACATTTTTTTGGAAAAGTGAAATATATGTTCTGAAGTCTCCAATCCTGAACAGGCTTTTTCCAAACCGATTTTATAGATATTTTCCTTAATTTTTTTTTTAACTATTATCGTAAAACAGTTAAAGAACTTCTTTAACGTAATTCATTTTACACATAGTCATTTTGTAAAATCAAATTCCTAAACTTTTCTTAATTTTTTTACTATTATTCTTTAAGAATTGCAATTTTTAATTTTTTGAGCACAAAAGACTTGTTAAAGTTGTTGCCTTCGAAAATTCTTCAAACTAACCTTTCACCCATGCTTCTCGAGAAAGTCTTTCGTATGGTAATAATATTCCTTCTCATACTCATCCATATTCAACATTCTTTTCTTTACTCGAAACGTGTTCTTTTGATTTAAATGAGCCAGATTATCTTGGAAGGAGATGATGAAATATGTAAATTTAAAGTTGCATTTAAAGAATTAATATTTGAATATTTTTACAAATAGACTAATAAATTTAACAATATATTTACATTTCAAAATTCTTTATTATCTATCTAAATTATACTATACTATATTATATATACTATCTATTTATTATCTATCTAAAGAAAATATATTTAGTTAAATAATAAATGCTTGCTATAGATATATTAAGAAATTAAATGAATTGTGAATCCCAGTTTCAAATGAATTTCAGGAAATAGATAGATTTAATGTATGCATTGTATGTTTATATATGAAAAGAGTAAGTGAATCTGAGGAAATAAATTTATTGTATGCATTGTATGTTTATATAGGAAAAGTGTAAAATATTTAGTTATAAAGTTATCGTTTCCAGATGATAGCCGAGTGATTAGAGCTCTGGCGCTCAGTGCCACAGGTTTGGGGTTCAAGTCCCGACGATGCCGTGGATGTTTGTTAGTGGTTCGGAATCCACTTTAAGCCGTAGGCCCCGGTTTAATATAGCTGTAGAGTGTTGGGCGTAGTGTTGACTACCCTATCCCATAAAAAATAAAACAACTCCTGTCTAGAAATCTGACAGAAGGCAGATGGCCTTGGCCCACCATGGGGCTGTTGCCTAACGCTCTACAGTCATAGAAGACGTAGCCTACAGTTTAAAGTGGATTCAGAACCACACAAACATCTATGGCGCCGACGGGACTCGAACCCGAAACCTGTGCCACCGAGCGACAGAGAGCTATAAAGTAATTAGAATATAATTTAAAAAATTAACTATTAATTTAAATGTTATTAGCTAACAGATAAAAAATTATATCTTAAAGTTCAAAGTATTTTTACTTTAATAAAGGGTTGTGGAGATAACTTCTTCTTCTTCATCGGCGCAATAGCCTGATGGTGGGCTAAAGTAGTCTGCCTACTGGAAGATTTCGAGACAGGAGATGTTTTTCTTTTTTTATGGTTTAAGATTGTCAAATCGAAACGTTATGTGACTACATAACGTTGGCAGTGACCTCCGATTTAATTAGTCAGTGACCTCCGATTTAAAGTGGATTCCAAACCATTCAACTTAAATGTACGCTAATATCAAAGTAACAAATGTGAATTCTTTAAATATAGATATAGATAATATCATTTTAAATATTAAAGAGACCAAGATTTGAATTAACATAGATTTGAAAAAGTTACATATAAATTTTTAAAAAACACGTCCTATGTAAATGTTTTTTTAGATAAACGATAGTCAGCAAAATCTTCGATCAGCAATCAAATCTTTTTCCTCGAAAGATAACACAACAACAACTCGGTCAACCTGATGATATCAGAGCAATTTCTTTAAGCTGCTTTTGCTTTTGTTCCACTAATAAGATAAACGAGATGATCTGCACAATAATTCTTGTCACCACCTAGTTTGAAGCACTGGCAAACAATCATGCTTGGAAATCCTTGCAGTTAATTTGCATCATGACCCGTATATGAAATTTGTATCCTTAGCAATATAGATAATAATATAAATACTTCCTATTAATATAAATTTGCAATTTTGTAAATAAATAAAATTGACTATTTTGTCCTTTAATATTAATAAAAATGCCTTTGCAAAAATAAAGGTCAATAATTTTAAGAAAATATAGGTAGTAAGAAAAAAAGATCTTGTTTAGCAACATAATATTTTACATTCCGTTATCAATTACAACTTCTATCGATATTAACAACTAATAATAATAAAACAACAATTCATTATAATGATGATCATAAATGAACTTAAATCCTATTACGTTTCAACATGGAAGATGAGCCATTGCCTCAAATTTGTCTTTTAGGGGTAATCGACCTCATTTGTATGATAGAAAGGCAAAACTTTTGCCAGGAAATTTATAATAAGTAAGTCTGTAATAATGGAGCCTGAACCCCTAGTTACTAGAACTCTGAAGCTCGGTGCCACAGATTTTATGCTGTGAGATCATTAAGGATTATTATTAAAGCTATTGTTCACTGCGAAAACTGGGAAACATTTTTAGAATGTACCACGAATAAAATAGGGCCTGATGGCAGATTTCGGGTTCGAGTCCCGGTGGCCCCATTTGTGTTTGTAGTTGTTCAGAATCCACTTTAAGCCTTAGGTCCCGGTCTAATATGACCGTAGAGCTTCGGGCGTAGACCTGACAACCTCATCCCGTAAAAAGAAGACATCTCCTGTCTCGAAATCTGCCAGTAGGCAGACGGCCTCAGCCCCCTATGAGGGTGATGCGCCAATGAAGAAGTCTGTAATAATAATCAAAAAGTCTTCTTATTTGGACTTCTTATTCTCACAGTCATTTAGAATGATCTACTTCATCTGATGAGGTTTTCCTCAGTCTACTACACTTTTTAAACACACAGGAGAGGTACTCCTTTTCCCAACTTTCTTACCTGTAAATTTAACTGAGACTATCCTCAATTTGAAACGTGTATCTCGAGTAGCGGCATCTGAGTAATTCACAGCCTCCTCCTCTCTACTCAGTTCCAACTGAAGTACTTACTAATCAATGAATTTATCCTCTTCATTCTCGACAATAGATACAGGAACTTCAGGTATGAAACTGCTAACTAACGTATGAAACCAACATGCTAACTAGCATGGCAATAATAATTGATGATAATAAAAACTCCAATTATCAAGAGGTTTTATCCAAAACGTGTGTATTATCCAAAAAAATGCATAATATAAAAAATATAATTTGTAGTAAATTATCTATTTAACAAATTCCTAAAACAAATTTATATACAATTGAGCAAAAGGCTTCCAAACAGAATTCCATAGCATAGCAATGAACTGTAACTATACAGCTTTTGATTTTGTTTTCAATTATCTATAAAACTAACAACCAAAAGGCCAACTTACATCTTTTGTTTTCAAAAGACACTAACTACATATTTCTGTATATTTGGGCCACTGTGGTACCAACGGTACATTTCGACAAATGTACACAAGATCCTTTCGGAGCAAACACAAGCGACATTTAAATCACTTTGTCAGACACACAATTACTTCCAAGGATCCAACCAATAAACAATGGTTGCGAAGAAAGTTTCGAACCGACAAGAATACGTTAAAAGAATGAATATTCGAAGTACCGGAACTTTTGCAACCCAGTCAAATGTCCACTTGCCCTTAATCCAGCCACACTCAACATGCCTTTTAGTTGAACAATAGTAAATTTCATCAAGTATGGAGATTAGCTCCCAGAATGAAATGTAGGTATAATATCTCATGTTTCAAGGATTGCCGAAATATCCAAATTATTTATTTATTATTTGAATATTTATTTATATATTTATTTATTATATTGCTTTTGTAATTATTTTTCGATAATCATTTGGTTTTAACTAATAAATCAAAACTTTTGACAAAACATTTAAAATTGAGTGCCAATTTTAATTTAGCAAGCAATGTATTTAATAAAAAGACACACAAAAGAAATTAATTTTTTAAAAAATTTCCTTTTGTTAATGCTTTTAGATATGTTTTATTCATGTCACAGTGGATAAGACTTTGATGAGAGTAACTTCACTTCAACCCTGATGGCATTCATTAATACAATTTCGTTGAGGTAATACTATTTCTATGCTTTGCAGTCTAATGTTTTCCAGGAAAGATTTACTCCTACTTACAAAATCAACGTTAAAACGTCGGTGCTCTTATAATAAAATCATAAGCAAAACGGTAATCAAAAGCATGTCGACATTTGAAAAAAAAAATTATTATAAATAGAAATATCCTATTCGAAAAGTAAGGAAAAGTCTTATAAAAATATTTAGTCTTTTACAAATATCCTATGCCTGGCTCGTGGCTCAGTGTCAACGGGGGCCGCTGGTGGGCATTAGGTTAGAGGTTCAATCAGCTGGCGGCTTTGTTGTAGACACTGTTTAAAAAAACGGGGATTCTCGATGGCGTTTGTGATGGCCAGCATCTTGCCTCGTGGGAGTTTTCTCCCATATGGCACACAAATATTGGGTAGTTCTCCCTAAAAAGTCCTCCCGGAAGGCACTGCGCTCCTTCTTCAGCGACTCGGGGACAAATCAGACCTCTACTTACGGGTGCTTCATAACAACAGAAGCTGCCCTCTTTCCCTCCATCGATGAGTTGCCTACTCATGGGATGTCCAGAACACTGAGGATTAATCACAACAACAACAAAAATATCTCATTATCCAAATTATTTATTTATTATTTGAAAATGTGTTTATTAAGTTGAAAGTTTGTTTATTAGATAAAAATTTATTAGGTTATTTAGGTGATTTAAACTCCATAACTTTGTCTTTCTGAATCCTGTAAGGACAATATTTTTTCCCACCACACGTCTTTATTTTGTAGCGCATAACATCCAGTAGAGTGACGCCACTCCTAAAATAATGCGGCGGCCTGGTGGCCAAGTGGCTAGCGCTCTGGCCTTTGGTATCCCAGGCTTCAGGTTCGAATCCTGGCGGTGGCATGGATGTTTGTGAGTGGTTCGGAATCCACGTGAAACTGTAGGTCCCGGTCTGTTTAGCCCAAAGTGTGCACAAGATGAGCGACAAACCAAACCAAACCTAAAATAATGCATTGCACATGCGCTACCTTTAATCTTCAGCTACGCATTCTCCTACGAAAGGCAGGGATACGAGTACGAGTTCGATATACGATACGATACCAGTACGAGTTCTTCCATCCTAAATGTGTTCACTGCAAATTGTATCAAATATAAAATTATTTGCTTGGCAAAGTTGGTTTAATCCTTTATATTATAAAGTAATCTCGTGTGAATAGAGTGTCTCCTAATAAACTCACCTGTTATACTGTCTGTAACGCTTATTTATCACAATCACTTCCAATTGCAAATAAAGAAACCTCCATCGAGATAAAGAAATTCGAAAATATATTTAATTTTTAGTATGATTAATAAAAGAAACCTCCTTCCATTTCTCGAGTATTTTTTTTTAATCGGGATCGATTTCAAATGTTCACCTTTAATCCACACTAGATAGGTACGATTCATATTAGTGAAAAAAAATAACAGAAATTAAGCTGATGAACAATTCTAGGAAGTTAACAAAATATATTGGAAACAATTTAGTGAAATACAAAATCAAACATAGAATTTTCATAGAAATTAATTTTAAATATAATATTTCCCAAGGTTATTCCTTTTCGCAAATCTCCATTTTGAAAGCACAAAAAATACTATTGAAATTTTTGATATTACTTAACAAATAATGCTGCAAAAAAATTTAATATATTTTAATGAAAAGCATTATAGATCCACAAGTGATACTAATTCATGGCACAGTTAGCTTAATGCATTAAAAATTTGACTGGAAAGAATTTTATATCCTTATTTTAGATCAATGATAATTTTATATTATTCTATGTACCAAATGAATATTTCGTACTTTTCCTTAATTTAATTTAACTTATTATCGTTGTTATTATTATTATTTATTATCGTTGTTATTAAATTTTATTGCTACTAATTTATTTATATGCAAAGACTTTTAGTTATCTGATAAATTTAGTTAATGAGAGTCCTTTATTGTGTAAAAACTCAATTTAAGCGTTTAAGATGATTATGGTTAATCAAAACTCAAATGAAATTTAAGGTTTACTCGTACTTTCCAATGAAGAAAAAATTAAAAACATAATTGTATAACTTTTTTTATCTTATATTTTTCTAGTTTTTAATTTTTATTTATGTTAGTATATTTATTTATATTTAATTTATATTATTTTATTTCTGCCGATATGGTTATTCATTTTATTCAAAGCGTTTTTACTTAAAAGGGCCATTGGTAATATGTCATATGACAATTTCAATTATCCGACGTATAGCTGATTCCGCACATGTCGCATAACATACGGCACTGGTCCACAAAGTAGACGATACAGCCCTCTGGAGAGCAATGGATCTATCAAGGGACGATAGTTCCTCGGGTGTATTTAGGGGACGTTTAATAAAAACAAGGAGTCGGTAAAAGGAGAAATAAGAGCTAAGAAAATTCAGAAAAAATTTCGTATGTGTATCACCTGTTGTGTAACAAGTGAAGCGTGTGAAAATAATGTTATACAACATTATTTTCCAGGTAAATATGCAAAATGTAGGTTATAACTGAGAGGTCTTAAGAAGCAAGAACTGTTAGTGAGTTCATCTTACATCATGAAGAATATGTGCGTGCAATGAATTGAAGGATATGGTAGATAGGGTAGATATAGGTGTGGCGTCCAAATGATTGGCTTAGCTTTCAAATAGATGATGATATCCAGAGCAATTATATTAACTTAAGACCCTCATCAGCGAATCATTAAATAAATTATCATCTAATAATTGACCTCAGCGCCAGTCGTAATTAATTTTAACTCTGTGTAATGGAAATGTTACTTAGGTTAATTTTCATGAATGGTTTTATAATTTCAAGCGTCAAAGTGTCTTAATTACAACATCCCTTACTTACTATGTTTTAAAATATAGGTAGATATATAAATATATAATGGAACACAAATTTTTACTATATCTTTAATTTGGTTCACTTAAAAAAGGTAAATTTCCAGTCCAGTTTTAACTTTTTTTTTTTTGAAATGGGAGCAATAGAACAAATTTGGGAATCTATGAGTGAACGACTTATGAATTTTAGGAAATGATGTATAGTCTACTGCATTCAAAATAGCTTCTAAATTTTTTTAATTAGAATTTACGTCTGATTATCAGGCAGTATCCTTTTAATACAAACCGCTTATTTCATTTCTTTAAAAAACGTGTCACATTGTTATTTCATTAGAGTTGGGCAACATTTATTTCTAGATCTTTTAATTAAGGAAGATTCATTTCAAAAGGGGGAAGTTTCTGAAATCCTTCTTTATGGCTAATTTGAGAATTAAAACATTAAGAGGATTCTCTCAAGATGAAATAATCCGATCATCATGCTAAACAACAAATGAAAAGGAGGAAAAGGATCGCATTTTCATTCGACTCCTCAAATCAATTCAAACAGATTAATGAAGCTGAGATTCGCCACTAATACCCATAAATACTAATATAATTCCAACTCATGCAGATCTCAAAGGAAGTTCTGTTGCTCGGGGAAGAGGGAGAGGCGTGTCATGCAAAGAAATGGGTCAATCACCTTGCTAACACTGCAAATGTAATAATGAAAGTGGTAAACTTAATTGGTGTGGGAAATACAAGTGTGCTCTAATAGTTCATTGTTAGAGTGAGGCCTACTTGTTGGGGCTCGTACAAAGTCGAGCATCGAACAAAGATTCTATGAAAGTGCTTGTATCCCTTTTGTATCCGTTATAATACACATCCTTGGGGTTGTCTGGGAGAAAGGGGTGGTCCTTGGCCTTTACTGGCCTTTCATGCAGAAATGAGGGTGGGAAGTTCAAGATTTAAGAAGTTCTGTTGATTGGTATGTTTTGGTTTCTGTAAGTAAGCTTTCATCGTTATGTAACAAACAGTAAATTAGCAATGAATGTGGTATCGGTACTAAGTTTAAAGAACCTAGTTGTTATTCGTTCAGTTTGGAATTCAACAATAATCCCAGAAGTCAGTCATTGATTGAATAAGTTCCCTTAACAACAGAAAATGTTTTGATTATACTTTATATATTATTGTATTTTTAAAAGACCCTGAGACTATTTCTAGTTCTTTAATTTACGCCCGATATTCATTTTATATAAGCAGTAATAGTTTTATAGGAACATTTTATTTTACAGAGAGTAATAACTTTTATTTTAAATTAATTTTAATTGTAAAGCACACAATATGTTTCTTTCAATAGACTATTCAGTCTTAAACTTATACTAAATTATCTTTTTCTATAAAGTAGTTCAAGGACACAATGGAAGTAAAAAAAAAACTTAAGAAGAACAATTGGTATGATCACCTTTTAATCAATTGTTATAGCAGATTAAATGCAAATGCAAATATTTAAAAGAATGACAGAGTGCAATTTTATTTTTAATATTTGAAAATCCATGCCGCAATCTTATAATTATTATGCACAACAATTATTTTACACAACTTTTAATCTATTACTATTGTGTATAGTTAGTCAAATAAACGCAATCAAATACTTTAAAATGGAATGAATTAGAATTCAATTTAACTTAAAATATTTCGAAAGCCGTGAGACATTTAAAATCTAGTTAAGTCAAATCTGTAATACAATATTCATTTTAGAAGTTAAAACTATATATCGCTTAATCATTTTTCAATAAGGATTCAAAACATTAAATATAAGTAAAAAGAAAATTAAATCAGCTAAAAATTTAAGGATTTAAAAAATCAATTGAATAAAAAAAAAAAATTTGAGAAGCATAGAAAGACAAAAGAAATCTTTTCCTCTTTATGAACATCCTTAATTGATATAATAAAGAAGAGTCACCCTGATAAGCGAATTTACCATTTTCAAGCCCGATTCGTGGCTCAGTGTTAACGTGCACCGCTGATAAGCACTAGAGCGGAGGTTCAGTCAATTGGCGATTTTCTTGTAGACACTGTTTCAAAAAACGAGGAGAATCAATGGCGTTTGTGATGTTCAACATACTACAAGGAGGTGGTTATCTGGGTTTTCACCCACACAATATGCAAATGAGGGGTAGTTGTCCCTAAAAGTCCTCCCGGAAGTCACTAACCTCTTTCTTCAGCGACACGGAGCAGAAGTCAGACTTCTACCTACGGGTGCTCCATCAAAAACAGATGCTGCCCCTTTCCTCTTCCTTCCTTTCATGAGGGATACAACAACAACAATTAAGAAGCCTACCGAAAAATCCCTAATTTTTTAGCCACGTCTATTTAGACTTAGTCTAAATGTTGCTGCCCACCAAGTGGGATAATGAACAACAACACCATTTTCAATATCAGGGGGATGATTTCAAATTTGTAAAGATTTTTGAGGTTTTCATGAGGTTAAAATGAGGTTAAAATGTCATAGAATGTTAATTGAATAAATGCTAGTTTTAAAAAAAATTATTTTTCATAACTTTAGCATGCCGCTTGTCTAAATATTGTGCAAGTATGTTTATTATAATTCTTTTTAATATAATACAATGAATTGTACTTTATAGAAGTTTGCTTATTTATTAACAAAAAAGCCATTTTAAATTTTTAAATTGTATCCTATTCTTGCATACGTGTATTTATTAACATAGGCGAAATATATCTATAGCTATATATGTCTTTTTTTTTTCATTGCAAAAATTGAAAATTTTGGAAAAATAAATTTTTATAACGAAATACTAAAATCTGTTATAAACAAAATTAAAAATATTTTTAAAAAAAGTTTTTTTCTCGTTTCTTTACAAAAGTAAACATACATTTGTTAAAAAGAAAAGAAACGGTAGATTTGTTTTTTCACTCAACCTTCAAAATCAATTGAATCAAATAGTTGAAACCTTTATTTTAAAATAAATTTATGTGAATTTAAAATATTTATATTTTTACGTGGTAAAAGTTTTAACAACAATTTATGAGATATTCAATTTCATTTATTCGTAGAAAATAATTAATAACAAGATTTAATTGTTGCAAAATGAATAAAACTATGAAATGATATTCTAAAATCCAATCTAGGATTAAAGTAAATATTGTTGTCCAACTAAACATAAAAAAAAAATGTTTTTTTTAGTTATTTTACTATAACCATTTTTTGTTAACCATTTTTTTGTCTTGTGTGCCACTGGGCACGAAGAGGATAAATATTGGTTCTGAAAAAAGATTTATTGTAACACACACATACACAAATCAATCAGATGTATTGTGGTATGATGCTGTTTATAATTAAGTCTCAATTGAATTAATCTGTTTTCAATTAAATTTCAATGATATTTTTCATTCCATTTAACATCATCAACAATTCCCTTTTGTCCTTGTAAAAGGTTCTCGGACATCTTCTTAGAAGGGCGGTTAAAAATATTTTCCTTTTTATCACAGTTTCGAACAATGCCGTTGACCTGAAACTCGTTTCACTAACCATAACCTGATATTTACATGATGTTATAAAAAAATTTCATGGTGTTACATTTCGCTATCCAATAGGCAATGCTTCTTATGAGGTATCATTACAATATGTATGCATACAATATATTGCATGTATGTATACATTGTATGTATGTATGTATGTATATATGTATACATTGTGCATGTATGTATGTATACATTGTATGTATGCTTATGAAATACATTTACATATGAATTTATGTAAATGTATTTCATAAACATCTAATATTTTTATTAACCTAAGTTTTTAGTTACTAATAATTTTAATTAAATACACTCAGAATAAAAGTATTTTTATACAAAAAAAGTTGAAACATTTTTACATTAAACGTAATTCAACTTGGAAAATTAAAATAGCACTTAAAATTTAAAAAAAAGAAAATGATCAACAATTTGTTTTTTCATTAATATGTGATAAAGTGATAAAATGTTTTTCAACCAACGATTGCAATAAAAAAATTTCGAATTTTAACTTATCTAGAACAAACAAACAATTAACAAATAAAATAAAATTATTATTAGTTCATATTAAAATAATTTTTAAAAAGCAGGCGTTAACCTTTTGGATATCTGATTTTAAAACTATTTCAAGAATCATTTCATAAGCATTCTTTAGATGAAACTTTTAATTGTATTTTATAAAAAAAAAGTTTAATGCTTTTTGAGAATAAATAGAAATGAAAAAGCCTAATGAACTGCGTAAATAAAGTTTATAAAAAATGTAATTCATTTTTAAACTTCAACACCAGCAGGACTACTGTGAAAAAATTTCAAAAAGAAATTTCAGACTGTAATTATTACGTTAATTTTGTTATGCTTTGTTTAACTACTTCTAACTTCAGCTATTTTAAGCCATCAATTTCATTTCAAATTATCGTTCCAAAGTAGAACAGATTAAAAAAGCGATTGTATTTTGCACTTAAAAAAGAACTGTACTGGTCTAGTTGTAAATTAGTATATCCAATGGTAGCCACCATTAACTTTAACAACTTTCATTGTTCATCGGAGTTATATATATTTTTTTCTTTTCCTTTATAACGTGTTTAAACAGCAGTAAACCTTTTTTTTTATTTTTTCCTTAAATTAATGGAAACTTGTTCACGAAATAATTAAATTTATAAAAAGTTCTACTGATTTTATTTGAGCAATAGTTACACTGCTTTTGGCTAGCGGCCAAGTAGCTAGCGCTCTGGTCTTGGGTATCCCAGGCTGAAGGTTCGAATCCTGACGGGGGCATGGATGTTTGTTAGTGGTTCGGAATCCACTTTAAACAGTAGGTCCCAGTCTATTTAGCCCTAGTGTGCACAAGATGACCGTAGAGCGACAAACCAAACCTGCTCTTGTCCTAATGGTGCTACGGCATGCATACTGCAGGACACAGATGAGAATCCACTGACATTGTGTGTTACACTAACTGTTTTCTCAAACGAGAGGACTCGATCTCAGCATAAATAAACATCTCGTATCGTCTGTCAAGGAGGAATTTTCCACAATTTCTATTAAACCACACACCAATATCTTCATAGAAAGTCCTTATTAGAATCAGTGGCACTATATATGTAGAACATGAGGTTCATATTAGCAATGATTAATTATTAACTTAACGTAATTTCTAATGATAAAGATAAATTTCAATTATAATTCTCTTTCTATTTATATTACATATATTTTTGATATTTTCTTCAACTTGTGTTGCCGATTGCCCTTTAAAATATATCGTAATTAACATTGGACGTAAAAATGGAACTCTCCAATTTGGAGATCTTCCTCTTTTTTTTTTTTTTTTTGGAGAATTTTCTAGCACTCATTTGTATGTACGCAAATAGTACAAAAGTTAAAAAAAAGATGTTTCTAAAGTATTTCAGTTTATTAATAATTGTTGAGAAAAGTTCAGAATGCTAAATAGCAATCCTTTCAATTTCTGGAAGCATGCGTTTGTTTCCTTTCTTTATAATCTGATGCGCAACTTGATTTTTCTTTAAATTCAAAATGGCCAGTTCTTGGTATTTGTCTTTTTTTCCACGCTCTCTCTCTCTCTTTCAGGATAGTGAGATATTTTTAGTGTAGTCAGTCCATTTAAATTTGGCTTATCTGTCTGCCATCTGAATGCCGGTAAAATTGGATTAAAAATTTGCCAGAGTTTTTTATGTTTTTAAAATTCTTATGAAATTGATTAATTAGATTTTTAAAATATACTTTTATTAATTATTTCTTTACTAGTACTTAGTAAAGGAAAAAAAAACTCTAATAGTAGCAACAATTATTTTATGGTGTATTTTAAATTATTGATATTAACTTGAAAATAGCCATACATAAATTATTTCATTGTTGGCATAAAAACATTGTTGAGTAAATTATTTCATTGTTGACGTATAAACATTGTTGACATACACAAATTATTTCATTGTTGTCACATAAACATTGTTGACATACATAAATTATTTCATTGTTGACATACATAAATTATTTCATTGTTGAAACATAACTATTATTGGCATACATAAATTAATTCATTGTTGACACATAAATATTGTTGACATACGTAGATTAGTTCATTGTTGACACATAAACATTGTTGGCGTGCATAAATTGCTGCAGTTTTAATATTTAAGCCTAGAGATTCCTAGATGGCTAAAGTATTCCTGCATCTGAACCAAAAACGATGTTCAAAATTCGATAACCAATAACAAGTCGAAAGCTTCCACATTAAAACTGTACACCGAAATGGTTTTTTTTTTCGATTGGCTCCAGGAAAAAGCTAATAGAAGAAATTGAATAAAATGACGTTCTTAATAAACTTGCGTTGATTTTTTTAATTGTTATTTTTGTCATATATTAAAATATACAAATTGTGTATAACAATATAATGTTTTAAGTGTTTTTCTGCCAGATCTTGATGAAATATTAAAACGCCATTGTAAAGATCTCCCTCTCAGTCTTCTTGTTGCATGTAAAGTATCTCCTGGGGTCCACCTCTATCTCCATAATAGAGGTGGTAAGCTACTGAGAACTTTATTATTTAATTCGTTACTCCACATTTAGCTACCACATCATTAAATGATATATCTGATACAGAACAACAAAATTTTTACACAAAATATGTACCACGCATTATCACTTATGCTAGGTAATAATTCTGAATACAAAATTCTCTCTCTCTCTCTCTGTCCCTTTCTTTCTCTCTGTCTATCTGTCTCTTTTTCTCTCCTCTTTTCTGTCTTATTTGCTCTGTTCGTTCTACGTGAAGTTGCTTGATTGGGCATTTTGTATATACACTTATTTCACTTGGAGTTTTCTGATTGGTCGATGACTACTTGAAGACGAGTTGAGATGAAATAATCCTTGATCTTTATAGCCATGTTCTTTTATAATTTATTGCTAGAAAGCTATTATTACTTTACTGGTTATTTCTTATATATTTAATTATTATTATTATTTTGCATTTGATGCGTTAATTTCTTTAAATTCTACTTTCGTTTTGTTTATTTTTTTTTCATATTTAGGTTCAATGCCTTCTTAATTTCTTCTTAAACTTCTTTTTGTTCTCTAAATAATTTGTTGAATATTTATTTAAGTTATGCATTATTAAAAATAATTTAAAAATAATTTTCAATGATTCTTAAGCCTTAATTATGTTTTTCTTTCCCCATGATAAATTTCTTAAAAATTTATATCTTAATAAGTCTTTAAATTAAGATTTACAAAGATATCTGCTTTTAATTTTATTAAAATAAACAACACTTTAGGAATAATAACTCCTGTGAATGGTTTCAAAAGTTGAATGACACAAAGCTTCATTTTCTTTTATTTTTCATTCAGTCTAATTAGTACATACATGGTTATATAAGTTTACATGAAAACCTTTTTATTACTGAGTTTTATAACCTGCTAGAAAGCCGTAAAGTCTTGATGCGATTTCCAAAACAAAATAAAAATCTTTCGAAGATTTCCTTGAATCCTAAATATTTGTCAAATTTTTCATTTGTAATTTGTTAAAACCTTTTCATTTACTTACTTTCATTACATTATAAATCATGCCGGTTTTCGTTATCTGCTAAGAACGAAAAACAAATCCTTGTGAGTTATGAACAAGAAATACACTAATCTAATCTACTTGTAATTCTCAACACCCTTCAAAAAATCAGACAAAATATTGCCACTAAGACTTGAATATTTCACGAAACTGTGTCAAAAATATTGATATAAAGTCGAAATCATCATACATTTATATATAATAGCAAAAATAAAAAAAACTTATATAATAGGAAATATCAACAAAAATTAAAACCCAACTTCGAAAAAAACTTTGAGAAAAAAACCCCAAAAGAATTTGTAAAACAATAGCAAAATTAAGATCTGATACCTGACTTCTAACAATTTAAAGCAACTGGAAAAATTTAGATCTGATATATGGCGTTCAGCAAAAAAAGATGATCTAAAAACTGCTTTTACGACTCAAACGCATTTTTGTCTTTCTACTCACGTTAAATAGCAATGGTTATTTATCCGTGAACGTGATTCACCAATTTCATAGCTGTGAGCTATGCTAATAGCATCTATTTCTTAATTATTTGCTTAGCGTCGCTGCTCGTTTATAGATACGCTATTACTTTTTTTTTTTAATCTTACCGATTGGATGGAGACAGTCTGCCGTGCTTTTGGCGAGTAGAATGACCCTCTACAAACTGGTTTTTATTTCAAATTCATTGTTGAAGCTTCAGGGAATATTAAGTGAAAGCAGATCAGATCACATATAACCAACCACCTGCTCCAAGAATTGATGGTGTTTCCATGTATTAGCGGTCAAATTTTTTCCTCGTTTCTCTTGCAAAGTGGTCTTAATTCATTGACTTAATAGAAGTGTTTTGAACTTGTGCTTCTTAAATAAGTCTTTTTGTTTTGTTCGGGATATATATAGAATTGTACCTCAGATGCTGAAGATAATTGCCGTTTTTTTTGTAACACTTCATCTGGAATTTATACATGATAGACTTATAACTTTATTACTTGTTTTTATATTGCTTCGAAATGCTTTTATTTGGGGCGTACATATGCACTGGTGTGCAAAAGTTAAGCAATGGCCATTTTTGTGGTTGTTGTAATTCCACAAAAAATCATCTGGGAGATATGAAATTCAGAATTCAGAGGTAATTTGTACTCAAAGGATGAAAACGCATAATAACGCAAAAATGAAAAGAGTAATATACAATCAGCTAAATAGAAGAATTATTACAAATGCTTGACCCCCAAAAAGAGTTTGATTAGTCACTCTACATCATTTTTTGCACACTTTAGGCTAATTTGGCCGGATCTACAGTTTAGCTTAAATTCCGAACTCCCAAGATGGAGAACAACAAATAAACAATCTTTGATAAGGAATATGGCCCTCCCCCTCCCCCTTAACTGCAAGCCTGCCTCACTCCGTCTGCCCATGTCCAGTAACAGATTATCAACAGTTCTCATTCATCAACGTATCAAAGGATCATTTAATGGGTGTCTTAGATAAATACATTAATACCACTAGATGTTTTTCCAAAGCAATCTATGCTAATCAAAGCTATCTTCGTCTTTAAAAGATCCTCATTGACATACGGTAACCTGGCGTTATTGTCCATAAAAAGGAGTGTGTGTACGAATGACACCTTGGAACAGATTCACGTAAGAAAGTATCATATGCAGGCAATAGTGATTTCCGATAACAGCACCAGCTCGAAAATTTGGAAATTCGAGTCCACACTCTCATTATAATGTCTCCCCAGATGAGACGCCAATCTTTGTTCTTGGCTGGTATAAAACCGTGTATCTATCTCTGTCTCTCTCCATATTAACTGGCGTTGAAAATTCCTTCGACACTGAAATGACTCTCGTCTTTAAAGAGGACATGGTTTCTTTGATGCGATGCCCAATCTTTGTGTTCCTTATATCAGCCTAAACAACACCGTCGATAAGCAGCTGTGAATGGAACGCAGCGTTTAGTACGGCATTCTTGTCATCCCAACGTTTTATGCCGTAGTTAAACAATATTGCTGAGGTGTATCGATATCTTTTAACCGTGGGAGACTATAATCGATCATTTATTGGCTTTGTCTTTCGTGACCGACTTCCATCAACCTTTCTGTAATTGTGTTTTGGAAGGCTTTCTAAATATGTGTAAACGACACTTTTATCGATTCCAAACTCTTGAACTACGCTTGTTACACTACGGCTCTCTTTAAGCCACATTTCTATTTAGGTGTTGAATGGCTTCAACTAATCACAAGCTGCCAGCGTTACTTTTGTGATTGGTAGATGCTTCACCCCAAGCCATTCAATGAATGCGTCTATAACCTTGCCGATCCTTCCACCACGTATAAAACCTTTCAAGTGGTCTTTTAGCAATATTGCGCATACCAACTCACTTGAGATTATGTGTACGTTGTTGTCTTTATTAGTGCCTTTCGTCATTTTTTTTATTGTAATCTTGCATCATGTCGGCTGACTGCTCGCATTTTGCGTGCTCTCACGTCGCCTATGACATCTTGTTCCTAATATTTATTTACTAATCACCTTTCTATTGAATCGGCTGTTAATAATAATAATGCTGATCAAAACAAGCCCTTTTCTACAATTTCATAGCTCTCTGCTTAAAATTTAAATCCTTGTCTAAATTTAGCACCCCAATGTATGTAAAATATCTCATTTTATTCATGTAAGAGTATATATTACTTTACTATCTGTGTTTGCCAACCCTCGTGGTTCTTTTTTTTCATTATTATTATTTTCATTGGCTAGGCAAAACGTTACATAGAACAATAGCACGAAGAACAATAAAACTATCTAGAACTATGAACAAATAAAAGACCAGAGTGCCTAATGAGCGATCTTGCTTCCTATTATCTGGTCTCCTCTGTAGGTATACGAAGAGCCCCACATCGGAACAGATGGTCCCTGTCCGTTACTTCTCCGAAGTCCCAAAGTGGGCAAATAGGATTGGTTGAAATGCCTATGTGGTGGAGGTGGGCGGTAAGGCAATCGTCTTCCGTAGACAGACAAAAGGCCTCCACTGCTTTGCGTCTTGGTTTATCGGGAAAAAAAGAAGGGCTTACCTACCCTGCAATTTTTTAGGGCTGTACAAGTCTGAATATCTCGCAAGAAATGATATAAATAGCTATTTTAAAAACAGTTTAATCCTCCAATAAGGAATGGCTGCATTATGATGTTGTATTAAGCTGGCGCCTCTTCCTCTTCGTGGTTCTTAATTACACTCATGTCCATAAATTAAGGATAGTTCAGAATCACACAGAAATTGAACTCTAAAATAAAAATTTCACCTGTAGAATTATCACACACATCTTGAAGAAGAATATGCAAATTACAGGAAACCACCAGATGGCGCGGATAGTACGTCACAATGACGAGAGTGTAAGAGAGGGGTATATAAGGAATGGTGGCAAAGAAGTAAAATTGTTCACAAGCGCTTTAAAAGCCTTTCAGCGCAATAACCGCATAGTGTTGTTGTTGTTGTTTCTTATCCCACTTGGCTGGCCAAGCCCACGAGCCCATAGGGACTCATGATTGAAGGGGAAGGAAGCAGCTTCTGTTGTGATGGAGCACCCGTAGGTAGAAGCCTGACTTTTGCTCCGTGACGCTCTTACAGTCATAGGAGACCGGGACCTACGGCTTAAAGTGGATTCCGAACCACTACAAACATCCATGGCACCGCCGGGATTCGAACCCGACACCTGTGGAACCGAGCGCCAGAGCGCTAGACACTCGGCCACCATTCAGGTCCCAAATTTGCCAACGGCACGCAGTGTTCCCAAGTGGTCACCCACCCAAGTACTGACCGCGCCCAATGATGCTTAACTTCGGTGATCTAACGAGAACCGGTATATTCAGCATGGTACGGCCGTTGGCTGTCCGCATAGTTATGGCACAAAGGAAGCATTTGGATGATCTTTTACGTGGTAGAATTATCGGACGACTGGAATGTGGAGGTACCCAGCTGGAAGTATCCGTGGAACTTGGAATCGCCCAGAGTGTCATCTCTAGGCTTTGGCAACGATTACAAGATGATGGTAATGTGAGTAGATGTTACAGCACAGGCCCCCCCCGAGTTACAACGCCGAATGAGGACCGGTATTCAGCAGTTACTGCCAAAAGAAACAGACGGAGCACAGCATCAGACTGTCTCGTAAGCTCTCTTCAGCTACCGGTACAACAGTTTCAAGGCAGACCGTGTACAGACGCTTAGGGCACATTGGTCTACATGCTCGTAGGCCTGTCAGATGTGTTCCACTTACCGCAACTCACTGTCACCTGCGATTAACCTGGAGTAAACAGCATGCATTGTGGACACCGCAACAGTGATCTGGTGTGATGTTTTCCGACGAGTCCAGGTTTAGTTTGCAGTCTGATTCTCGCCGGACTTTCATATGGAGAGCGCCAGGTACCCGTTACCACCAAGAAAACACCATTGAACGACGCCGTTACGGTGGTGCATGATGGCTCGTTTGGGGAGGAATTATTCTTGGTTCCAGAACTGACCTGCATGTTCAGAGTGTAACGATGACAGGCCACATCTATCGGGATGTCATTCTGGAACAACATGTACGTTTGTTTCGGGGCGCCATGGGTGCTGAATTTCTGTTTATGGATGACAACGCCCGTCCTCACCGTGCAAACATTGTAGAAGAATGCCTTCAATTGGAGGATATCCCCCGTATGGATTGGCCAGCA
Organism: Caerostris darwini; assembly: GCA_021605075.1. NCBI lineage: Eukaryota > Metazoa > Arthropoda > Arachnida > Araneae > Araneidae > Caerostris > Caerostris darwini. The sequence goes on from BPLQ01015536.1 coordinate 291,928, forward strand.
TACTCACCGGACTTGAATCCAATAGAGCATGTGTGGGATATGCTTGGCCGACGAATTGCAGCCCGTCAACCCCCTCCCACCTGTCAACCGGAACTTCGGAGGGCATTGCTTGACGAGTGGTGTAATATTCCCCAAGATCAGATTGATAATTTGATACTCAGCATGCCTAGGCATTGTAAGGCCTGTATTGCATCGTCCGGGAGACATACTCCATATTAATCATCATACTAACCATGTTATACTGTTTTTTGTAAATAGGTTCTTTTTTGAAATTTGCTCCAGGGAGTAAAAATCGCAATTTTTATTAATTATGTCAAACATATAGCATCTTTTTTGCTCTTTACCTTTTATTTAATAAACAGTCTTTACAAATAAGTCAAATTTGTTTTGCATCTGTCTCTTTCTTTGCCTGAACCTCATTATCCTTAATTTATGGACATGAGTGTATAATTATAACATTCCTCCACTCTGTACTCCATCAACCCTTGTCGTTTTCATTTAATTAAAATACATCAGCGATTGATGTTAATAACTAAAGTATTGATTAGTACGTGTTAATCTGAAAGTTGTTTTTCTCTCATGTATATCGTTTAAACTGTATTCAGATCTCTTTTCGTAATTTTTATCTTTGATAAAATGATTTGGTGTTTCAAATTTGAAGCATTTAATAATCAATTTGAAGCATTTTAAACTCAACAGAATCCTCACTTATGTGGCCTTAATTTGAATTTTTGAAATAAAGCTACAATCACATTGCTTTTTTTAGAATCTTCCTTGATTGAACTTGATGATGATTGGCTTCAGTTTTTAAATCATGGTAAAAAGGCATAATTAAACTAAAATTAAGATGAAACAAAAGATCTTTTTCTTTTTAAGGGGTACACTATAGTCTTATTGGACAGGGGGCCAACTGTTTAAGTTGGATTCCGAACCACTACAAACATCCATGACACAGCCGGAACTCGAACCCGAAACCTGTGGCATCGAGAGCCAGACAAATGCATAATTACTATGCAATAAAAATGAAAGGAGACATGTAGAAATTCATGGCATAAAAAAAAGCCTTTTTTGTGCCCTTGATGTGTTAAATATAAATTTGAAATAAAAATTAGATAATACTTATGCTTTTGAAATTTAAACGGGAAAACGGAAAAATTAGAATAAATAATAAATTGAAAATTGAAAGATTGCTGCGTTTGCCAACCCACGTGGCTCTTAATTATAATTAACCATGATCAAGCAAATTTAAAGCAACTTTTAACACAGTCGAAAAGAAGCCATTTAGATGACATTAAAAAATTAAATATGCTATGAGTGACAGAGAGAAGATCTTTATAAGTGAAGCTGTCTGAGAAAAGCTACATCATTTTTTGTAGCAACAGTAGCTTCTCCATCAGAATTTTAATAACAGGAAGTTATTTCACTGTAGAAAATATGCATTGAAATTTAAATAAAACTGCTAGAGATACTCATTATAATAGTTTGACTTGTTAGTGAGAATTAAAATGAGGTCAACTGAATATACTATTTTAATTTTCTTATTAGCATCCTTTTTATATGTCGATCACTAAATTTTTATATGTTTCACTAAAGGCTGTTTGGTGAAAAAGATAACGTCAGTTACAGTAGAGGAAGATGATACGCTATTGCTTTTATTTAGATGTACAACAATATTCAATTAATTTAATGCAATAAACGTGCTAATGCGTTATGTTAGGTTTACAAATACTTACAATTAATACAATATTAGTATTAAAGTAATAATTATGTTAATGCAAATATGTTATCAGTTTTGCTTATCAAATACGTGCATAGTATAATAAAACCACTCAAATACGTGCTATTTTATTAGTCTTTTAATCCATTATATTTTCGTTTAACAAATACTCATTACAAAAAGGTACATCTTTTTTTTAATCACACATTAAATTGTTGCGAGATTTAAGAAGAAAGTCACGAAAAAAAAAGAAAATTTTCTGTAGATAATTATAGCTATATAAGGAAACATTCATTACCTGATAATTATTACAATAACTGGGTTTCGTTTAATTATCGTAAAAAAAAAACCCACTAAGTTTCGGAACTGAAACAAATATTCCAGAATTAAAAATTTCGATATCATTTAAATATTAATATATATAAAAATTCTGACATCATTTTGATATTATGTTAGATAAAAAACAAGTTTAAAGAAGGGAAAAAAATGAAGTATGAAAAGAAAATCTCCTTTTTTTTTTTTTTTTTTTTTTTCAAGTTGCATTTTTTAAAACATTTTTCTCTTAAAACCAGCCTTCAATCGAATGTGTGAACCGCGTGGATCGTTCTCTAACATTGTCCAAACCGGTTTATTTTAATATGAACAGAAAACGCGAAAGCATGCTAGAAAGTTTGTAAATTATCCGAGAGTGAAAATGTCCCTCTCCAGATAGAGTCGATTTTTATCACGCAGCTAAGGATTTGAGACTGGGGATTCACTAATAATGTGATTTGTTTTTCAAGTCAAGCTAGATGTTCTGAAGAAACATTTGCAAGCGACGTTAACGACTTACGTATTTTGAAATGTTAGCGGCTTAAGACGAAAATATAATTTTTTCTCTTTCTCTCTTTTTGTAACTCTGAATTAAATAAATTAGGTTGACTTTATTAAAATTTGAAATCGATTAGCTTCTCGAGATGCTATGAATTGGATAAAGCTTATTATTTTTTATAGTTCGCAGTTTGTGTGTGTGTGTGCTGTACCAAATGAGCAGAGCTTTATCTTTAATACGTAGAATTTTTTAGCAACTGATTAGAAAAGTATTGATTTAAATGAAACACGCAAAAATTTAATTTCTTAAGTACACGTGGAGGGTGTATGAAAATTAATTGAAATAAAATTAAATTTATGAATTATTTATGAAAAATTAAAACTTTATATTGTTTGTGATAATGTTGCCTATTAATATTGTGGATGATATAATTTCATATTTATTATTAATTATTTTCCTAATCAAAATTTTAAAAGTAGAAAAAAAGATTCTAAAAATTAAATCCGTTGTGTTTATAAATGAGTGTAAAATAGTAACCTAAAACATAGATATCGATTTCTAAACCTAAAAACCCCTGTAGTTTTAGGCTTAAGCCATTGTTAGTGAACATTTTTTGAGAAAGGAAAATAATTGAGAACTATAAACATTTTATTAACACAAGATAGTTTTGTTTGATAGCTCTTTCACATTTAACACAAAACTACAAGATGTGGACTGTAAAACTTTCACGTTTATTTTGACTGCCATCACACTCGAGGATGGTCTCGCCACACTACTTCTATGTTTTTACACACACAACTCTGCTTTGACTCGAGATTTCCCCGTAAAGCTTTTACGACATGTTGGTCAATTGGCTAACGCTCTGCCCTTTAGTACCACAGACTTCAGGTTCGAACCTCGGCGGTGGTATTGATATTTGTTGGAGGTTCGGAATCCACGTTAAACTGTAGGTCTCGGTCTAATAAGCCCAAAGTGAGCATGAAATGACCGTAGAGCGGCAAACCAAAACTTCTGCTCGTAGCGCTTTTACAAATGGCGTTGTTTGCACAAACAACTTTTTTCGCCAATGTAAATTATGAAGAATTAAAAAAAAAATGATTACCAAAAATTTCGTTGCGATATAAAGTTACAAATTTATTAGTAGCACATTATATCTGAATATTTCGAAAGAACTACACATTGGTTTTACCATTGAAAACGCTTTTAAAGACTTAGAGCCACCTATTAAATCATGACCACAAACGTTTAAATGAAAATTTCGCCAAAATTTAAGAAATATAAAGATCCAATGTTATTGAAGGATATTTAATTATATTTTGTCATCTTCATATTACAACTTGATTTATAAATAAACTGCTGTGTTCAAATTGCATTTAATAACTTTTAATGGAACTAAACAATAAATGCAGAATGTTGCATCTAAAGCTTCTTATCTTTTTCGATAATGTATTACATTAATATGTAGCTATTTTATTTCCTAGTCCAATTAAATTTATCGAAAAACTGTTTTTGAAAAATAGACTGCTTAGAATGTGACTGAGAATGAAATTTGAGATCGATTAAAATTAGTCTGAAATTAAAAAAATAGACCAAGAAAGATATTATGACTGCTTGTATTTTTAAACTCAACGGTTAAATTTTAATTCCACTTAAATCATTTGAATAATTGCATTCCCTTTCTAACCATATCTTAAAATTTTCGACAACTATAGCGTAAACAAGTTTGTCAAAAGATGTCTCATGTGCTAGATTCTTCTAAACCAAAACACAGAAGGATGAATTTTTAATTTTAAAAAATCTTCTTTGGGATAAATAGCTGAATCTATTTTGCTTCGTTGTATTATACAGAAAAAAAACTGCTCTTAAAGTCCAAAAACATTGCATCAAAGAATTGTTGATAATTTTCTGTTTATAATTATTTAAAATATACATATTTGTTTGGAAAATATCATTCTACGCGGAACCACACGGAAATGAGGTTTAAGAGATTTCTATTTCTCTTTCATAATTTCAAAGAGAGAAAAAAATGTCCTACCCAGACAATGTTACAAAACTTTCACCCATTATAAATTACACAAATCTCCATTTATGCAATTTTTTCCTCTTCCCTCAATTGGCAATGCTACCACCGAACCCTATTTTTTGACTAAATAACGAAAGTTATGAAATCAACGAGTGGAAAACCCAACGTGCTTTAGTAATCCTCCTTCCAAGCAGATGTAATTTTGACATACAGCACCATTTTTAAAACCATGAAGAAGAAGAAGAAAAAAAAGATTTTCCTCCCAACTGCGTGTGATAAGCTGGCTTTCGCAAGACCTATTGCCATGCGGTTGTTAAAATTACTTTTAAAAAGATAAGAAAAAAAAAATCGGCTGCTTGTGGGAGAAAAAAAAAAAAAAAAAAGAATCCATTTCTAAATTGCATGGTAACCATTTTTTTATATTGCCATTGGGTTGATAACTTTTTTACCCCCTTTTTTTTTGTTAGAAAAAAAAAGGGGTAAAAAAAATTCCTTTTTTGTTAGAAAAAAAAAAGAAAGGAATGAATAAAAAATGTAAAAATAATAAAAAGAACATCGGTTCAGCTAACGGTATTTTTTTTTTGGGGCAGAATATTTAATCATTTGCTTTTCAGATCATCCCTACTACAGCTCCCACCGTTCGGCATAACCCTTTCACTGTATTGTTTACTTTTTTCAATAGTCTTGTGGCAAAATGTACCGAATGTATGTCTTGTACCGAATTTAAACTTAAGTTAAATTCTTTTATTTTTAATTTTTAATTTTTTTTTATTTTGTATTTTACTTCTATTAATTCTTAGTATTTGTAACTTTTTTTTTTTGAGTACCATTTAACTAATTTAGAAATTTTTATCATGTAATTTTTATTTACTAACAATTATAAGCAGCCAATTAAAATTTAAATTTTATATAAGAATGAAGATGAGGAGGTTAAGGGGTTATATCCCCATTGGTACTCCGTAATCAGTACGCCAGTTGCCAGGGTTGATGAATATTATGTAAAATATTATCTGCTTTAACTAACTAACAAAAGAATTCTAAGAAGAGAAAAAAATCTTAAATTGCATCAAAGTGTTGCCACTCAGCATTTCACAAGCTGTGCTGATAAAAATCGTTAGATAAAAATCGTCTGCTTTAAAAAAATTAAAAGAACAGAACAATTCAACGGGGGAAAAAAATATAATCCATTTCTAAATTGCGTGGTAACCATGTTTTATATTGCCATAGGGTTGTTAAATATTATTATGCAAAATATTATCTGCTTTAAATAACTAACAAAAGAATTTTAAGAAGAGAAAAAAATCCTAAACTGCATCCAAGTGGTGGTAACAAAGCATTTCACAAGCTGTGCTGATAAAAATCATTATAAAAAAACGTCTGCGTTAAAAAAATTAAGGAATAAGAACTATTCGAAAAAAAATCCATCCATACAACACAAAGGCACCTCCCAGTCATCGCCACTTTTACGAATTACGAAACGGGGTCAGTGGAAAGATGCTTTCTCTCACTTTTCCTCTCCGTTGGGGCCCCGAGGGCACAGGTGGGCCCTTTCCCCTCTCTGTCTTGCTCCAGTTTCGCCACCAGAACCGTTTCTTACGTATTGATTCCGAGTAATGGCCAAATACCGTGCAGCAACAAGAGGGCTGTTTCGCTAATGTTATTATTTGTATCTGGACGTCTGAGGTTCTTCCGGTTCTGCCTCGGTAATTGATTTGTTAGGTCCACACAGTGAGTCCTGATTAATTCGTGGTGCTGCTCATTATGAGAGTACACCATCGGGCCGTCTTGTTTGTGTTTTGCTTTTCGGGCAACCTAGTTTTCTGAGAGAGTTTTTTCCCACTCGGAAGTGATGGGGAGGTGTTTATCTGGAATCAGAAAGGATTTGCTTGGCTGTATGTTAGCTTTCAAAGAGTTTCGCATCCCGTGATTGAGTGTCTTAATGGTCATTCGTCTCGAGTTGATGGCTGTTCGCTTTCTTTTCTGTTTATGCATTGTTACTTTGTTACGTTTCAATTCCCATTTTAAATACGTTGCTTTTTTCAAAGTTGGTTTTTCAAAGAGTTGTTTCAAGTTTATTAAGAGTTTCAATTTATTGTGAGTTGCTATACATAGGATGAAATAGATATTAAAAAAAAATTATTAGGGAATTTTTGCATACAGTGAACTTACAAGTTCAATTTGAAGTATTATTCCTTACAGTGTATGTATTTACTTAGTTGAACTTAAAAACCAAATTTAATGCGAGTTAAATCAGCAATGGTATGCAAAATATCTTTAAAAAATGTAAAATAAAAATTTAATGTGTTTAAAACTCCTTAGAATCCCATGTATTTTGGATAATGGTATTCTTAATTTTTATTACAAGTTCGCATACTTTGATGTATAATAATAATAAAGAATTTTTGCATATCTTACAGTGAGGCGAAGTTTAAAATTCAAACCTTATTCTTCAAGGTGCATATGTTTATTTAATTAAGCACAGAGTTAAATTCACCAAACTAGCAGATTTATTTATAATTAAGTATCTGAAATCTGTATACGCTTTAATAACTTGTAATATTCTAAGTAATAATTGCATGCCAATTTCCATAAGATTTTTTATAGATTTAATCTTTTTGACACAAAATGATAAAAAGAATCATCATCTTTATTCATTCTTAGTCAATTCATTAATAAGATCTTATTGATAACTTTTGCACGATGCATACATAATATTATAAATGTTTCTGCTGATATTCTTTTCATTCGCTGAACCTTTTTATAAAGCACGTCCATTCTTGAGGTTTCTTTTCTCGAAACCAATTTATTCATAATATACATATGATTTCTAATCAGTACGTTTAGTAAAAAGCATGGAAAAGGACCTATGCATGAAAAAAAATTTTAATTCCCAATATTTCAATACTTATTAAAAAGAAAGCAATTTAATTTTGTTACAGGAGATTAATATTTGGACTATACAATTATTATACACAATTATGAACGTATGATTAACATGTATGATTATGATTATTTTTTATCTGTGATTTTTTTACTACACACACAGACACACACATATATATAACTCATGCCTATACAAAAATATAGCAAAATTAAACAAAATATTATTAACACTTAATAATAATTAACTAACGACTAAAATATTAATTATCCTCATCAAATTATAAATATTGATATCATCAATAAATTGTCTATCATCAACAACATTTTTATGTCCTAAATATTAGCACAATAACATTAAAACATTGTTAAAAAAAACCTAACACAATAGCACTCAAAATTGACAAGGAAAAAAAACAATTTAACCTGTATTTTGAAAGAGATTTATTATTAATGCAGTTTCTCAGAACTTACGCATATTATATTATAGCAGGATTCCTATTGGCAAAGTTTTATTGCTTGATTAACAACTTTCTTGAACTTTTCAATTTTGTTTATAAATCAATTTTTCATTCTAACCATCTATTTTTGAAATAAAAAATATTACTGTAACACATGTGTGACCCAAACTAATTTTTTTTTCTCGTGACCCTGAAATTAGTTTTTCTTCTTTTTTTTTCAGGTAAAGCCGTGACAAAATCAACTCCTCCAACATTTTATCTTGAATCCCTTCTAGGGCCTTTTAGTTATCAATACTCTTTAAGCTTCTACAACAGCAACTTTCACTTCCTCAACAGAAGTGTTCGTATTAACAGAATTTTCTTAATTCTTAACAATTATTTGGAAGTAGATTAATTTGAATAATACAGATCTAACAGTAATTTGATCCACAATTAAAAATAGCATCCATAATTGCAGTTTTCCAGTTATTACGCACGACAGAAGGTAATTAACATCTTTAAAAACATTTTTGGAAATAATTTATTAAGCAATAATTTAAATGAATTATTTTTCTAGATAATCTCACTTATGTTTAATACAAGATTCGTAGGTCTTAAAAGTACGCCTGAAATTTCTGGAAAAAAAAAGAAGAAAAAACTATTGACAAACATGTTCTACTCTGTGTACCTAAATCCAGTGAAAACCAATATTTTGGTTTTTGTATCATTTTTAAGTAGCTCTGGGCCCTACAATGTTCTGTGTACCTACGGTGCCAAGGATGTTTGTAGTGGTTCGGAATCCATTTTAAACCATAAAATCTCGGTCTAATATGACTGTAGAACATTGGATATAAGGCTTACAACTCTATCTCGTAAAAAGAAAACATCTCCTATTTCAAAATCTGCCAGTAAATAGACGGCCATGGTCCAACATGAACTGTAGTGCCAAGGAGTTAGTATCATCTTTAGCAGCAGCAATATTTTTCGACTTCAGAGTACGATGTTTTAGATCAGAATAAAGAGCGTCTTTCAGAAATTCTCACCATTTTTTTAAATTTTTCTTTTACATTCATTGACAAAAGTGCATATTATATTTCATTTTCATTTGACTATTAATTTCAATAGGTTTTATACTATCAATTAACAAAATTTTGTAATGGAATATTAGAGAGTTTTTGCATACCGTACGTTAGTTACCGTAGGACGTCCGTTAGCTTTTTCTCCCTACCGCGCATGCTCATAGGAAACTGAGCATGCGCGCTAGGGAGAAAAAGCTAACGGACGTCCTACGGTAACTAACGTACGGTATGCAAAAACTCTCTGTTGTTCCTTTTTCCGGGCATTTTTTCAATGTGTAGTATATTTATATTGCTGCTATGAAGACGTTCAATTCTGTTGTCTAACGGACATTCCTTGCACTACTAGCAATACTATTGTCAACTTATGAACCGATAACAGTGGCATAAAGTATCGAAATTTTTTGAACTATTTAAAGTTTTCATTTGACTGGCCATTATATACTATTGCAGGATTTCTTGAACCAGGACTGTCAAAACAGATGGTATTTCTTTAAATTATTGAAAATTTCATGTAGTTATTTTATTTCTTCTTCTTCATTGCCACAACAGCGCCATGAGGGGCCAAGGCCGCCTGCCTGTTGGCAGATTTCGAGAATGATTTTTTACGGGGTAGGGCTGTCAACCCTACGCTCTAAAATCATATTAGACAGTGACCTACGGTTGAAAGTAAATTCCGAACCACTACAAACTTCCATGGCTTCTCCGAAACTCGAACCCGAAACCTACCTGTGGCACCGAGTTGCAAACACTTGGCCACCAGGCTCCTATGTCGAATATTACAAAAGTATTTTACTCATTATTCAATTCCTTCTATTATCTCCCACTCTCCCTATATATATCTTGTTCAAATTTTCAATCGTTAATAAAATACTTTTTATTCATCCACTCAAGATCAAATATATTTTTTTTTGAACTTGTAGTGGATGGCACTTGATGTTAATACAGTTTTTTCAAATATTAATTCATTAATTAAATTTAATTAGTTAATTATAGTTTTTTTTAGATTTAAGTTGCATATATCTACCAATAGATGGCGACAGATAAATTTAAAGAAATGAATGAAAATTATTTGTAAAGGACTTTCTGCAATATAGTGAAAAAAAAGTAGGAATTGACTTTAAAAACTTTTTTTTATATTACTTGTTTTCGTATTACAATATAATAATCAATTAATTTCAGTTAATAGTACTGCTTTTCAATGTAAACTTATCTGGAGTGAATCTCAAATCGTCCTCTTTATCAATCAGACATTTGGCACATAATCGTTATTTAATTTATTTTCAAAAATTCTTAAAAAAAACAAAATAGAAAAATATTAAAAAATAATTAAGTTAATGACATTTATATATATTTTACATCCACATATATTTATTTTTTTAATTTTCTGTTTCTTATTTTAGTAATTTAAACTTCTTGACTTGCATAATGATTCGAAAAAAAAAATCTCTTTTGAAAAAAAACCAAAGGTTGTTAAACTACGACGCTTTTTTCATTTGTCATACTGAAGATCTTAAACTCTACAACTTTTTTCTTTCAAACTACTATTTAATTAATGTATGTCACGCGTCACACACAAAAAAAATTTTCCTTGAAATGCTGGCCAATGCAGCTAAAAAGTTGGACATACTTCATTTAAATCAATTTTTATTTTATCAGTTTTTGCTTCTTCTAAATTATAGAAACCGTTTCATTTTTTTTTTCTTTTGGGTCTTTGGGATTAAATGAAATTTATGCTCAAAATAAACAATGAAAAAATGTGCGAAAAACAACAATAATTTTTAAACACCATTTTTACAACTATAATTTAATTTTTTAAATTGATAAAAAAAATCTTTAATACATTTTAATGAAGAAATTGATCATAGACAGGTAGCATTATTAAAACTTTGAAGTTAGTATTGCATTGCAATAAATTATTACGATTGGAAGTTAGTATTGCATTGCAATAAATTATTACGATTGGAAGTTAGTATTGCATTAAATAATTATTTCAAAATTCATAATATAAACGACGATTTTTACTATTAATGATAAAGAGCTTCATTTATAATAGACAAATTAAAGTGTTTAAAAAATCGTAGAGACAACAATCTTCTTTGAAACACAGAAAATGCATACTCCTAAATCGGATAACGCTAATTATATTTTAAATATTTCTTGGCAACAATGTATTTTTGTTTAATCTATCCACATTTTAATATGTATTTTTGACCAAGTCGCAAAATAGGATTTGGCAACTTTTTAGTGACTCCAACTGAGCGATAAGTCGCCAAATGTGATAATCTGGATTTCTTGTACTATTTGCAATTCACTTCACTTACAATCGCAACCCTTTTCTTGGGGTATTTTGGAGAAAAGAATTTTTAACGCCAAATCTCAGCGGCCCCTATTCTGCGATTTTGCCTTATTTCTTATATTCAAATTAAAAGTGAGACAAATAAAGAAGTAGAATAAAATTCAAACTGACAAATAATATCTTTAGCTTGTTAATAATATGAAAACATGATTATTAATTTACACCTAACATATTACTATTTGATTTCTCAAAGAGATTTTTCTTTTTCTGTTTGAATAAGAACTTCCTTGAAAACCTTAAGATGATATTGATAAATGAACTTTTCACTTCTTGTCAACTTCGAAAAAAAGATAATTGCAACATATGCGTGACCAATTTTAAATCTTTCTCTTGTGACCCTAAAACAATCGCCTTGTTTTGTTGTTATTCTGAAATAAAGCCATTACTAAACCACCAACTCAAAAGTTTTGTTCCAACCGTTTGCCCTCATCCTTTTTTAGGGCCTCTTCCTTTTGAACTGGTTCATTCCCCTCAGTCGCTTTCACTTTTCTAAAGTATAATCAAGAAAGGATATGTGTTTTTTTTTTTTCCTTTTCAAAGCCGTTCATAAAAATAACTTTGAGTAAAAGAAAAAAGAAAAGAAAAAAAAACCCTTGCATTTGGCTGTCCTGTTGGAACACCAGTCAATCTGATTGTTAATCTAGATCAGGGGTCTCCAAACTATGACTTGCTATCACCATCAATCAGGCCGGTCACAGTTTATATTGATTACAAAATAATTATACATCTCAATTAATAGCACATCACAAAACAATAACATATCAAAATAATTACACATCTGATTAATACAATATAATAATCAGACATGTTTATGTAACGAACATTTAAGAAACACAATAACTGATATTAATGAAATTGAACATTTGTAATTGTAATTAATTATATGAGATTTGTTCTAAAAACTTACAATAAGGGACATACAATACTATATATATAATTCACATAAGGAAATGAAACATAGCAATTATGATTAAGTAGATGTAACTTTTAAGTAGATGTAACTTTTCACTGACAACTGTTTGCAGTTGTGGATCAAGCTTATTAGTAGAAATAATCAGCAGCGACTTCAAATGCTCATCACTTAATTTGGAATTGTAAATATATTTTGCGTAACTGATCAAATTCTGTGGAAGACATAAAATTCCAGAAAAGAAGAGTTTCAATATTTTATTTAACTATATTATCATACTACAAATACACTCATGTCCATAAATTAAGGATAATTCAGAATCACACAGAAATTGAACTCTAAAATAAAATTTCACCTGTAGAATTATCACACACATCTTGAAGAAGAATATGCAAATTACAAGAAACCACCAGATGGCTCGGATAGTACGTCACAATGACGAGAGTGTAAGAGAGGGGTATATAAGGAATGGTGGCAAAGAAGTAAAATTGTTCACAAGCGCTTTAAAAGTCTATCAGTGCACTAACCGCATAGTTATGGCACAAAGGAAGCATTTGGATGATTTTTTACGTGGTACAATTATCGGACGACTGGAATGTGGACGTACCCAGCTGGAAGTATCCGAGGAACTTGGAATCGCCCAGAGTGTCATCTCCAGGCTTTGGCAACGATTCCAAGAGGATGGTAATGGGAGTAGATGTTACAGCACAGCCCCCCGAGTTACAACGCCGAATGAGGACCGGTATTTAGCAGTTACTGCCAAAAGAAACAGACGGAGCACAGCATCAGACCTGTCTCGTCAGCTCTCTTCACCTACCGGTACGACAGTTTCAAGGCAGACCGTGTACAGACGCTTAGGGCACATTGGTCTATATGCTCGTAGGCCTGTCAGATGTGTTCCACTTACCGCAACTCACTGTCGCCTGCGATTAACCTGGAGTAGAGAGCATGCATTGTGGACACCGCAACAGTGGTCTTGTGTGATGTTTTCCGACGAGTCCAGGTTTAGTTTGCAGTCTGATTCTCGCCGAACTTTCATATGGCGAGCGCCAGGTGCCCGTTACCACCAAGAGAACACCATTGAACGACACCGTTACGGCGGTGCAGGATGTCTCGTTTGGGGAGGAATTATTCTTGGTTCCAGAACTGACCTGCATGTTCAGAGTGTAACGATGACAGGCCACATCTATCGGGATGTCATTCTGGGACAACATGTACGTTTGTTTCGGGGCGCCATGGGTGCTGAATTTCTGTTTATGGATGACAACGCCCGTCCTCACTGTGCAAACATTGTAGACGAATGCCTTCAATTGCAGGATATCACCCGTATGGATTGGCCAGCATACTCACCGGACTTGAATCCAATAGAGCATGTGTGGGATATGCTTGGCCGACGAATTGCAGCCCGTCAACCCCCTCCCACCTGTCAACCGGAACTTCGGAGGGCATTGCTTGACGAGTGGTGTAATATTCCCCAAGATCAGATTGATAATTTGATACTCAGCATGCCTAGGCGTTGTAAGGCCTGTATTGCATCGTCCGGGAGACATACTCCATATTAATCATCATACTAACCATGTTATACTGTTTTTTGTAAATAGGTTCTTTTTTGAAATTTGCTCCAGGGAGTAAAAATCGCAATTTTTATTAATTATGTCAAACATATAGCATCTTTTTTGCTCTTTACCTTTTGTTTAATAAATAGACTTTACAAATAAGTCAAATTGGTTTTGCTTCTGACTCTTTCTTTGCCTGAACTTCATTATTCTTAATTTATGGACATGATTGTAAATAATTTCTAATTGAAATTCAAGGGCAAGTGTTTCTATGTCGAAGTTAAAAGAAATTTTGAAAAATCTTGATGTATTTGAAATCGCATCAGAATCTGAAAAACGAAACTTAAAATGTATTTTTTAAGATTCAATTGCAAAATCTACCGGAAATGGATTCTCTGTTTGCTGACTGAATGTTTAGCATGTATTAAAATGGGTGAAATATTTTTTTCTCAGTTGGGATTGAAACAAAAAAAAAATTTTTTTTTTTGTTAAAGTGACTATGAGAGTATAAAACAAACAGAATGTCTTTCTTATGTATAGTTAAATCTGTATAAAAAAAAAACTTCCATAATCACTCATTGTTTTTGTAACTCAGCCAGAGGACGAAGCTCAAAAAATAGCTTTAGAACTTACCTGCAACTAAGACAACGTAATGCGGTAAGTAATTTAAGTCATTTTTTAAAATCTCTTCAAAGAAAACTCGTGTAATTGATTATGACTGAGCGCATGCGTTCTGATGTAATTTTGATGTAACAGTTGACATGACAGGCTCTAAAACTTCTGACAGATCCAAGCATTTTTCGCACAATGACTGCTTATGAATGATGTAAAGTATGATTAATGGTTTTGAACTACTAGGTCTATAAGATAAAAACAACTTTATTTTTTTTCCTCTAGTAGTGATACACTTTAATGTTTTCTACTGAAGATTGTTTTTCAACAACATTTTCAACTCTTTTAAAAATATCTTTTCCAGTGGTCGTGCCTTGAATACTATGAACGTCACGAAGTTCATACATTTCATAATTTTTATTTACCCCTCGAATAAAATGTGAACAATGTCTATAATATTAGTTGACTCACGCAGATCCAAAGAGAAATTCTCTAAGTGTCCATTTTTATCACACAATTGAGTTAATATATATTTTCTGCAATATCATCCTTTTTTTCAGCAACATGATTTGCTGGCAAACGGATGTTTTTAAATAAATTAGCTTTTTCTGTACACATTTTTTCTGCTGCTGCAATAATGTAATCTTTAATTAATTCGTCATCGGTACGCGTTTCGCTATTGAATTCGCCAGCCCTAGTTGCTGTTGTTTGTTCAACATTTACTTTAAACGACATAAGCTGTGATTTTAACCCGTGTTTCAGAGATTTCTATTTTTATAACCGTAGGCTATCTGTAAAATGGAGTAATTCAGAGAATTTTTATCCTCATAATAATTTGTCGTATTGTAGTCTTTGAAGATTGATATCGTTTTATATTGTCTTCATATAGTTATACATATTGTCTTATTATTTGACTCAATCACGATATCCTCACTGCTCTTTAAATGTTCTACATTCACTACCTATCTTTCGTTTCTTTACCATATTGACACAAATCCACAAAAGGGGTGTAATTTCAGATCAAAATAAGACATTTGTCAAAATTTTGAACTGTCCAATTCTCGCTGTCTCTCGTATTTACACCACATGTCTTCGGAACATTTCAAAGATACTCGAAAATACCCCATCTTCCAGACAAGATATCACGCAGCAGAATTTTTCTAGAGCATACTCTAACTGCGCTACTCTCTACAACATGGTGCCGTATACTTCGATTAACCAAGAATAATTGACGTTCATTGCGTAATTCCGCTCCTCCTCAGAAGATAACTCAGTATGGTGCAAGATGCCATCTCCGCTGCAATGGCATTTCCTTGGCACTTACGGTCAAATGTCAAGGAAATGTCGTTGCTACCGAAACTACGAACCGAAATTGCAAACAGAGCGGAGTTACCCACCCACCTCCAATCACCGGCTACATCCGCAATGAAAATTTGATCGTCATTTGTATGAGTAGTTAGCTCTGTCTTGATGCTTGGAACTTAGTGTAAAAGTCATCACGGCCCTAAGGCTAAAACGCTTGGAGACTCCCTTATCTAGATCAAGGATTTTTAACTATTTTTATTCCATGGACCTCCTTTAACCTATCAGTTGTAGGCCACGAAACCATTTTTCAGAAAAATATTTTTAAAATGGTAAAATAAAATAAATGTACATCAAATGATGTTAAAAACAATGAACCAAAAATGAAAAAAATAACAATAGTCCTAGATCATTAAAATAATAAACGAAATGCCTTATAAAATATACAAATCATTCAAATTTTAATATTCAAAACATCTCTGATGTGAATAATGAAGTTTTTTTATATCTTGAATGCTATTTGTTATAATAAAAACAATGTTATTTCTATCACTAATGATTAATACAACTAATTACATTATAATTTACTTTTTATATAACTAATGCTATATCTAGTCAGAGATTCAAATTACAATTGTTTGCTATTAGTTCTCACAAATACGCTGAATTAAGTGATGGTTAATAACGCATGATATAGAAGATTACATACACTGTTACGATCGCCATCGAATCTCCTCAATTCTTGAAGCAGTGATTGCAAAAACCCTCGACGGGGATTCCAACCTATAGCTTCCTGCATGCTACTTGTGCGTGTTATCACAGGGCAACTGGTAAAAATTCGTTGGATTGCTTGATTTCTTTTTGGAAATTAATTTTGTTATTTTCTAAATAATTTCTTGAAGACCATTAAACTATGTTAGTTAATCTGCTTATTGCAGATTAACTAATTTTTTACTGCTCATTTCATCTCATCAAAAAAAGTAATGGCAGCACATGTATGACCTAATTTAAATTTTTTATTACGACCCTGAAACAATTGTCTCTTTTCGTTATTCTTCTCAGGAAAAAAACCATTACAAAACCACCAACTCAAACTTTTTGTTCCGACCACCCCTTTTGGGGCCTCTTCCTCATCAAAGGACCCTTTTCCTCTCCAAACCAATTACAGCTTTCACTTTCCGAACAATGCCAAGAAGCAAACAAACAGAAAAATATCCGTATTAACTAAATATCGCTTCTCTTTTCTTTTTCAAGGTATTTCGTAAGAGTAATTTAGAACGATGTTCTTTGATGGGATCAAGATTTGGGATTTCGAACGCTCGGGGGTTAAAGAGTTTCTTGTTACTTTCTTCCGATAACCTAGTTCTGACATGTTTCATACAATACCTCTGATCATTCTATTTATTGATCAAAGGTATTAAGGCGGTTCATTTTATGTACAACGGTTGTTGCGGTTGTTGTTTTTCCCCCTTTCACTTGCGTGTGAAGTATGTGGATCAAAGGTAGCACAACAGTTATTAGCGTTACGTTATCCGTGTGGACATTTGCCGGTGGGCTTCCACAAAAAAAAAAGAATGTGCTTCATCTTTTTCATGTGGTTTTTCAAATTGGTATATCTCCTATGAAAAAGAAAATAAACTTCTGAAATCCTTTATAGAATTGAGAACTTAACAATCATGTTATAATAAGCAATATTATAAATATGGAACGTGTTTTAAAATACAGTTATTTATGCTTTTCTTAAAATTTATTTAGATTAAACAGGACTTGCAACTACTAGATGACTAATGACTTAATAGAAAGTTTTTACACACCGTATTTTTATAATACGGTATTTTTTCTCCCTAGCGCGCATGCTCATAGGAAATTGCGCTTGCGTATCTGTAATAATGTTTCCTATGAGCATGCGCGCTAGGGACAAAAAAATACCGTATTATAAAATACGGTATGCAAAAACTCTCTATTATTTTCAAATTGAAATTTTATTGGAAGCCTGACAATAACGAAACTCTCCATATCAATAATTTTTTCATTGGTGCGACAATCCCATGATGGGCTAAGGGCATCTGCCTACTGGCAGATTTCGACGTGTTTCTTTACGAGGTAGGGTCATCAGCCATACGCCCATAGCTCTTACAATCATAGAAGACCGGACCTACAGTCTTGACTTGGTACTTTGAGATGTATGTTCGCTGCTGCTGCTTTATCTCAATCTATCCAAATGTTGATTAAAATACTATATATAATAGAATTTTACAGAAGAAAAAAAGAAATCTTTATAAAGGAACTATTCTATTTGAATTCATTGCCTATGACGGGGACTCACTGTTTAAAGTGGATTCTGAATCACTACAAACATCCATGGCACCACCAGAACTCGAAACCAAACCCTGTGGGTTCCGAGCGCTAGTCACTCGGCCACATATCAATAACTACTATGATAAATATTAATTTTGGAAAATCTTCCATTTCGACTCTACGAAAAATGTACAGATACCCCAGATGCCATTACTGGGATGTTTGTTCCAAATGGTGGTGGCAACATGAGCAAAGTAGCAGTCATCCTCTTTGTGGTCCATCTCCAGTGTAATTCTGAATCTATTATATATTTTTTGTTCAAGTGACAAATAACATCAGGTTGAAGTTCTCTATGTTTAGAAAAGATATTTGCTATAAATCATAAAGTAGTAATATAATAGAGCTTGCCAGTTTGAGGCAAACAATCCTCACGTGATTATACATCTCACGTAACTTTTATTTTGTAGTTTTTAACATATGCGATGATAGCTTGACGATTTTTGGTAGCAATCTTTACTGTTGGCTATCACTATTCCATGCCGTTGTTGAGAAGGGAGAAAAATATGATATAACCATTTTCAAAAGATATGGTCAATTTTTTTAAGCCATAAATAATATAATTTAATTTTTCTAAATATTTGGCACTTATATTCTATTAATAAATTTTCTTGTGTAATATTTTCACTTCAAAATGATTAAAAAGTAAAATATTCATTTATACGAACCTTTTGTAATATTTTATTATGTTTCATACAAAATGATGAGTTATAAGTAAAATAACATTTCTTATATCTGTTTATCTTTAGTAAGCACATAGTTAAATGAATGTATGATTTGAGAAGAAGAATCTCAGGCATTTCTCGGAATTTTCAGAATCGTTTCTTAACTTGCTTACGTTTTTTTTAAATAAATTTAGGGAAAAGAAGCCAAGCGGCGATACAGCGCCAACTCTAGTACGAAAGATGTTTAGTCCAATTTTCTATTGCTTTAAAATAAGGGAAAGTGCTCTATTTTATTACTACTCTATGGAATAAATCGAAGATTATTGGGATAGATGAATAAAAATTATTAATTTATTAATCGCTTTATTTAGTATAAATATAATCAAAATATCTTTATCATTTTAATATCTCTTAACTCCACTATAATTATATATTATACGAACCGAATGTTTAAATTGTAATTATTTAAATTTGCTATTTATTTCATAACTTTTTAAAATTGTAGGAAAACAGCAATTTCAACTTAAATTCATCATCATTTAATTGCATTACATTTTACACAGAACCATTTCAAAAAAGATTTTCACATTAGCAACTAAAAAATTATTATAATACTTTTCAAGAGTAGAGTCTATCTCATATTCCAAATAGAACTATGTTTTAAAATTAATGGGTTTTGGCTATGATATCATGAAGGAATGGCATTTACTTCTGAGAAGATTCTTTAGGGTTAATAATCCCACATTAATTGTCGTATTGAAGAAACTCCAGAAAACTCCCATCCACTACCGATGCGAGATAGTGATTGACATACCCAATCATAATCACTATCGAATCTCTTCGTTTTTGGACAGCTATGAACACTACAGTGAAATCAAACTTGAATCTTTTTGAGTGGGCTATCACTATAAACTGTTAAAATGTACATAGTTTTTTAAGTATCCAAATATTTCAACTTGTATAGAAAAAAGACTTCTGACAAAAAGTGGAATTCCTTATTGAATAAGTCAACAACAATTCCCAGTTCCTTGTCTATAATGGTCGGCGTTGCCTGCTTTAGACTTGTGTGGGGCCTTGACTACTTATAGAGTCACCTGTATAGAATAGGACTGGCTATTATAGATATCTGCCCACTTTGCGTCTATGATGTGCCCATGGCTGGGTAGCACCTCATCATATGCCCTACTGTTCTTAACTGTATCCCTTTTTGTGCTACTGCCCATGCCTTTAGTGACAGCTTTTGTCGTTCTTTACTGTATTGGGCTGCTAGTCAACTAATGACCGAGACGTCGGAAACAGGAATGGGATAAAGAAAAACAAATAATATTAAAAAAAAAAACTTTTAAAGTCAATTCCTACTTTTTTTCCCTATATTGCAGAAATTCCTTTATAAATAATTTTCATTCATTTTTTTTAAGTTTATCTGGCGCCATCTCTTGGTAGATATATGCAACTTACATCTGAAAATAAATAAAATTAATTAATTAAATTTAACTACTGAATTAATATTTGAAAAAACTGTATTAACATCAAGTGTCATCCACTACAAGTTTCAAAAAATGTATTTGAACTTGAGTGGATGAATAAAAAGTATTTTATGAACGATTGAAAATTTGAACAAGATATATATAGGGAGAGTGTGAGCTAATAGAAGGAATGGAAAAAGTTTTTAAAGTAGCAAGCCAAAATAAAGCCATCAAAGGCAAAAAACAAACATGAGTATGGCCTTGAATAAGGTTTGGAAATTATATTAGAAACTTATTAGGTTTGTATAAATGAATTCTTTTACATTTAAATTTTAAAAAATGCCTATGTCTTCTACAAAATTTACAATGAAATGGAACACCTTCAGCGGAACTAACAAGACTAAATGAGCAAGAAAATGATCGCAAATTCGCAGACACTTAAAGGTCAAGCAATACTTTCTTTCTTGCCGTTTAGTCACAGTGCCTGGACCGTATAACTGCCTTCAATTATATTGATTAGGAATAACTGTCTTAAACGATTGATCCTTGTCGAAACTGATGGAAAACGGATAGGCTAAAATGCCGCGGGCTTAAATATTGTTGCAACGTTTTGTCACGACTTTCTCTACAATTAGATAAAATGTCAAAATGTAGTTTTTATCGGTTACATAGAAGAAGGACGTTTGTGAAACTATTTGAAGAATGGGATTTGTGTTATAGTAGATAAATACTTAGTAGAAGTATCTTGCAAGTTATCGGAAAAACTATATCATTATTGAAATTTTTCTTATAATCCATAAATCCTTCAGTAATTATTGCCATCCAGTGTCTTCGTTCATGGA
This sequence comes from Caerostris darwini, assembly GCA_021605075.1. Lineage (NCBI taxonomy): Eukaryota > Metazoa > Arthropoda > Arachnida > Araneae > Araneidae > Caerostris > Caerostris darwini. The sequence continues at coordinate 312,942 of BPLQ01015536.1, forward strand.
AACAGTGATTGTAATAAATGCTATCAGTGAATTTGAACTTGAGATTTCCTGCTAGTATTACCACTGGACCATGACACTGTATTTTATTTTTTTTTTCAAATTAATAGGCCATGTTAATTCTGTATAAAATTTCAAAAACAAAAATTCAAAGCACAAACATGAGCTAGGCCTTGAATAAGTTTTTAAAATTGCAGTAGGAATCTTGTTTGCGGGAATGAATTATTCTGCATTTAAATTTTGACCTTCAATAAAATAAAGACTTTAGTATAAATAATTGAAATAAGGAATCCTTACTACGTTTAAGCTATAAATTTTCGTGTAATCAGAATTTCAATAAGTAAACAAATAATTTATTGAATTTTAGGTTGGAATGAATTCTTAGATTGCGATTAAAATTCGGATGTCTTAAGCAATTTTATCTTTCAAAATTAACATTCATAACGGCACTGGGCCAGTTATGGGTAGTATAGCATTAAATGTTTTACAAAAGTAGGCTAATTCTCCCCTAAAGTTCTACACGGAGGCCTTTCCCACAAAGAAAAATTTTAACAAAACAGGAAAATTCAAAGAAAAGTTTTAGGGAAAATTATTTCGGAGCAATATATGGCAGTAACAAACTTGAATAATCATACAATTACAGTAAAAATTAATAAATTATTACAAAATCGGTCAATATATGAAGTAAAGTTCAAATTGGCATTTTTAAGTTATTTTTTGTGAATTATTTATCTCCTGTTAGTAGTTAAAACGTCTGAGGGACCGCTTTCGGTGTCACAGACGTCGGGCTCGAGTCTCGGAGGTGTCATTGATACTTGTAGTGGTTCGGAATTCACTTTTAATCGTAAGTTCCGTCTGTAGGGCTTAGGACAGACAACTTTACTCCGCAAAAAGAAAACATCTCATGTTTAGGAATATGCCAGTAGTCAGACGGTCTTGGCCCCCACTATGGGGCTGTTGCACAATTGAAGAAGTGGATAAAATACAGCATTCCTAAGACTTCTGAACGAGTACTTATTAGAACGATTCTATAACAGTTCTGCTATTTCAATGATAAATCACATCGAATCTGTAAAATGGCCAACTTTTTTAATTGCGAAACCTACAAAAAATTATAGAAAAATGTAATAAATCAAATATAAATTTGATTGCTTATCCTACATAAGTATATTCAAGCCTTGAATTAGCATGGGTTCAAAGAACAATATTAAAAATTGCTAATTTAGATGGTAAAAAAGTAATAAAATTTATAAAACTATGCCTTGATAAATAAAATGTTTAAGTCTTTTTTTAAATTCATATAAAAGCGTTTTCTTCATAAAATTCTTGCATTTTTCTCTGTTTTGACAGTCATGGACAACTTTTTTCTTAGGCATACATACATCTCGTCAAAACTTATCCAACCGAAAAATTGCAAAAAAATTGCATTTGTAAAGCAAAAAGGGAGATTTCTATTTTGGAAATGAAACTTTCCTTCGGTCGTAACTCAAATTCATCACAGATTTCAAAAAAAGTTCTATTACTTGAAGGAATGCTGAATTAATTTCCTTCAAGCATCATGATGTATCAATACAATTAGTATTTTAATTTGAAGTTTAGTCAACCAATCACATTCTATTCAGACAAAACCGAGGTTAATAGTACGAACTTAATCAATAATATTAAGAATCGTACCGATATCATGAATAGCAACGTAAAATAATTATTATTGTTTTATTATGCAGTGTTTTATTTTAAATGTAAAGGTAATCTAATTTTAACTTTTTTCCCTGTTATATTGTAAATAAACATTTCAAGGAAAAGGCTCTTTCAACAAAGCGTATTTTGAAAAATATACAAACTCGGCATTTTTCATTTGACATTGATTTAGTATACAAAGCTAATGTATTAACAGAATTGTTTCCACACAAAATAATTAAAATTAAATCTTAAAAAAGAAAGTTAAGAATTAAATCTTAAAGAGAAAAAAACTAATCGAAAATCTGATAGAAATTATCATATTATATTATTTTAAAATGCAGCATATTATTGTTGCCATTCAGAGCCAAAACATTATGACCACCCCTACATTTTGCAATGAACTCGCCTGGATTACGTGGAAGGCACGTGAACAGGTGGAAGTGGTATTTAATTGCTGCTGGAGAGTCTGAAGAATCATTCTTTCACTTACTTCTGTGTGTGATGAGAAAGGCTGCGGATCTAAGCGACTTTGACAGGTGATCACAATGTTTTGGCTCTTGAGTGTATATCTCTTTTCAATAACCAATAGAATTATCTATTCAACCACTACGGCTATATTATTTTGAAATATCAATTGAAATTTTAACATGGAACAAAACTAGGCGAAACTATTTCTATAAAATTTGTCGCCCAATGGTCACCCAACGCTTTTCTTGATGTTCGGGTGACCGGCGACTATTAGAAGTAAATCCTAGTGCGATTATGTGCCAAATGGCTGACTGATGAAGATTTGAGATTCACTCCAGATAAGTATACATTGAAAAGCAGTGCTATTAAGAAAATAAGTAGTAAAGTACTTTTCTAATATTTGACAGTGCTGGCGAGTTACTAGCACTCTGGCGTTCAGTGCCACAGGTTTCGGGTTTGAGACTCGGCGTTTTCATGGATGTTTGTAAGGGTTGGGCTTAGGACTGATAATCCTACCCCGTAAAAAAGAAAACATCTCATGTTTCGGAATCTTCCAGTAGGCAGACGGCCTTGGTCCACCATGGGGCTGTTGCACCAAAAAAGAAGAAGAATATTTGACAGTGTGCTTCAGTTATTGGATAAGAATTGAAACAAGTATTGTGGCCTGTCTTTTTTCATAAACACTAATTGGTTGATTTCAAATGTTGTCTATTTTGACTTGATATAAATCGCCACTGGACGGACAGATTTGGCATTATCAAGAAAACACTTTGCAGGTACTGCTACTCTGTACCCACATTTTAACTCCATATTTGGAACTAATATTCTCAGGTAGAGAGCATCCAGGAGGTTGCAATACCGCATAGTGGAATACCGTATATTTTAACACCGTGAATCCCCTCTTCGAATGTCATGGAAGCGCTAACCGACCTATGGATTAATCACACCAACCTACGACGTAATCATGAAAATTTTAGGTAAAATCGCAGAACAGGGGCAGTTGGAAAAATAACTTAATGGGTAATAATAAGAAATGGGTTGCGATTATAAGTAAATTGCAAACAGTACAAGAAACAAGGTTATCACATTTGGCGACTTATCTTCAAGTTGGTGCCACAGAAAAACCGCCAAATCTCAATGGCCCCTATATTGCGATTTGGCCAAATTTTATGTTTTAGCTTAGTTTGTCGTGATCTTCCGAAGTCGAGAAACTCGATATGCTATTCTTCAGCCACTTTCCATAAGTACTAAAATATTTTTTTTTAAATTTTTATTATCATTATGAAAATGATGAAGCTTAAATATGATATATTCCTTATTGATTGTTTATTTGATTAGTAATTGCTGATTACTTGCATTCTACAACTTAAATATCTGTTTACCAAAATTGAAAAAGGGAAATTTAATTAGAAAAAATTAAAATAGTTAATACATAACATGGTAGAAAATACTTATCCTATTCAACTTGAAAATTTGACACTATAGTTCCGGTTTTTGAATAAATGGCAAATTTTAGGAATAGAAATGCATTATACTTAATTTACACTCAATATAAACTTATAAATACTGTTACTAAATAATTATAACGTTGTTGTTGTCGTATTCCCTGAAGAGTACAAGAGAATCAAATATCGTGGGGCTCCCGAATAATATTGGCTATGTTGATTAACAGCTCGGAGAATAAATCCTCTTCCGAGGGATGGCCCAGACAATGCATGATGGCTGCAACAGCTGGGAAATCAAAGATACGATGAGGAGTAAGCTCGACATCAGGGCAGTTGCCATATTTTTGGTATTTTTTAATGTCATCAACAGAAATTTTCACATTTTTGTGGAGATTCATCCTTAATCTTGTGAGAGTAGTAGCTGTTCTTCTGTCAACATTTAGTTCTGTAATTTGGTATTTAGTTTTGATCTTAGAAGAAATTATAAGTTTAGATGTTGTCAAGGTATTTTCATCTACAAGGGAAATAAGAACGGCAATATCTAAACTTCTGGCATTCTCCGCCAAAGATTTTAATAATTACAACTTTAACACAAAATTAAAAAAGGAATATCCAATAGTAAAAACATTTACTATTTTGATAACATTATCTATAACAATAGTAGTATTTTAATTGATTTCATTATGAAACATTCATTAGTTAGAAACCAACCAAAAACTCTTATTGTAGAAAAAGTAGAATAACAATAATCAGTAAAATAAAAAATTTAATTTATTGCAACCTCATTTTAGCCTACTAAGGAAAAAAACATTTCAAATAAATTTTCTTTAACTAATATTCCATAATTATACAAACAAAAAATTTTTATTTCGCGTTTTAAGAACAATATATTCAGAATCACCTTTCCGAATAATATTTACAACTAAATTTTCATTGTTTTTTCATGGGGTTTGATGATTTTTCTTAACGTTTCGAAAGAATCGTGTTTTGTCAAAGCACCTCTCACGAAACACATTTTAAAACAGTCATTAGCATACAAAAGTGCGAAAGGGAACTTAACGATACTCATCATAATGCAAGTTCTCCTCTTTCGAAAGTTATAAAACCGAAATGGACTCTCGTTTCCTTTTCATCAACGATGTTTTTAAAAGTATTCCGTTTCCTTTCATCCATTATTAATATGAGCGGAAGTTTATTGCAAAATTAACAAAAACCAAGACCTGCATATCCAATTTTAAACGACTGCGTTATTTAGAATGAGAATATTCTCTTTTCTTCCATTTCGTTCTTAAAGAATGGAGTTTTCTTTCTTTCCTTTTTCTAGTGGGGGAAAGAAGACAGCAAGAATTGCATAGAGTAAATAAAGAAGGTAATTGCAAAGGAAAAAAAATTTTTGTATTCAAAACATTTTTTTTTTCCTCTGTCACTTTGGTCAAGGTTTAGGTTTCCTTTTTTTCGGTCAGTTGATCACAGACACTTTAATCAGATGGAAATGTTTGGTGTTTACAAACAAATTAAGGAAAATGGGAGGAGTATCTTTATTTTTTCACGATGAAGAAATATTCCTTAATGATTTTGATGATTTGATGATCCCAATTCTTTGGGAACATCTATGTATTCATCCTTATCACAATTCTGAAATCGGATTTATTTTCCTAAGTTATTATTAGTAATGGACATCATTGAGGCCGGACTGGCTCTCAGTGCCGCAGGTTTCGGCTTCGAGTCCTGCCGGTGCCATGGATATTTGTAATGGTTAGTTATCCACCTTAAACCGTAAGTCACAGTTTTATAATATTGTAAAGGCCTTAGACATTGGGCTGCCATTTCCGTAAAACGAAAGCATCTCCTGCTTCAGAATCTGCCAGTAGGCAGATGGCCGTAGTCTAACATGGACTGTAGTAGTGCCAGGGAGGTAGTTAGCGTAATTTTGTATACAGCAAAATTTATAGAGTAAAATTTATGTTTAAAAGAATTTTAAGTAATTTTGTGTTTAGATGTATGTAAGGGTTCAGAATCCACTTTTAACCATAAGTCACAGTCTTATAAGACTGTTGGGCGTAGGGCTGAAAACCCTAACCCATTAAAATAAAACATGTCCAGCCTCGGAATTTGCTAGAAGGCAGACAACCGTAGTTCAACATGTACTGTAGTGCCGGGGAGGTAGTTAGTGTAATTTTGTTTTCTGCAAAATTTATTCAATAAAGTTTATGTTTAAAAAAGACTTGCATTCGTTTCTTCTTTTTTTTTATCCCACTTGGTCGACAGCAGCACCTAGATCAAGTCCAAGAACCCGTGTGGTCTCAAGGAAGGAGGGAAAGCGGGGCAGCTTCTGTTTTGATAGAGCACCTTTCGGAAGACAGAGGGTAGTGCTTTCGGGGAGGACTTTTTTGGTAGATCTACCCCGCATTTGCGTATCGTATGGGAGAAAAACCGAGAAATTCCTACCAGGTAGTCCGGCTAGTGAGGCAAGATCCTCGTTTTTTGAAACAGTGTCTACAACCAAGCCGCCACTAAATTGAATTTCCGTCCTAATGCTTACCAGCGGAGCTAGTTGCCACGAGTCGGGCATGCATTATTGTATGACTTGTCATCGAAATATTTTCTTTACCATTTTGTAACTTATTTATTTAATGGTTCATATATATTTTCGTGAAAAAAGCACGCTTGGATTATTATCGTTTTCAATAAATATATTTATATATCCTTTTGCTATATCTTATCTTTTCAGTTTACTTTTTTTAGTATTTTTATAAGAATAGCATAACTATAGTAAGCCAAGCAAAAAAAGCTAATTAAATTAAGAAATACTTCTTAACTATTGTAATTTCATTTACCAATTTATAAGATGTACCATGTCTAAAAAAAAAAATTTTTTTTTTTACTTCTTTCTGAATATTCACTGTTACAAACATCCATAACTTCTTAAAAAAGAGAAAATAGAAAACTTTTTGTAGCATATTTATTTTAAATGTTACAGATACTGAAATAAAATTCACATCATCTATCCAATTTAGGTCATTCGCCGAAACTAAAACTCTTTTTAAATATATGTCAAATTAAAAATTAAATAAACGCTCTTATATTCACAAAAAATAAAAAAAAAGATTCTATGTATGATATTTATTTAGATCACTTCATCAATAAACAAATTTTTTATTGATTAATCAATCGAAAAAAAAAATTTCCGCATAGCGAAAATGAAAGCGCGAGGTGATAAAAATGGATCGATTAAATCGATACAATTAAAAACCGTTAGGACAAGAAAGAAAACAAAAAAAAAGCAGTGCATTCCGTAGTATTTATATCTTGATTCTTTCCTGAACTTTCAGTAAAAGTGTGCTGCAGTTTTGGATTATTGGGCGGAGTGACGTACTGATGCGATAGCCGAAAATAGCCAGTCCTGATTCCTTCCGCGTTTTCATTTTCTTTAAAGTGATAATGAGCTTGTTCTGTATTATGAATGACAATGTCTGCGATCGCCGAATGCCAATGATTATCGCCAAGGCGGGATTGTGTTGTTTTTATCTATGTATATATATATATATAGATAGAAGAAAATAAATCGCTTTGCATTTTGAATGGCACATTATAATGTCTTACATCAAGGAAATTTTTGTATTTCGAATTGTTCGAATTCTTTGTGATCTTTATGTAAATCTTGTTTTTACAATATTTTTTTTCCCAATGCAGCCGGCAAACACTTAGACAGCTTGGTCTTGGAGGCCTTAAGGCAAACGCTGCACAGACATTACTCACTTTGCATTACCCAGGGGGCGCGTGTAACTTGCAGATAAGCCACGGATGCGGAGTAACAATTCCCCCGCAACGCTCTACGATCCTATTAGGACCAGGGCCTACGGATTAAAGTGGATTCTGAACCACTACAAACATCCATGGCACCGACGGGACTCGAACCCGAAACCTGTGGTACCGAGCTCCAGAGCGCTAGCCCCTCGGCCATGCAGCCCCTGGATTGTAAATGTAATTGATAATTTTAATATTATTTTTACTTGGTGTAATATGTAACAATTTTGATTTGTTTTCCTAAGCAGTTTAAAGGCGACCTGACGGCCTATTGGCTAGCGCTCTGGCCTGTGGTTCTACAGACATCAGGTTCGAATCCTGGTCGTGGTATGGATGTTTGTTAGTGGTTAGAATCGGAACCTGAATGGCCGAGAGTCTGGCGCACGGTGCCCCAGGTTTCGGGTTAGATGCTTGTAGTGGTTCGGAATCCCCTTTAAACCGTAGGTCCCAGTCTCATGCGACTGTAAAAGCATCACGGAGTCAACTTCTATCTACGGGCATTCCATCACAACAGAAGCTGCCCTCTTTCCCCCAATACATGAGTAAACTGCTCATGGGGTGTCCGTCCTTCGCTGCCGGACATTGAGAATTAGTCACTACAACTTCACAGTGTAGAATTCGAATGTTACTAATTCCTTTATAATTATTCTATTGTTTTCTTCTGGTGTGTTACAAATGAATATATAGCAAAAAAATAAAACTGCAAAACTGGGAAACTTAAAAGAAAAGGAGAAACATATTTTGAAAATATTTTACTCTCATATTAAAAGATTTTTTTTTAATTAAAAATGGTTTATTAACAATTCGAGTCAGTTTAATCTCATAGAACGTGCAAAGCTAAAAAACTATTCAGGTAATAGTAACCTGGAAATGAGAATGATTCTAAATACATCTAATATTGCATCCCAGATTGGGAACAGGGCATTTTGCTGTCCAGTTTTTAAGGCACGATAAAATCACGGTGAAACTTTGTTGTGACAATTTCTACGCAACATATACATTTCTATAAATATTCGTAATTAGCAATATTTTTTTACCATCGATTTAGTAAATCTTATATTGATGCAATCTAAATACTCAACTGTAAATGTGTCAATTTGGCGTTTAAAATGGCAAATAAATAATTATAATAAGATAATGATATCCTATTCAAAAAATGTTTTTTTCAATTCCTTCTATTAGCTCACACTCTCCCTATACATATCTTGTTCAAATTTTCAATCGTTCATAAAATACTTTTTATTCATCCACTCAAGTTCCAATAAATATTTTTTTTTTTGAACTTGTAGTGGATGACACTTAATGTTAATGGAGATTTTTCAAATATTAATTCGGTAATTAAATTTAATTAATTAATTTTAGTTTTTTAGATTTAAGTTGCATGTATCAACCAATAGATGGCGCCAGATAAACTTAAAAAAATGAATGAAAATTATTTATAAAGAACTTTGTGCAATACGGTGAAAAAAAAAATAGGAATTGACTTTAATTTTTTTTTTTTTTTTTTTTTTTTAAATATATATTACTTGTTTTTTCGTCAGTTTTAAGAATTGTACTGGTCTTAACCTTCAGTCCACAACAAATTCGCGTAATTTCATAAATCAGCTATCGAAATTTTTTTTAAAGTAAACTATTATTTTTAAATAATCTTATTATAAATTTGTAAAATATTATTTTTTATTTTACATATTTACTTTATGTTAATTGTTTTTATTGCTTACTTTTGAATAGAATTTATATTTTATTTGAGATCTTTAAATACATTAACTTTTAGACAGCATTGCATAACACAGCAAATAACAAGCATATAAAAAGTATTTAATTTTGTATAAACGAATAGCATTAACATAATTTTCAAATGAAGACATCATTTGAAGGAAGCTGTTGTATATCTGGACTCAGTAGTTGCTTTCAAATACTACTAACCGAATTCCAAAATGACCTTTATTTTTATATGAAGCAGTGATCAATCAATTCAATCCATGACAAAAGGACAAACTTCTGACATGCTGCTGATGTAAGGAATTGATAGGTTCTTCATAATTTTGTTGAATGATTTCCATGGGAAGTTCACATAAGGTCACTACTTTATTCTATTGACTACTTTGAATTCGATTTCCTGTTTAAAGTTTTTTTTTTCCTTGGAAAACAAATTTATTTTCCAAATGGATAATTTTATTCGGCCCTTTTTTTTTATACCTGTAAACATGGAAAATTATTAGTAAAATGTTCTTTTAGAAGGAAGGCAGCATTTTCTTTTTATCTAAAAATACAATCAAATTCTACTATTCCATGTTTGAGACAGATGATAAGAGATTTGTTATCAATATTTGCTGCTACTTTAATTTTATTTTTAGTTTTATTAGTTTTTTTCCTAGTCACTGCAACATTCCAGGAAATGAAAAAGCTGACATCGTTACAAAAAATTACTACAATTTGCAAAATCCACATTTTACTTTGTCCTACCAGCAAATCTGGGGTGTGATAAAAAATAGATTGCAAATGTCCATCCGTGTTGAAGTTGTGACAGGTAAGGTCTGGAATTTATTATTGTAATCCCCCCCTCCCTATGGACCTTCCTCATTCGGTTTTTACTGCAAATTTCAGACTTTTGACTGGACATAACTTTTCACAAGGACGCCTTTACAGTATAGGCGTGGCCAATATTCCTAACTGTGCCCTGTGTTCTTTGTGCACTTTTATTGATTTTACACATTTGACAAGTGGTGGCCCTGGCCTTTTATGAACTGTTCTCCCCACAACTTTTATAAAAAGGCTGGTTTTTATTGGACTGCCAGAGGGCTCATGGCCCATATGGCTTCCGCCCCGTCATAGGAAAAAAAAGTTTTATTATTTAAATTTTTTTCTTAATTTTCATACTTATTATTGTCCTTTTATAAATTATTATTTAAAAATTTCAGTGAAAAATAAATTAGTATTGGTAATATTTTAATGATTAAAATAAAATCATTATTATTCAAAAAATTACATTTTTTTGTTAAACTTTAATAAATTACGTAAGGTTACAAAGAATTTTTCAGCATAATTTTTATTTATTCAGACATGAAAATATTTTAGAGGGATATTTTAAGAATCCAAAATGCTTAGTATATTAAATGTAAATATAAATTAAATATCAACCGTTTATCTATATAGAGTTGTAATCTATAGAAAACTTTAAAAGTTAATGATATAGTAAACAATAATAATTATTTTCCATAGAAATCTTTATTGAACAAAAACTATTGCAACTATTAACCCATTTTCATTTATTATTTCTCCTTGCTATTCACAAAACTTATCAATTAGGTTTATTTTGTGAGCTTGTAACGTTTTTATAAAAATTTTATTATATATTAACAAGCTTATCTACTTGTAGATAGGTCATTTGATTTCATCGAAATATAAGACATCACTTGCTGCTGTAAATGATTATTTTTTGGAATTATTAACTTAAAAAAACACATAATGTTGTTTTGTCAAGAATTTTTTAACCATTAAAAAGTAATTTTTGACATTTAAAATGCTTATAGCAAAGTGTTATTGTGCTGTAAAATACAGGGTAGAATCCTCTGCTTTCATGCACTGCAAACGCTGGTTTGTCGCTCTACGGTCATTTTGTGCACACTTTGGGCTAATTAGGCCGGGACCTACAGAATCACTCACAAACATCCACAGAATTCGAATTTGAAACCTGTAATACCAATAGCCAGAACCTGCAATAGAGAAGCTGGTTTTAGAAATAAGAATACTTATTGATAATGATGAAATTTATGTAAAAATCTCGTGTTAATCAGGCTGCCTAACGGGAATTTTCCCAGATTTTCTTCTAAATGGCATATAAATAAAGAGTAAATGTTATACCAGCAAATACTATTTCTTCTTTCTTACTAATGAGCTTCAAATCTTGCATTAATGCCTTTGATGTAAAAAAATGAACTATTTGAAACTTTGTTAGCATAAAAATGCATTTTCATTAGCAGTTTTAAATTAATTTTTTTGTAATTCTCAAAAGATAACTAAAAAAAATCAAAGGATTCAGCCTGTTGCAACCATTTATTGAAATTGAAGTATTTTTATTGAATAGTTAATGCTTATTTAAATTTCTGTAAAATATCTAGTTTACAGGGATATTAACAATCAACAGTTCCAATGGCTTCACTTTTCCCAGTGAATTTCACGCTATTCTCACGTGTGAAATGAAACAAAAAAAAAATCTGCATAATTTATGAATTCCTAATTAAAATTTTCTTGGTCTGAAATCTGTTTCATCATTCACAAGTTATCGCGCATCTATCACTTTAAAATGTACGTAACACTTCCTCAATTTTAAAATGTTTTGGAAAAAAAAAAAAAAAAAAAAAAAGAAAAGGGAGAGAATTTTAGATCATTTCCGGCAATTTTTCGTTTTGTGCATACCATTTGAAATGAAATTTCTCTTTTCAAATAGAAAACTCGTGCAGCTATTTGGCACATTTTGAACTCGCCATCCCATACTCGTTTTGCTGGTGAAGCTCTGATTCATGTATCTGAAAGATAAAAAGAAAATTTTTAACAGATTTTATTTTCTTAAACTCAATTGACGGAATTTTGTTTTTTCAGTGAATAGTATATTTTATTGATTGAATGTTAGGTGAAAAGCTGTCACAACAACTGCCGTTATTTAAAGCCTTTAAAAAATTAAACCGTGTAATAACTTATTGAAACCTTAATTGAAATTTAGTAAGTTATTACTTGTTTAATAAGAATCATTTCAACAACAACAATATATATGTATATGTATATATATATATATAAATTTTCCCTATAAATTTTCCCTTTTAACAAGGAATTACATAGATAAGTTTATTATAAAAATGAATTTTTTTAGTTAAAAAACGATAATAATTTACAAAACATCATGAATGTTCAAGTTAAACATAAGACGATAGCTAAAGAAAAGGGAGTTGAATCAATTAATTCAAGTCCAACATCTCATAAAAGTATTAAATGCAGGCAACTCGTAAAGACATATTTAATTCATGAATGAAGAAGCTATAAAGAATGGCGCAGAGGTCGTTAAAATATATTTTTAAAAGTTAAAAAAATATTTAAAAAGAATATATCTTAAAAAAACAGAGATTATATTATTTGTTATCTACAAAAAATATTATAACAGGTTCAAAATTACCAAAGGCCAAGTCGCAAAATAGGAACAGTCTGGATTTGGTGACTTTTTTGTCGCGCCAACTGAGTAATAAGTCGCCAAATGTGGTAACCCATATTTCCTGTATTATTCACACTTCACTTACATTTACAACCCGATACTTTTGCCAAATACCCGCGGACTTTTTGCCAAAGAATTTTTGACGCCAAATTCCAACCGGCCCCTAGTCTGCGTTTTTACCTTATCAACTGTTAAGCCCTTGTACTGTATGTGACTGGATTAATTTCAAAATATAGAAATTAGGAAATATTCTAAAAATTTTACGAGAAGGCTTTCCAGATGGGAAAAAAAAAACAGCAATTAAAAGCATGTTCATTTGAAGTCTCTCCTTCCTCTTAAATAGAGTATCGATTAATGTCTTCATTTCACAAAGTGAAAAAAATTGCCTCCATTAGGAATTATTGACTATAAAATGTTCTTTGTGCTAATAATTATTTCAAAAACAATAAAGTAACTTTTAAAAATTCATCAGAATGTTGCTAAAATTAGATCAATTGTGATCCAAAAATTGTTAAAATTGTTTGAACCACCGAATTAAGAAAAGAAATAAAAATTCTAACTATTAGTCAGATATTTATTTTAAATTCCCCTATAATATGACAATTAAATGAAAAAATACCAAAAAAATATAAATACTTTTTTTACTCAAATTCATTTTTTAAAATATAAAGAAGCTGTTTAATATAGTTTGCTTTTATAAAAACAATTGAACCGAATTGAAATTTTTTTTCATCATCACAAATTAATTACAAAATTTACCAAAATAATTAACACATTACATTTAGATAAACAAAATGGGTCAAATCTGTGAAGAATTTATAGTTTAGAATTTTTCGACTAAATATTTTTATTTGTCATTAATACGTCAATAATTTTCTATTCCCATAAAAAAAATTTATCTCTAAAATGATATTATCAGAACTAGTCTTACTATGTAACCCACGTTCGAAAATAGTATTGCATCATTTCAACCATAGTATTAACTTCCTTGTTTGTAATAGCCCTCAGAGGTTGGACATTGACTTCAAAAGAAATTAGGAAGACACGCCCAAAGATTTCTTTCTCATTCCAGCATCCTCAATTCATCGCAGAAATCTTGTACAAAATCCTTAAATGAAATCAGAAATTCTAGTTTCTGACTTCAGGCTGTTTCCATTCCAAAAGTTAAAAAAGAAAAAAGTTTTCGACTTCTATAATGATCTTTACTTAATTCTGTTCTTGCAGACGATTTTCATTTTTTTCGAACGTTTCTGCTGATGCCAAAGCAAAAGATAAAATAAAAGCTTATTGATTCTTTGTTACTTTTTTGACTTAAGAAAAAGTTACTTTTGATTGATGATTGTATGACTTTTGACATATTGACTTTTGACTCTTGATTTTATAATTTTAGTGGCTTCTGACCTCAATAAAAATAAATAAACAAAAGAAATATAGTTAATAAGAATATTCATTTTTTTAAATGAGCAAGTCAAATGGCATACAATCAACTTCACATTTTAAACAGCCCTACATTTTTTTTTTAATTTCAAGTTCTTAAAAATAGTTCAAATAAACTGATTCATTCACTTTCAGTCCTAATAGCAATGTACCATCTTAAACCAGAAAATTTTTACAATGATTTTATTATGATTTCAAGTTTTGTTTAACTTTATTTTGACATACAAATTAATTTCAGCTGAGTTATCTTATGGGCAATTCATGAGATGCTATTTCTTTATCAATTTTGTTCTTCTTTTCGAGTTTCGCTATTTCATCAGAGAAATAGAACTGCTTTTAAGAAAGAAATAAAAGAATGGATTGTAATAAAAGAATTATTTATGTAAAAGAATGGCCATTAGTAAATCTATCAGAGATGAATAATCCGTATCATCAATGCTAATTTAGATGAGAATACGTATCTTACCATTATATTTATTTGGATTTTTTATTTAATATTAAAAATATCAATAAATATAATGGTATCCTATAGAATTCCAATACTCTTTTAATGCATAAAAGTTAATCGAGAATATATATATTTTTTAATATATATGATCTCAAACAAACATAAGCATGGCGTTTCTTTAATTAAACAAAATTATAAAAAAGAATGTTTATTTTATTGTCGATTTTACTACAGTGAATTCTAATTTGTAAAGTTTAATTAAATTTTCTAAATTTTAAACTTTTTTTTCTATTTTCATTTAAAAACATTTTCTTAAATTATAATCAGACGTGATATTTTAAAGTACTAATAACTGAAAAATAAAATTTATCAGCTCAATTTAAGTAACATTTGTTTCAATTATTTCTAATAAAAATGGAACATTCTGCATTCTTTATATCACAGTGACAACTATGACTGTAACAGAAAAATGACTAACAAATCATAGTGATAAATTCACCACAATAATATCCATTTCTAGAAGTACTGTAATTCATATTTAAGAACGAATTTTCTTTTGAGAAAATTATACAATCACAACTGTAATATTATTCCAGCCGACGTGCCTTAAGCTATGTTTTTCATTTTAAAATAAACTGGTTTCTGACAGCCTTACGTCGACTTCCAGTATAAAAAAATTTCATATTTACAGTGACTTTAAAATCATCATGAAAAATCACAATGACTTAATGTCTACAGTTTCTTCTTCCTTCAGTTAGTGATCGCATCAAAAACAAAAATAATACAATAAAAGATATAAAAAAAAAAAAGAAACCATCGGCAGTTAAATGCATGAAATTATGGGCAAAAACGAAATAAAAGGTTAGGGAAGTGGGAAAACAACTGGTTCGTCCTACGCCATTTTATTGACCCATCCGGTAATCATTGGGTGTTGCAGCTTCCGTGATTGCTGGGAGTGAGCTCGCAATAAAAGATCTTTTCGCCGTTCGAAACTTCGAACGAGACATGCATTTTTCATTCCAAGACGTGATAAAAGAAAACTGCAGATTTGGGACGAAATATCGTTGAGTTTATTGATGACATAGATGTTACAATACAGAAAAGACATTTTAATTATATATTATAAAATATAAATAAAGGGTTACTAATTGTAAAAACTGTTTTGTTTTTTTCGTGTTCTTTTGTATTTTTCATTTCTAAGTTAAATATGTCCATCGCTAATTTTCTTGAAGTGCATGTTTTAACAAAGAATCTACTTGCTATATATTTTTTTTTTTCCTTTAAACAGAATTTTTTGTAAATAAATTTATACGTGAAATAAATAGTACTCTGTCTTTTTATGTAGGCATTTTTTTTTCCTTTGTTTTAATATTAAATGATTCTTCAATTTTTCAATTGCTTTTACGTGTCTAATTTCTTTTGAATGAAAATAATCTGTTAAAAAGTAATAAAATTCATAAAATAACAATAATTCCTAATTAACGAATTTATATTAACAATAACTGCTTGTTTTAATTTTAGTTAATCTTTAAATTATTATTTAAAAATTAAATTAATATTATTATTATTTAAAAATTATTTAATTCTATAATTATAATTAAATTATTTCACAGCGAATTTTAATTTCTAAAGTTTAACTTTTAAACTTTTTTATATTTTCATTTAAAAAATGAATAATGTAATATTTTATATTATAATAATTTCATTGATAATATAGTATTTTATATTATAACAATAAATATAATTAATTATTATTTAATCTTAAAATTAGCTGTGACACTTTATGGAAAAATTATCAGACTAATGGATAACAAAACAAAATACGGTATTTTCATAAATTCAAAATAAATCTGTAAAAATAATGCAATAAAAATTATTCTGTATAGCCAGCAATTGTAAAATTGAACCCAGTTGTCAACTGAATGAACAAGAATATTGATGGAATGCTTTCGATAGATTAGCTATTAAAAAACTGTGACTTGATTAAAATTTTTGTTGCTGATTACATAACATTCTGTGGTTATTGAATCAGATTTAAGTTCTTGCAACATATTAATTAACTTTTTCTTTATGACTTAAGAAAAAGCTTGGAAACAAGTCCGATTACCATTTCTGTATTTTCAATAGATTTAAAGATGTATAGCATTATGAAATACATATAGTCACTGTCTCTCATTATCCATTTCAATCCATAGAAAATGTTTGTTTACACGTGATAAATTGAAATTAGTAAGCATATTTCAGCTTATCATTTATTTATTTATTGAAGTAAAAGAACTTTTAATGAGATTCTAAATCTAAATGACGTTCTATACTCATGTTTGTGAAAATTGCAACACCATGAAGGACTTACGCGAGTGAGCTAAAATTTTCAGGAAATGCAAATTAGCGCATGATATGCAAATGATTAGAATTTCAAATTCGTAGCGCATGCGTATGCTGAGCAGCACCCTCTGAACGGCGGATGGATCCGAATAAATAGACGGCTGTAGCAAGGCGTGTATGGTTATCGGGGGTTATCTGCTAGTGGTAAACGTTAGCTCAATCGTTACTTATGCCTGTTCGGCGAAAAAGAGCGAGATTTGAACAACTTACAGAGTTTGAACGAACAAAATTTGTATTTCAACAGGACAATGCCCGCCCTCATATCGCTAGGACTGTTCACTCCTTCTTTGCAACGCGGCAGGTACAGCTTCTTCCTTGGCCTGCGTATTCCCCGGATATATCGCCGATTGAACATGTGTGGGATTTCGTTGGTCGGCGTTTCGCTCGTGATCCTCGTCCTGTTACTTCTGCAGACGAACTTTGGGTGCGCATACAAACAACATGGAATGCTCTTCCTCAGGCAGACATTCAAAATTTGTTTGACTCCATGCCACGTCGTGTAGCAGCACTTATTGAGGCGCGTGGTGGTTACACAAAATACTGATTCCGATCTCTTGTTATTGTTTGTTTGCTTGGAACACTTAATCATTTATTTGTACCACTACCACTCGACTGTGTATTAAATTTCTTTCAATTATGACGATTCCTGCATGGTGTTGCAATTTTCACAAACATGAGTTTATATTTTAAACGAATAATGTTTTTATGATTAAACACAAAACCTATCGATCTAACCTATCGACCTATCGACCTACCTATCTAAAAACCTATTACCTATTTTAAAACTACGAACTTTTAACAGAAATTTAAGAAAACGCTTTGTGAACATTTAATTATAGTAATTCTTAAAGATCTTCGTGTTTCATTTTTTCAATATTATTCTCTACATTTCTTCACACTTTTTTTGTTGTTATTTTTAATGTCAATCACAAAATTCTATTATTGAGAAAACAGCATATTGGAATTCTTAATAAAAATAAAAATGTTCTTAAACAAGGAGGACTGTTTACCGATTCTTTAAGTCACTTCACTTCCTTTAAATTCATTAAATGTCATCACTTAAGTGTCCCCGTAACCTGACAAGTAGGACTTTAAAAAGCGTATCAAACACACGAGCTGACGACACAAGAACCACAATAAAAAGCCTTTATTTTAATTTTATTATTTATTTTTTTACGATGCAGGCCTTGTTTTTTTTCCCTCCATTTTTCTCTTTGTCCTTCTTCACCTTATCGAATTCGGAAATCGAATGTTTGGAAATCACGTTTGTGAGAAATGGGAGGAATGAGTTGAAACGTTCTATTTCCGCAAGAAATCGTTTGCGAAAAAAATAAAAAGTCAACCTTCGAGTTAAATTGAAATGAAGAGAAGAAAAGCTTCCGAAACTAATGAGGCAGTTGTGTCATCATCTATTTGGGAAGTCAGTTGGCTTCGGAATTTATTTTTAGAGCCAGATTCCAAGAGAGATTTAAAATCGTTAAGGATTGTTATCGTGGAATTAAACAAAACAAAAAAATTCTAGCATGAAATCACTATGAAGAATTTATTACTGTTAAAGATTAAAAGATTAAAGAAGAGATAAAAATTAATTATTAAAATTAATTTATCTATTTATAAAAAAATTTGTTTTTAAACAAATTTTCATATAGTTTGCATGTATTGCAATACATAGATTGAATAACATTTATGTAGTTACTTAGTACATTTGCCTTCGAATAAATAAGTTTTTGAAATTTATTTGGAAATTTTTCTACTCAACAGTAGAAAATCCAATTAATTATTAAGATAAAAATAAGAGAAAGATAAAAATTAATTAATAAAATTAATTTACTAGAAAAGTACTAAATATTAACTCATATAATGATTCGAACACAAAGAAATTTTAAGAATACCATTTGCAAATCTGATTTTTGTTGCATGTTTTTTATGAGTATTACTAAGGTGTCTGGTGGCCGAGTGATTGGCGCTTGGTGCCACAGATTTCGCGCAGTTCCATGTATGTTTGTAGTGGCGGAATCCATTTTAAACAGTAGGTCCCGGTCTATTATAACTGTAAGGCGTAAGACTAAAAAGAATAGCATCTCCTGTTTCGAAACCTTCCAGTAGGCAGGCAGTCGTGGATGCCCTATAAGCTGTTGCCATTGAAGAAAGTTTATTAATAGAATTATTATCTGAAGTTTGTAATTATTAATATTAGATTAAAATATTTTAGCAGTTTCGAATTTGAAGCCAACACAACCACAAACTACTGATTAATTTTAATAAGAACTTTAAACTTAATACAATTTTTAAAATTTTACAATATTTGTGTAATGAGAGCGGTAAAATATTTTCGTTGTTACAAAATGATGAAAATACAATATAATCAAAGCCACATTTCCAATTAATATACAATAACAAAAAATTTATTTTAAGAAAAATTTTCACTCTTTCTTTTACTTTTTCATTTTCACTTTTTTTTTAAAATTTTACATTACTTTTTAAAATTTATACACTTTATAGAAATATAAGAATAATATAAGAATAACTCGGTGAACCCTTTTATGGATGTCGTTTAGTTGTTAATTTATTTTTAAAGTTCTTAACAAAAATACTAGCAAAAGAATATAATTTCATTTTAGTTTACCTTTTCTGTTTCAAAATTACTCGCACATAAAAGATGCTAAATTTTCAATCAAACGCCCTTTTTTTTAATCTTAGGAAATCAGATGTAATGGGATTCTTTGGTTTTTACAAGGAAATAAAATATTTTCAAACTTTTCACATTTATTTATTTATTTAATAGTGGCTCATTTGAATAAGCATGTTCGTATTTCAATTAATTTAAAAAAGACTGTGTTAAAAAGATCAATAAGCAGTATTAAATTATATTTAAAAAAATATAAATAATGTATATACTTTTTCATTACATAATATGATAATTATTAAAAAAAATTGTTATTTGAAATTAAATCAGTTATCTATTATACTCCTTCCTTTCAATTATCAAAAAAAACTTATTATATCCATTCATCAATGTTGCTATATTCTGTATAGTTTTTTAATTATTAAAGTTAAAAAAAGGGCTAAAAAAAGATTTGTTGGAATTGTTAAGATTAACAGCTCCAACTTCTATTTTCTTAACTTT
This sequence comes from Caerostris darwini, assembly GCA_021605075.1. Classification (NCBI taxonomy): domain Eukaryota; kingdom Metazoa; phylum Arthropoda; class Arachnida; order Araneae; family Araneidae; genus Caerostris; species Caerostris darwini. The sequence goes on from BPLQ01015536.1 coordinate 332,942, forward strand.
AGACATTAGATATTTCTATCAAACAATCTGCCATCAAGCAACAGATTATTCCAATTATGCAATCATCTTAATTATCCAGTCACTATTTTTCAATCGTCAGACGTTAGATTATTCCTTACGTGAATTGAAAAATGATTGTAACAATTTTCCTATCGTTAGACATTAGATTATTTCTGTCAAATGACCATAGCTATTATTTTTCCTATCATAGTACATTAGATTGTTCCTGTCAAAAAATTATCTTAATGATCGTATTTACTATTTTCCTGTCATCAGACATTGGATTATTTCTGTCAAATAATCATAGCTATTATTTTCTCATCAGATATTATATTATTCCTGTCAAAAATTACCTTAACGAACGTATTTGCTAGTTTCCTGTCATCACACATTAGATTACTTCGTGTCAAACAATATCTTAACAATCACAGCTATTACTTTCCTGTCATCAGATATTAGATTGTTCCTGTCAAAAATTATCTTAACAATCATGTTTTCTATTTTCCTGTCTTCACACGTCAGATTACTTCTTTTCAAACAACTATCTTGACTAGCTATTATTTTCCTGTCATTAAATATTGTATTGTTCCTGTCAAAAAATAATCTTAACGATTATTCTTACTATTTTCCTATAATTAGATTATACCTGTGAAACAATCATCTTAACAATCATAATCATTGTTTTCCTATTAGACTTCAAAATACTTCTTGTGAGGTTATTCCAAAGTATTTAGGGAATTATTCATTTGCAATCCCCTAGTCATAAATTACTTATCAAAACCTTGGTTTTCATTTGCAAATAATGGGCAAAATATTACCAAATGGTTGTTTCAAGTTTCAAACGAAACAAGAAAGGCTAAATTTGCCTCCTCATTTGCGATGTCCACACAAATAGTGTCCATTTCCAAACAACAACCCTTGTGACAGGAATACTTTCCACGAGGCTCAGCGAAGGGCGAAGCACGCACGATCCACACACGAAAGCCTCGTGCCGATAAATACTTTCGCCTTCCTCCTCTAAGAGGCGAAACGTCCATCCCACTTTGCATGAGATACTTTCGCTTTTCCGCATATGCGTACATTTCCTTATTTCCTATGCGCCCACAAGAATATATTTCTGCCGTTTGGCTTGTAGTAGAGATCTTAATCTTTTCACCCCTCGTTGGTTTTGAGGATCTTCTCCTGCAGTTTCTTGTCCTTTCAAATGAAGTGCTGTTTTTTCTGGATGGGTCAGCACCGGTCAGACTTGTAATGGTAGTGGCAATTTCAAGTCTAAATATTTTCAAGATCGACAATGATTTTGAAACTAGTTGTGCAGACTAGCAAATTAAATGTCATTGTTTTTGTATAAGGGTTCTTTACTTCTTTTTTTGCTTTAGTGGTAAATTGAAAGATCTCTGCCCCATTTCTCAAAATAACAATTTTAAATGTATTGTTGTTGTTGTTGTTTCTTATCCCACTTGGCTGGCCAAGCCCACGAGCCCATATGGACTCATGATGGAAGGGGAAGGAAGCAGCTTCTGTTGTGATGGAGCACCCGTAGGTAGAAGCCTGACTTTTGCTCCGTGAAGCTCTTACAGTCATAGAAGACCGGGACCTACGGCTTAAAGTGGATTCCGAACCACTACAAACATCCATGGCACCGCCGGGATTCGAACCCGAAACCTGTGGCACCGAGCGCCAGAGCGCTAGACACTCGGCCATTCAGGTCCCAAATTTGCCAACGGCACGCAGTGTTCCCAGGTGGTCACCCACCCAAGTACTGACAAATGTATAAAATAACAAAGTAAATCAGCTAGAAAAAAATGTGTATACGGTTGATTTTCTGGCTTATTAAATAATAACATGCATTATGAAATCCAGTTAATTTTAAATTTATTATTAAAAGTTTGCAATGCAAATACTATTGTTGTTTACCTTGATGTAAATTTCGCAAGACTACTACTACTACTACTACTACACCTCACCATATCACTGTGCCTAGAGCTTAGTTGCCCTTTTACAATTTGAGAATAATATGGGTGAGAAATCTGATTGAGATCTGTGACGCTCAACAGTCATATGAGACCGGGGCCTACAGCTTAAAATAGATTCCGAACCACTACAAACTCCATGACGCCACCGGGACTTGAAGCCGAAACCTGTGGCATCGAGCGCCAGAGTGCTAGACATTCGTCCATTCCGGCCCCGAAAATAAGTTCGCCAGACAAAAAACACGCATGTTATATAAGATATTTAATAGATTTCTATCTTTTTCATTTGCAAATATTGAAAATCTTGACTTGCAAAGAATTCTGGCAAAATCGCAGAATAGGGGCAGTTGGGATTTGGCAACTTTTTTTAGCTGTAAGTCGCCAAATGGGATAACCCGGATTTCTTGTAGTTCACTTCACTTACAATCGCAACCCTTTTCTTGACAGAATTTGGCTAAAAGAATTTTTGAAGCCCAATCCCAACGTGCCCCTATTCTGCGATTTTGCAAGAATTATAATATAGAACTGAATATTCTGTGGACGAGGACTTTTTACAAATCAAAGATAGCAATTTCTCAGAGAACTGAACCTTTCCAAAACTTTTGAATTAAACTTCAGGGATAACAAGACTTAAAAGAAATCTTGTTAACACAATTAATAGTTATGTTAATAAAATGGCTATAATATCAAAGTATTGATGAAGTTAGATATTGTTTCAGGTAAAAGACATTGTTATGCAATAATTTTTATACTAATGAACACAGAAGTAAAACTATTATAACATGTGTACGCTCATCTAATAACGATTAGATGACTAGTAATAAGTGTGTAATTAGAGGTAAATGAAAATAAAGACAATTTTTGGCCAAATCGCAAAATAGAGGCCGTTGGGATTTGGCGACTTTATTTGTGACGCCAACTGAGCGATAAGTTGCCAAATGTGGTAACCTGGATTTCTTATACTGTTTACAGTTCAGTTCACTTCCAATCGCAATCCTTTTCTTGGCACACTTTGGCGAAGATAATTTTTTGACGCCAAAATTCAGCAGCCCCTATTCTGCGATTTTGCTTAATTTTTGTCCAACTAAAAACAATTTTTTCCATCAATACTCACGAGTCTCTTGAGCCAGATCGGTAGAATAGTACTGTCTAATAGGTTAATTTATTGTCTATTATTGTCCTATTGGCAATATTACCGACATCTGTACGTTTGGTGATGAAAATAATTTCCAAGAGGAAAGTTTTTAGTAAAATAAATGAATAATATGATTCATACGGTTAAAGGAATTTAAATTTAGAATAAATATATCAGTGGAACATAAAATGTGAAATACTTGTATGGTAACTTCGTTTTTCATAAACATCAATCTAGCCAAAAATTAAGGGTAAGGTTATCCTAGTCACAAAAAATATTGAAGTTTGGTATGCTATAGTTCGCTTTTGATGAAATATTCTTGCATTTTGGCAATAATTCCAACAAATACGAATTTCATATCATGCAATCATCTTAACAATCCCAATTATTATTCTTTATCTTTTATTCTATCTAAATTATTTAGGGGGAATAGCGACATATCATTCTTATATTAATTATTATCTTATTGTGACAAGAAATTAAATAGACAATAAATAACCAGATGAATTGCATTGCAGGAGAATAGAAAAGCAGTACAAAGCGGTAAAGCAGTTACACGCAAATAATTCAAATGATTCCATTTATGTAGCTATGAATAAAGAAACACTATAAAAGGTCATATTTATTAACGTTAATAATAAGCTATATTTTCTTATTTTGGCAGCTTTTACTTTGGAAAACCTTTGTCAGGTAATTAATATTAGATCCAAATGGTTTTCAGACGTTTGCTTTCATATGAAAAAACTTATGAAAAGAAATAAAATAGAATAAAAGTATTCATAAAATGAAACGAAAAAAGACTAATATAAGATTAATAACCATACACATAGTGACGAAATGGTTGGTTAGTTCTTTATGTTGCTAATACCCAAAACACCTTTTTCTATCTACCTCTAGACAATTATTCTCATTGTCACCTAAACAGTACTGCTAAACAATATGCAGAAATCTTTTAATTTTTGATTATGATATTCAATATCATACAATGTTAAATGAAACTATTCTGTTCAGTAACTTTATAATAACTAACCAACTAACTCCATGGTGGGCAACCTTGACCACCATAGCACTTCGGCCCATGGTGGGACAATGCCGACTGGCAGATTTCGAGGCAGCAGATGTTTTCTTTTTACAGGATAGGGTTGTCAGCCCCATGCACAAATTTCTACAGTCATATCAGACCAATGACCTATGGTTTCAAGTGGATTTCGAATCACTGCAAACATCCATTGCACGACTAGAACTATAATAAATATATAAGAATTCTATAACAATTTGTTATCAGGTAATGCAAGAAATAATTATGAAAAAAAAAATCATTTCATAACCAAATTTCAGTTATTTGGTCTAATACTGATTGCGGTCATGAGTTTTTAATATGTTTATAACTTATTGCTCAAATTTATATATTTATTACTCATAATTTTATAAATTTATTTAGTAACAGATGTTATGAGTCAAAAGAGATTCTTTGAATTATAATAAACGATCTTAGTAAATTATATATATATCGAAAATTGGAGCTGCTTTTAATATTTATTAACTATTGAAAACATAATTGGAAATTCGTGCAGAAATACATAATTGAAGAGAAAAAAATAATAAGATTTAGGTTCAACCACTGTATATATTTTTAAAGAATAATTTTCAGATCATTCCAGTAATTAATATAATTAGTACCATAATCAATGGCGTGTCAGGAAGACTAAGATTAAGTCGCTAAAAGATCTTTTTTAAAGGATATATGTCAAACAATTCTTCGTGATTAACGAGTCAATCATGTTCCTTAACCATCACAATGTGTCTGCGAAGGAGGAAAGAGCTACGCTGATTATCTCCTTAAATAGAAGCTGGCGAAATTTAGTTAGAATATAACATATTGTGCGTATTACTGATACAATCAAACAAAAACAGAAAGCGAATTAACAAATGTTATGAGACAAAAAGAGATGCACTGAAACTTTACTACGTACAAAACAATCCTCATTTTAAGATAAGTAATGATGTGCATCGCTTAAAGAGAGGAAATTTTTAACCTTTTAAAAATTGTTTATAGGGCAGTCTTGATTCTTTTTGATGTACAATGGAAAAAAAATGTAACAATAGCTTGTTTTTTTATTCGGCGTAAATATACGTCTTTTTTTCAAACTCTTATGGAACTACACTATGGATGAACTAGTGATAGAGAAATTAATACTTTGATATAAATTGTCCGGTTAAAACATTTTTTTCTTATGCAGCTGGCAAACACTTAGACAGCTGTCTTGGATGCCTTAAGGCAAGCGCTGCACAGACGTTACTCACATTACATTACCCATGGAGCTCGTATAACTTGAAGATAACCAAGGACGCAGAGTAACACTGCCCCTGCAACGCTCTACGATCCTATTAGACCGGAACCTACGGTTTAAAGTGGATTCCGAACCACTACAAATATCCATGACACCGCCGGGACTCGAACCCGAAACCTGTGGTACCGAGCGACAGAGCGCTAGCCACTCGGTCATTCAAACCCTCCAATTAGAACATAAAGCCATTAGTTTAATAAGTACAGTTTTTTTTTTTTTTTTTTTTTTTTTTTTACATTGTATATGACTCGTCTATCAACTTAATTTAATGCAAAACGAGTTTCATTCCTCCATTTAACCTTCTGCTTCTCAGTATCCTAATGTTTATGGCTATTTGTTCACGGAATGCATTTATGTTGATGAGTTAAAGTCCACATAAGCACACAAATAGGACAACGGCTCCACTGTCCCATAGGCCAAAATATCTAATGAACTGCATGTTCACTTCATCACTATTATTAAAATCATTGGTGATATAAGTCACTATATTGTCAAAAATAATAATTTTTAGATTCAGCCATTGAAATTTTTTTATAGAATACTTTTCGGATCATTCCAGTAATTAATATAATTAGTACCATTATCAATGTCGTGTCAGGAAGACTAAGATTAAGTCGTTAGAAGATCTTTTTTAAAGGATATATGTCAAACAATTATTCGTGATTAACGAGCCAATCATCTTCCTTAACCATCGCATTGTTTCTGCTAAGGAGAAAAGTGTGGGGCTTGTTTGTGTCATTTGTACAAACAAGCCAATAAAACTCTTGCTAATCTATGTCTACATACATAGATTGTATATCTACTCTGCTATCTTTTTCATGAACCTTATTTTTAAAAGTCAGTTAAAAAAGCTATTTTTAAAAGTCTACTAACATTAAATATGCTTTTTAAAATGCCTTTTGTCAAATTCTTTTACTTGGCAATTCATCTGAAGCTTTTCAATGAAGTTTAATATCAAATTTATTGCTACCAAGCAATTGTTGGTAAATTTTCGTTATGTGAGATAATAATAAAATAATGATTATAATCTATTGTAGTTTGTAAGATACATGCATTTGATACTTCGCATTGTCACTCGCTCTAAATGAGAATCCGACAGTTATATATATATATATATATATATATATATATACAACTAAAAGAGCTACTATCAGAGTTTTGAAATTAAAAGAAAATACGTCCTTATCCAATTGAAGATCACTACCTCATGAATAAGCAAAGTATCATAGAAATGCCTAAATTAAGAAATACAAGGAGTCTAAGATTTTGATTTGTATATCACTCACGTAATGGAAACAAATGAGCAAAAAGAGGTTAAAATATATTTAAATATTAAAATAGATTTCTAAAGTCCAGATACTTGCCTGTAAATGGGTTTTTAATAACATTCAGAAATGAAATATTACTTTTGTTCTTCGTCTTTTGTATTAAATTTACTGTACCTTTCAATCAGTGCCACTCCACGTTCTGCTATAGCCTTTATAACTCTTAACGAACCAAATATTGTTTTACTTTTCTTGTAGATTCGTCTTCTTTACATAAGATGGATCACAATGAGCAATCAATGTGGTATAACCAAAACTTATGAAAACCGCATTGTACTAGTTAATATAAAATTCTGCAGACCCTTTTTAAAGATTACATATGAGACTTCGATTCCGTATCGTTTCCAGTGTTTATTTTTCTTTCGTGGTTTTTCTTTTTTTTTCCAATGTTATTCTGTTTTTAAGCATTCACAAATTTGCTTGTCTTTTCTTGAAAGACTGGGCCGTCAAGAAAAGCAAAGACAAGAAGTTCTTACAGATGTCCAACAAGCTTGTTCATTGCACTCTTTAAACTTGAAAATATTTAAATTTTGATATCTTCAGACTCATTTAGATCTTTTAAGAACAGAAAATCTAATTTACATTTATTATTTTTACATGAAACAGTTTCGGGAACTCCTTTAGGAATTAATACAGATTATGGTAAAGTGAGGTTTTATTTCTATTTTACATTTAAGGTTATTTATGGATTTGTAGCGGCTTATAAAAGTTGCGTAGTGTTATTAAAATCCAGACGGCAAAAAAAAAAAAACGATAATCAATTTTCACATTTACAACATCTTTATTCCATTTCTAACGCCAACTACGTTCTGTTTTCATTCTAGCGGGAAAATTCCCTTTTTAACAGTGAAAGTAGAAGTTGTTAAATTTTTACTCCAATTTCCATCGATAGGTGTCGCTACAGATTTATATTAGGGTTCAACTATTTTTAGCAATTTATTTAGTTTTTCTTTACGTATGTATAGATTCAGAAAATTTGATTCCATAAAATCCTATAGTAATGCCTGTCCATATCCAGTCTGAATATTTTTTTTTTATTTACGTATGTTATATATTTGTGTGTGGAATATTTAAAAATGTTTTTATTATTATATTGCAGATGTTTAGCTTATGCTTTAAATCTACACTAAAGAGTTAAGTTCGCTCAATTAAAAAGGATGATACGGATATCGTACAATTCTCTCTTGGCAATTTTTTCAGCTTGATAATAATTTAAGATCGCGAAGCATGTTGTCTGGGTAATAAATTGTTAAGTGTTGCCATGTTTCAATCAAGAAAAGGAGAAATTTTTTTAAAAAAATCATGTGACATATAACTGTCACCAAAAATCCTATACAAAACTATACGATATCTTTTTCAAAAAAAAAAAAAAAAAAAAAAAAGTTAATTTCATAACGGTAAATGTTATTATAGATATAAAACAATCTTACACAAATCACATTTGAATCACATTAATTTATTGGCGATAACAACATTCGCTTTTTATTTATTTCTGAAACACTGGCAACATAAATTATTTGTAATTTAATAGTAGGATGTAGCCTAAAACTCAAAATACTCTTCAATAATAAACAAATAGCTTCTCTCACATTTTTCCATTTTTAATTTTTCCATATGAAATCAAATTAATTACCCATTTGCTATTATCTACTTATTAAAAGTAAGTTTTTAAAATAATCTTATTAGTTTTATGATAACAAATTTTTATATATTTTATAATATTTTAAATCTTACATAATACATTTTTTTTTAATTCAGATTTTGATAAAATCGCAGAATAGGGGCCGTTGGGATTTGGCGTCAAAAATTATTTTCGCTCATGTCAGCCAAATAACGGTTTGAGATTTTAAACGAAGTGATTTTCAAAACGTATAAGAAATCCTGATTACCACATTTGGAGACTTATCGCTCTATTGGCGTCACAAAAAAGTCGTCAAATCCCAACGGCCTCTATTTTGCGATTTGGCTCAGATTTATTATTATTCTAAAAACAGTTTTCATAAAACATTGGAAAATATAAAATTTTGTTCACTATACCTGAACCTGATTGCTTAACGGTTTCCATCGCAATAGAAATTAAATAAAAATGAAAAACAATAAAGAGATAAAGACAACATATTTTATTGTATTATGAAAAAATTTTTAATATAGACATCTGAATTTAATTTTGTTGGCGAAAATGATTTAATCCGATTTGAGATCTCAATTTCGCGAAGTCGTCAAATTGGCGAACTTGTAGAAAATGTAGTACGAAGTTTATAAGCATTTCAAAAGAACACGAAACCTCTTTTATCAATATGTATATTATATTTTCTAATCTTTCTCGTGGTCAACAAACAGTAAAAATGGCTAACAAACTGAACGGTTTTTTCTTAGATTTCGGAAATTTTTGAAAATTAAAATAATTAATTTTGAGTTGTATTCAATTTTAAATTAATAAATACATGAAAACTATGATTGAATATGCGACAGAATAAAAGATGCAAACATTTTTAAAACTACTTATGTAAAATACATATTAAAATTGTAAACATTTTTAAAACTACTTATTCGTATTTTATCTGTAAATGTGCATCTGACAATGATGTTAACAAAAAAGTAAGCATGGAGAGCTCCGCTTTACTGTAAGTGCAGTGGCAGGCCCGTGCGACGCAGGAACGAAATCCCGTATCGTGAAACCCAGAGCAGACCGAGTAATGAAGTAGAGAGGTTGTCCAAACTAAAGTGACACTGATTATATAACTTGTCTAGTGGAAAAAGCAATAATTTTTAAACTTTCTTGGTTCTATAAATATCTTGTTCAAATTTTCAATCGTCAAAAGATATTTTTTATTTGTCCACACAAGTTCAAATGCATTTTTTTTTTTTTTTTTTTTTTTTTTTTTTTTTTTAATTTGTAGTGGATGACACTGGATGTTAATACAGTATGAATTTCTTACGAATTTTTTTCAAAAATTAATTCAGTAATTAAATTTAATGAATTAATTTTAGTTTATATCTACCAATAGATGACGCCAGATAAACTTAAAAAAATGAATGAAAATTATTTATAAAGGACTTTCTGCAATATAGCGAAAAAAGGAGGAATTGACTTTAAAAATTTTGTTTTTATATTACTTGTTATAGCTACAGAATCATTTTAACTACAAGGTCGTATTTAATTAAGTTATCACAACTAGTTTAATTCACATTCATTATTAAGAATATCTTCTGCCATTTTATCTCTTTTTACATTGTGTGAGAATTGACATTTTATACTGTAACTGTAATTAATATTCATTTGACTGGAATTTGTCAAAATAAGTTACTTCTTTGGCACCATTGTTTTTTAGTTTGACAAAATCAGGATCTCAAAATAGGATTTCACCGAGAAAATAATTATCTTCTAAGATATTTTTCAAATTCCAGCATTTTCAAATTTCTAAAATAACCAGTTCTTGGAAAATAACCATGTTCAGGCTGAATATGCTTCCATAAAGTTTCAAAAAAAGAAAGAAAAAACGACAGAGAAAATATTGCGATTTTATTCCATCATTTTGCCGATCGTATATACATTTATATATATATATACACGAAATTTTAATATATAATTATTTGAAATTGGATTTCATTCTGTTTATTAGTTTCAGCTACAGATGCCTTCAAGCAGCGAAAGTTATTTTATGGCTACCCTGTATTACAAAAAAACATAATGAGTTCCTTTAATAACGATAGATTGGGAGAATGACATTGATGATGTAATTTCTCCTGCTTTGGAATGTAGTTTACACTCCTGCTAATAATTTTTTTCGGGGAGGGAGGGCAGAAAATGCGCCAAATCTTCAATTCATACGTATTCCAAAATCAAATGAAATTGATCAATATCTAAATACATTAAATTTCCGATTTTCAAAATTATGCCACGAATGGTGGTTAAACTAGATCTTTATTATCCTCTAAATACCATTTATAGATATTTTTACATTGAAGAGACTTTAATTATAACTGAGGTTTCTTCAGGTACTACCATATTATTACGGTCCAACGATAAATTGCCAACATATGATTTCAAACGACTGACAATCCTAACCATGGTCACTTAACATCCGCCCATCATAATAAGAATTTTAGTCTATCATGACGCCGTTGAAATAACGAGGACTATAATAATAAAGAATAGTACTACACATAGATTTGCCTATCCACATGTTGTAAAATAAACTGAAATTCATCCATAAAAGTGATCATCGACCAATCATATGAACGCAGCATTTATTTATACCATTTTTAGCATTTATTTACACCATTTATATAAACGCAGCTTTTATTTACTGTGAATATCAGTTGCCATAGACTCAATCTCCTCTTTATCGAAATCTGATAAATGCTTACCTTTTTCCCATGCAGAAACTAAACTAACTTCTGCTTGATAGAGCTCAGTCCTATTCAATTATTTATTATTCCTATATCCACAGTTTTCATTTAATTAGTCTCATAGACAACTTACGATTGTCATCTACATAATGCAAACTAGTTTGTGCTAATCGGTAAATATCAATGAAATTGTGATATGCTGAAATTTTAAATTATAATTACTTAAATTGAACAATATATAAAATCTACTGTGTTAACATTTAATTAATAAAATGCATTTGTACGCAATATAATCTTTTATCAAATTTCTTCTAACATTTTTTTTAAGTATTGTTAAAAATATATACTAAATTTTAAAAATCCTTTTCTTAGATTTTTTTCCTTAATAGTTCAAATCAATATTATCATGGCTGCTATGAAATCTGCAATCAACAAAGAGAAGGACAAAACAGACGAATTTCTGAGTCTCTTTTCAAATTTGAAAGAAATCCAATCCGAGAATTTGCCTGAAATAGTCACTACCTCTTTCGAAGAAAACACTTTCCACTTTCTACACTTTTACGAACGGCAGAAACAGAACATAGACATAAAGCACATTCGAAGGATTATATTCTCTGAACTACCAGAATTATGCTTCCAGAAACATGTTGAAAACGCCGTTTTAATTGTGGAAATCTTAAGAAGCATTAATGAATTACGACCTACTAGTACGCCTAACATAGTTCTATTCCTAACCATGCTCTGTTTAACAAATAAAACTCTTCCTATGAAGATTATTTTAGAGCGCAACGAGATGAACAAGGCATCTTTTACAGCATTGACGTTTTTCTTGCATCATGCTTACAAACAGAGACTGACACTTCAAAACAGAAAACTGATGGACGTGATAACTTTCACGAATCCTATACTTTTCTCAAAACTTCTTTTATTCTCCAATTCTAAAAACTTGATATCACTGCTGCAATTTGGACTCAGGTAATATATATCAACTATAATTTTTTATAAATACGTATTGAAGCTCATTGATTTTTTTTTATTGCAAATCAAAAAAATATGCAGTTCTTTCCGTGTCCAAAAATTAAAAAGAATGAAATGAAATCCAACCGTTATTGTTCAATAATACTTTAGAAGCCGTTGAAAGAGATTTCAGTTGTAATTATTACCTAAAAAAATTTCCCATGTTTATTTTATTTTATTTATTTCACGCTTTTTCTGATTAAAATTTTCCAGTCCGTATTGTCATACGTATGTGCAATGACATTTGCAATAGATCAACACATTTTGCTTTGCCACCTATGAAATAACTTTTTATTTGCCTACATATAAAAAATCTTCATAATAAAAATAAAATGACATTGCACTAACAATTTACTGTGAGACAAAATTATTATTTGCTATTTTATACTGAAGTATTAGCGAACAACAAATAAGACAAATTTTTGCACAAACTTTCAGAAGACTATTTTCATTTAAATTCAAATATAATATTAAGCAATATATTTAGTTCCACGATCGCTCGTACGGGAATTTGACAAGTGACTAAGTTGAGATCAAAGTCCATATTCTCACAACCATCTTCCCCAGTTTGTACTTTTGATTGAGACTGGCACAGAGCAGACAGGCAATGGCTAATCGTATTCCAAATCCGATTGATCGGTGAGAGATCCGGAAATATTGCAGTCAAAGAAGTAACTGGACATACTGCAAGGCTCTTCTGCTGATGAATGCTATAGGAGGTCTTGCGTTATCCTGTTGGAAAATACCATTTTGTACCTCTGAATGTAAGGTAGCATAACCAACTGTAGCCCTCACCAACGTATCGTTGTGCCATCAATGTGGCTTTGCTGCATAACGGGGGATTCGCTATCTGATGGCACCCAAAACCATTATGATACTTTAAAGAGCAGTATGACGCTCAAAAATAGTTGCCGGATTCCTCCATCTTCACTTAATATTCTGACTCTCACGCTACGACAGTCAGCAGACAAGCAGAACCGTTGCTGAACATCGTATTGTTTCATTTAGTCCTCCAAGTGATTGGTTTCCGATACCATGGCAATTTTCCATTGCTGTGGGTTGGCATCAATGACAATCTTCTCAAAGGGAGGCTTGTGTGTAAGCAACTTTCAGCCAATCGTCTTGAAACTATTCTCTCAGATATTGGAGCATTCAAAATTCCCTGCACATGTTAAAGAATGCTGAAGGTATTATGGGTACACTGCAGTTTCCATTTCCATTCTATTGTACCTAGGTAACCTGGTCTTTCGCAACGATTCACATTTCGTTCATCGATCCATCTGTCCAGTTCTGTGGGCAGTGGACGCATCTACGTGCGCTTCGGTAGCGATACAATGTTAAGGCTAACCAAGTTCGTAAGCTTATAGTTCGACCACTCATAAAATGATCCGATTGTCGGAATAACCTCAGCGTCATAGGCGAGGAAATCTCATTTAGAGGTTTTTAATTGTAATAAAAATAATTTTAATTTCAATAATTAAAATTTTAGATCATACGCTATTAAAAGAAAATTAGATGAAAAAATTCCACACTATTATTATACTTTTTTTCTTTCAAAGTATCTCTGCGCCACGTTTATCTGACTAGAACCCCTAGCAAGAAATAGCTCATCCATTTCCTCCATTAAACCGGATGCTTATAATTCCACGCAATCATGGACGTACTATAGAAGTCTTCCCAATCATCTTCGATTGTAATAAAATTATTTTCAATATCATACAGGTCAAAATCAATGTTGTGTTTATGATATAACATAAATATATAATGATTCTTATCGATACTTTCTCTGAGATAAGTAAGAAATTTTCATAAAGCAAATCGTTTCATGCATAAACTATTTTATGTGATGATGGTTGCGATTTAAATAATAAATACACTTCTTTTAACAATTAATATCTTCAATGCACAAAACCATCACATGCAACATCACATATATATCACATGCACAATCTACAAATATATCATCAAATTTGGAGAACATTAACACATAAGTACTTTTTTTTTAAAAATAAAATGGTATCGAATATTTACAATCTCATAGTTTTTCTGTCATTATTATTTGACTGCGGAAGTATTACCATATTTATAACATTATTTAATGCGAATTATTATTTTGAGATTGTACGTAAATTATTCCAAAAATTCTCTACATACTAGGCTTGCATTAAAGTAACAAAGTAAAAAATTGGAATCGGCAAAATTGTCTTGAAAAACAAGAATAAATTAACTGTACATGTTAAAGCATATTTTATTGTGCATACAATATATGTAAGTGTATATACAAAAGTATTCGAATGTGTGTGATTCTCATTATAATTATAAGAAAGAAAAGTAGAAGTAATTAAAAATCTCAAAAAATGTCACCATGAAAATAATATCAGTTATTCTACTCTATGAGTCATGATTTATTAGGCATAATATTTTTCAAATTTGGTAGATATTGAATAAGAATATTTTTAAGCCTAAATGACTTTCAGCAAAGAAATAAATAAACTAATAAGGAAAAAATATTTTTATGTATAATTTAATCATTGTAAATACCGAAATTTTTCAATCCTGGTTGTCATAGCATCAAAGAAGTTCCATACAAAATCAAGACAAGCAATCTCATTTCATTTATTATTTAGGCGTTTTGTAGAAGCAGCTCTATTTTTGAATTGTCAAAACAAAAACAAGGAAAATTTTCGCAATAAAAAGAAGAAAAATTAAAACAACGCGAGAAACGAACAAAAGAAATTTAAAAAAGATTGCAAATAATTATCCATTTTAGTATCAATAATGTTCCTAAAAAGAAACAAAAATTATTTGTCATTTCATTCAATCAAATAATTACTACATATAAATAAATGAAACAAATGATTTTTAAACTAATTAAATTTCAGAATGCTTATTTAATGTTTATGTTGTTATTTCAGAATGTTTATCTTTATTTTTTTTTATTATTTATTATATTCAACATTATTTAATTTAAATAGAATTTATTAGAACTTTATCTTAATTTTCGATAATGCACCAAATAAAAAATAATAAACTCTTAGGTAAAAAATTTAATAACTCAATCATATAGTTTTTGTATTATTTACACCTTAAACTCTAATTTACATAAATTAATTTTTTTTTCTTACTTTGAATATTAACAAAATTCTGATCTTGAAAAGAGTTTGTAATTTACTATGAAAAAATAATGTATTTATTTAATTAAAAAATAACTATTAGAAATTTTTTCATTATTTTTGTCTTAGCATTAGTTATATTATAAATTCAGAGGGAAAAACTTTTAAATATTATAATTTTCCTTTTAGGAAATACTATCCACAAACATATCTCTTGCTTTATGTACAGAGATGATTTTTATATAAATGATTAGTTTATATATAGATTAATCAGAATGATACTGATTTTTAGATTAATCAGAATGATTCGATTTGAAAAGAAAAAAAATATTATTTTTTCATAACAAAAAAAATTTATATAACAAAAAATAAGGAAAAGGAACACATAAAGTAAGAGAAAATTTTGCTAAAAAACTCATTCCTAAACATACATATTTTATAAGAATCTTTACTGGTATTTTTAATTTAAACGAATAAATAAATTACATTAACAGAAATTTAATTTTTATAACTATAATATTGTAAGAGATCATTCATTTAAAACAACCCAATAAATTTTCACATTTTAAGATATATAAAGAGACTTTTATATTACCTAATAGATATTTTTTTATTTAATATATTGTTTTTTTTATTATTATTATTTTCAATTTGCTTTTTAAGTTTGAAAACACTAAAAATTTCTAAATTTTAAAAATGCTGTAAAGCCTATTTAAATTATTCACAAGTCGAATTAATATATCATAAATTTAAAAGCTTTTTTCCTATGCACAATTTATATGTTACATTTACTTTTAAATTAAGATAAAACCAAAAATTCTTTTTTAATTTCTTGAAGTAAAAAAATAACAATTATACAGAAAGCAATTTGCTTTAACCTGGCTTTTCTTCTCAACTCTAGGTTAGAAACGTTCAAGAAATTATGTTTCCCAATCCATCCTCTATTTCTATCCGCTGCAGAACTCTTATGCTGGTTTTTCGAAAGCGAACGCTATTGGAACGTCGAAAATCCACAAAGAAGAACGCAACACACCTACTTCATTGATAAACTCGCCTTGTTCTGCCGTAATTTTAAAGTTCTGTTGCTGTCAACTTACAATCCCCATGAAATTGAAAACAAAGTGTCCTATATTTTGATGAAGTACTCAAAAATTAGTGATTTTAAGGAAGTGGAACCTTACCTCGCGTACTTTTTCCCGGAATCAGACTTTCAAACTTGCAAACCACCAAATCTGCAACATATGTGCCGATACGTGATCCGCAGCAGACTCGACGAGAAATGGAATTTGCCATACGGAGTCTGGAAGCTATCTTTGCCACGTGAACTTGCAAGTTACTTGAACTTCAATATAGATGAAAAAGGAAATGAAACAGTTTGATTAATTAAAAATCCTATAGCTTTTGAAATTCTGTTGAGTTTTTTTCATAAAAATTTAGTGTCAATAACAATTTTTATTATTTATTTAATTATCTATATAGTTATGGTATATTGTGATCTCTTGAATTCATAAACCAATTTGCAAATGTCCCAATTTATAACTATTTGTGGATCGAAGCCAAAAAAAATGCAACTAATATCGAAGCAGTGATGAAATTTATATGCAGTCAAAACAAGATACATTATTCTGCATTATGTTTCAAATCTTTGTGAAGAATTCATCAGATTTAAAAATATCATAAAATCATCAGTTTTGCGAAAAAAAAAATTTCTGATCCGTCAATTAATAATTCATTAGATAACGATTATCAAGTTACATTTTATTTATTATAACATTAAAGTTACTGAATTTTGCATCGAAAATTATTCTTTACTGATGTCGACATAAATGCATCCTTATTTTAATAATTTAATTAACTGAGCTTTTCTTTTCTTTAAATTCGCCTATCAAATGAAATTCGCATACTACCCATTAGAGAACTGGTTAAATTTCTATTGAACCTTTTTTGCAAGGTTATCTCTACCTTTAAACGCAGACTATATAAAATTCTGGAGTGTCTTCATGTACAGAAAATTCCATGTATTGAATGGAAAAACTCCTTAAAATACGTGTTTGATGTCCAATTAGTTATTTGATATTGTTTCAAGTATAATACAGGGCTGCATTATGATCCAATTCATTATTTAGAGTAAAAATGTAAAATTTCTGAACATACTTCGGAACTCGTCCAATGTTTACCAGTAACGATTCCAAGATGATGGTAATGTGAGTAGATGTTACAGCACATGTCGCCCCCGAGTTACAACGCCGAATGAGGACCGGTATTTAGCAGTTACTGCCAAAAGAAACAGACGGAGCACAGCATTAGACCTGTCTCGTCAGCTCTCTTCAGCTACCGGTACGACAGTTTCAAGGCAGACCGTGTACAGACGCTTAGGGCACATTGGTCTATATGCTCGTAGGCCTGTCAGATGTGTTCCACTTACCGCAACTCACTGTCGCCTGCAATTAACCTGGAGTAGAGAGCATGCATTGTGGACACCGCAACAGTGGTCTTGTGTGATGGAGTCCAGGTTTAGTTTGCAGTCTGATTCTCGCCGGACTTTCATATGGAGAGCGCCAGGTACCCGTTACCACCAAGAGAACACCATTGAACGACACCGTTAGGGTGATGCAGGATGGCTCTTTTGGGGAGGAATTATTCTTGGTTCCAGAACTGACCTGCATGTTCAGAGTGTAACGATGACAGGCCACATCTATCGGGATGTCATTCTGGAACAACATGTTTCGGGGCGCCATGGGTGCTGAATTTCTGCTTATGGATGACAACGCCCGTCCTCACCGTGCAAACATTGTAGACGAATGCCTTCAATTGGAGAATATCACCCGTATGGATTGGCCAGCAAACTCACCGGACTTGAATACAATAGAGCATGTGTGGGAAATGCTTGGCCGACGAATTGCAGCCCGTCAACTCCCTCCCATCTGTCAACCGGAACTTCGGAGGGAATTGCTTGATGAGTGGTGTAATATTCCCCAAGATTAGATTGATAATTTGATACTCATCATGCCTAGGCGTTATAAGGCCTGTATTGCATCGTCCGGGAGACATACTCCATATTAACCATCATACTAACCATGTTATACTGTTTTTTGTAAATAGGTTCTTTTTTGAAATTTGCTCCAAGGAGTAAAAATCGCAATTTTTATTAATTATGTCAAACATATAGCATCTTTTTTGCTCTTTACCTTTTGTTTAATAAATAGACTTTACAAATAAGTCAAATTTATTTTGCTTCTGTCTCTTTCTTTGCCTGAACTTCATTATCCTTAATTTATGGACATGAGTGTAGAAGCAATATTGTGGAAACTACTAATTTTGTTCTAAAGTTTTTAAAGTTTTAATAATAACATTATGATATTTTAAAACTAGATGAAAGCATACTTCACAGTTTGAGCATTTTTTACAAACAATATTAATTTTAATTAAATATATAATAATAAAATATCGTTAATTATTTATGTAAAATAAAGCGATGTAATTTTATTTTGATGAATTGTTATGCAAGTCTCACAAAAAAAGAAATTAGGTGTAATTTTAAATGGATAAAATTTGAAAAAAAAAAAACTTCAACTTTTCAAATCTATTTTAACTTTCAAATTTTTCTTATGAATTATTTCATCTGAAATTTAATGAAAAAATTAGGAAACGTACATTGAATAAATTTATAAAAGAATGAATTTTAATTTTTTAAAAGCCTAAATGCCCAATTTCATTATGAAGCATTAAGTTTGCTTCATTTTTTGCCGCTAGATGACAGCACTATAACATATCTTTTAAAAGAAACAACGGTTTAAATTATAATTCGAAAGATACATTTTATTTCTGTAAATGAATTATTTTTCAAGTTAAAGATTTCTTAATATTTCCATGAATGGTTTCATGCAAGATGTATGATCTTAACATGATTAGCTATTAAACATATATATATTTATTACTGTCAGTAATAAATTCATTAAGAAAGAATTAAAACATTGTGAAATTTTTCTTCATAAAATGATGCATTATAAGCATGAAATATTTAAAAATGGTTATGAATTGACTTTTCTTTTCTGATTACTTATTCGTGAATATGGTGTTTAAATGGCATAATGCTTTCGAAATTAGGAATGGCAACAGGTGGTTGTTATTCCATCCTGTTTGACAACAAAACTGTTAGCGTGTTTTAGCATGAGTCAAACAAGAATTGTTTACGCTTTAATTTCTAATTCTTCTTAGGAGTTAAAAAAAAAAAAGAAGTAATCAATTTTTGAGGTTCAGGTATACATTCATTTTTATCCTTTTATTTTTCAGTTAAATAAAGAAATTTAATCGCAAAAATATTTTATGTGCATGTCATTTGTGTGACAATCAAATTATGTTTCTCATTTCAGAGTCCCTGACATATTTGTGTTTGGATTTCGAACTTGTAAAGTAATGGAGTATGGGTGCATGTTTAAGTCTTGATGAAGAAGAGAGACGAGCTCAATTGCGGAGTGAAGAAATTGACAAACAACTTGCAGAGCTTGCAAAGCAGGAACGAAATGTTATTAAAATTTTACTTCTGGGTATGTATTTTCGTTGAAGTTTTGCTTTTAATTAATGGTACATTGTTTATTCAAATTAATTAGTTGTTAGATATTTAATAATCAAAAGTAATAAGTTAATTCTTGCCGTGTATTTTAGGAGCTGGTGAAAGTGGGAAAAGTACTTTGGTGAAGCAAATGAAAATAATCCATAGTGATGGATTTACTATTGATGAACTCAAAAGCTTTAAGGTTAGTAATAATAGTAATTTAGTTTGTTTTTTAAACTGTCCAAAGAATCTTTACAACAAATTTATTTTTTTATGCTTTTTCAGCCAACAGTTTTGGATAATATATTAAGTTCCATGAAATATGTTCTCACAGGAATGGGGATTCTACGTATTAATTTGGAAAATGCCAAAAACAAGGTACATTAACTTTTTCTTCCTGTTTTCATATATAACTGCTTAAATTTGGCTATCCTTTTTTGGTACTTTTTTATTTTTACTTTAAAAGTATGGTCAAATCCTTGTCAATTATAATATAACGAATTTATTGTGTTTCATATGATTGGCAGTATATTGTGGTTGTGCTTGCTGACATTTTTATTAGTATCTTATTAACAGAAAATTACTAATGTTTTTAATAATCAACTGGGATTTTTTTCAATATTATTTAATTAAATCAAAATATGTCTTTAAAGTTAGTACTATGAAACTCTAATCATTGAATATTTTTTTCAGAAATATATTTGTTAATATATACTTGGCCTGATTTGTATATATTTTCATGATAAGTTTTATTATTTATTTTTAAAGAATGTTAAAATTATCTGCATTAAAAAATATATTAAATAAGCTATAAGTATTATACTTTCCATAACAATTTATTCTTTAACTCCTTAATATGATTTTTTTTTTTCAAATGTTACTGATTAAATTATTCAGCTTT
This sequence comes from Caerostris darwini, assembly GCA_021605075.1. Taxonomy (NCBI): domain Eukaryota; kingdom Metazoa; phylum Arthropoda; class Arachnida; order Araneae; family Araneidae; genus Caerostris; species Caerostris darwini. Next base: position 353,662 of record BPLQ01015536.1, read on the forward strand.
AAATATATGTAAATGAATACCTTGCATGTCTTTTTTCTAAATATCATTGGAAAATATGCCCGCAGTCAACCCTATTAATTCCCATCCTTAGATAATAGATATACCATATGGTTGAAGATTTGTGGAGAGCAAGTTAATAAAGACCAATTGTAATTTTATAATAATAATAATCTTATGTGTGTGTCATTTTTTCTCTAGGTTCACGCTCAAACTATTTTATCTTGTCAATGTTGTTTTGACGAAAAGTATGTTATGCTGCCATTTATAGCCAGTGCCTTACGAAGCTTATGGGCTGATAAAGGAGTTAGACTTGCTGTTGCTAGAGGATATGAATATGAATTAAATGATTCAGCTCTTTAGTAAGTACATTCTTTTCCATAATCCACCTATTTTTTTTTAAAGTGATATAAATGAATGAATGTATTTCAACTATCTCAGTAATTCTTAAACAATGAAATATGACCTCCAAACATAGACACACCATGAACACATCTAATTTACCGTAAATAATTAAAAAATTTACAAAAAAAAAAAAAAAAAAAATTAAATGATAGGAAATATTTTTTATTGAGCAATTGCTTGATTTTTTTTTTTTTTTCTTTTTTCTGTATATTAGAATTAATTATTATTATATTAATAAGTTCTTTAAAAAATCCTGTTTTTCTCTTATAACATATTTAAACATCATTAACTTTTTTTGCTTTGGTTGTTGAAGTACAAGATTTAATTTTTCAAAAGATTTTAAAGACTGAAATAGCCTGTTTTGAAAATAAATGTTCTGAAAAGTAAGGTTATCCATTAATTTGATGACTGATGATATTTAAATATTCGATTATTTTTACAATAGCTTGTTCATTAGGTATTATTGCTTTCAGTACACTATTATTTAATTAATAGTAGTAAAATTGATTTTAAAGCCTAATTTTATTTAAAAGGTTATTCATATGTCATTATCAAAAAATAAAATAAACATGGAGAACTATAATAAATTTTTTTTTTTAAATGAAGTACTATAATAGTTGTAATACAAAAACATTAGGGAGCACTAAAAAAATTATTTGCTAAAGGGGTCAGTAGTTAGAAAAATAAAGTTAAGAAACACTGATCTTTATGTAAAGTAGGATTTCTGCTTGTTGCTAAAATAACTTGTTATTCATATTTTCATTATAAATCAATATCCATATTTTTAAAAATATGGAAAAAAAATTGAATTTGATATTATATATCACAAAGATAAATTTGAATATCGGACAGGAAATTACAAATTTCTTTTGGAATTGCTAAAAGTATTTTTAAGTATAAATGCTGATACATGAATGGATCAAGTACAGATTTAACTGTTGAAAGACAGTAAGCCTGCTGTCATGTTATTCCACGCTGCCTTTTAAATGCTGAAATGTTCTGCGTGGTATCTGGTTTTCAGGTCCATGAAATTATAACAATGATTCATGCCCAACATCTTTCGATTCATAGCTCTTATGTGTTTTTTAGAAATCTGATAAAATACAACTTTCATTTGTAGTTTTTTATATTAACCATAAAAAAAATATATTGTAATAAAAAGACACAGTTTTAAGTCATTTTTTACTTCTTTTGAATGGATTTTTAATCTATTTTTGGGGTGAAATGAATCTGACTGTCAGAAAAAATATTCATTTTTTTTTTTTTCATAAAAAATATATTTAATCGCATAAAACATATTTTTCAGATACTTTGAAGTATTTCTCTAATTTTTATTCATTAATTTTGACTGTAAAAAAAAAATCTTAATAGTAGAATCCTTATTTCTGCTGATTGTAAGTTATTAAAGATTATGAAGCATTGTTGTTTAGTTTTTCTTTCTATATAAAGCAAATAACATTAAAAGGTTGCATATTATTTCTGATATACAAAAACTTCTTTAAGGAGTTAATGAATTAAAATAAAAATATTATATTTAATTTTAATATTTTATTATATTTTAGTTTATTTGAGGGTATGGATCGTATTTGCTCAGAAAAATATGTGCCAACAGCTACAGATGTTCTTAGAGCCCGTGTGCGCACAACTGGAATCATTGAAACTCATTTCAAAATAAATGATTTTGTGATAAGGTAATTTTTTTTTCTTTTTTGGAAATCATATCATGTGAAATACAATATTAATAAATAACATATAGCATTTGAATTTCATTTTTTTACATAATTTCATTCTATACATTTAATATATAAAATCTTATTTGCAGAATGTTTGATATTGGAGGGCAACGATCTGAAAGAAGGAAATGGATCCAATGTTTTGATGATGTTGGAGCTCTTTTATTTGTGGTTGCTTTAAGTGGTTATGATATGGTCTTGCAAGAAGATAATGCAGTTGTAAATTGCTCTTTATTTCAATCCTATAATATTAATTAATTTGTTTTACATTTTCCATATTAGGTTACTTTATACCGATTTAATTTTAATTTCTAGAATCGTCTTCAAGAAAGCCTCCAACTGTTTTCTTCAATTTGCAATAACCGTTTTTTCATTAATACTTCTATGGTAAGCTTACAAGTTTTTGTTCTGCTTATATAGCTGTAAGACAAATTAATATTTTTTTTTTATTTAATTATCTGCATGTTGTGTTGAATTACTTTCCATGCCTGTAATTTAAGTTAACTAGTATAATTTCTATAATAGTATGAGTGGAAAATAATATATATTCGCATGAAAAATTTGCATATTATTTGTTCATAATAATTGAACCAAGCTGCTTAGTGACCTCCTTTGATAATGCTAGTAATAGCAGTGAAATAAAACTTTGATATCAATATTAATTTGCAACAATAATAAAATAAATTTCAAAGCATTAGCAAATGATATTTTAATACTTTGGAACTAGTTTCACTTTTTCAAATATCTGTAATATATTTTCTATTTTGAACAGTGAATCTTAATATCCAGTTTATCCAAAATAAAGTTTCATTTTGAGGCATTTATACATATACTTTCAAGTAACATATTTCTCATTTGAAAGAATGATATTGTAACATTCTCTTCCTTACATCCCAATTTTTTTCAATGCTTGACATACATTCTGGCACAAAATTCAATAATGCAGTGTTTCTCAGATATCTTGAAATAATTGTGAATTGTTCTTTACTCTTGATTTAAAAAATTTGTACAAAAAATGTTTGTTCAGTAGGCAATGCTGAGACAAATTATGTGATCGACTAAGCAATTCATGGCAAGTCTTAGTGAAAAATATAATATTTTTAATATAATATTTTTATCTTAGTGAAATTACTAATTATTCATGTTCTGTTATAATGAACAAGTAGAGGGTGGCGACAGAATATGGAAGTTTACCATATTCTGCCACCACCCTGGGAATTTTATCAATCTGGAAAATTTATAAAAATCATAGAAAATTGTCAACGAGAGTATTTTGCGTGAAGCATGCGTACGATCGGCGATTTTGTCCAAGCATGCTTGCCAACTCGTATCGTTACTCATTTTACGGCCTGTTATTTTTTTTTTTTTAATGAAAAGCTATCCAGTTTATGATTTATTATCATTGACTAGTGTGTGTGTTTTCTTTTACTTGTGCTATTTTGCACTTACGGTATTTGCTTAAGCCAATTTAAATATGTAAGGATTTTAATATTTTATTAATTATTCATATTTTATTATTATTAATTATTTATTGTGTATTAAACTTAATTTCACAATTCTTTAGCATTTGCATTGATTGGTATTTGTATGTATTTAATTACTGAAAATTAAGCATAATGAATTCTGATTTATATATATTTTAAATGTATTAAGCCAAAATTATTTAATCAAGTATCATTTAGCATATGCATACTTTAATTTCCTATTTGTATATTTAGTTACTAATTCTGTTCTTAAATTGAGCTTCCTTTATATGTGTAGGTAGAGGGGAAAAAAACAAAATTCAATGATTCACCTTTAAAAAACACATTCGGGGAGAATTGCTATTTCATTTCGTGAGTTTCTTGAAGAAGACAATAAATCTTATAAATATCTTATCTTATAAAATCTTATCTTATAAATCCCTCTTAATAATAAAAATAGTTTAAATGAAATAATTTATCTATATTTTTATTTTAGTAAGAGTTGTTACCTTGTAATAATTCGGGGGGTTACTATAATATACTGTCTAAATAGTTTTTTTTTTTTTTTTTTTTTTTTGTATATTCATTATATTGTTTACAAATTAAATTTCATAATATATTATTTTTTCATATTAAATACTGGTAAAAGTGTTTTATTAGTGTATATTGTGCATACAGTGATTGTGAGTAAGGAGAAAGGCAGCAAATTTAATATAATTATTAGCTCAATCAGGAAAATTTGTTCAGTTTCTGTAGCTACCCTGAAGTATTATTTAAGTAAATGAATCAATTTCTTTAAAACTTACTTTCATATCTTGAATATGAAGAAGCAGAAATGAGATTTGGCTTATTTAGGTTCTAATTATCATTTTGTAATTACTTTTAAAGGACATACTATATGTTTTTTTTCACATTATTTAAATTTTTGTTTAAAAATATATTATTATAATTTTACTTGTTTAATTTATGGAAACCATGTATGTTTTAAAAGTCTAATAGGGAAAAGATTTTCATTTAAGCTTTTTAAGTCATAGACTTTTTTTTCTTTGTTATTGTTTTTTGCATGATTTTTTGTGTTTCAGATTTTATTTCTCAACAAGTTAGATTTATTTCGTGAAAAAATTTTATACTCCGGTCGACACCTCCGTTATTACATGCCTGATTATGATGGTAATACAATATGTTATAGTTTTTATTATTATTAATTATATATTTTTATTACTATTTAAATTTTAGATTTACAGTAAAAAAGTCAAAAAAAAAAAAATAATAAATAAATAAATAATATTAGATCATTTGTATATTAACTTTAAAAAAAATTATAAATGAATATATTGAAAAGGACCCAATTTAAAATAACAAAAATTAATTTATGTGGTATTTGGAATTAACTGATTGTCATTAATGTACTATTTTTAATTACATTTAAATATCTTACAATTATTGGTTAATTGCAATTCAAATATAATATCTAATTATATTGCTTTGATTTTCACTTAACCAGTTCATAGAATATTTTAATAAATTTTTTTAGTTATTTTATTTTTCTATCACATCCACTTATAATTAATCATTTGGACTTTTTCTAGGACCAGATTATGATGTTGACAGTGGAGCTTTATTTGCTCAACACAAGTTCCAAGCGCAGAATAAACACACCGGAAAAGTTATTTACCCTCATTTCACTACTGCTACAGACACAAGCAATGTTCAAGTTGTTTTCCAGGTTGTTATGGACACAATTGTAAGAGAAAATCTAAAGACAGCTACATTGTTATGAGGCAGAAGAACCGATCCTGTTATTTAAGTGCCATGTTTGAATTGTATATATACAATTTCACAATCATTTTTACATATACACACATACATACAGAATATATATATATACATATATATTTTTTTAGATTTAGAGCCTGTTGTGCCTTTTTAGTGATTTTACTGTTAGAGATAATAAAGATGGGTTTTTGTTATGAATGTGATTCTTTTTTACATTTTGTTCCAAGAATGAATAAATTAAACATAAACAGTTCATATTATAATCAAAAGTTACCTTTTAATCTACTGGTATCAAAAGTATTACAATATAATCATGTATAGGTTAAATTTTGAAAAATTTTATGCTTTGTATCTAGTTTTATTATTTATAGGTATTTAACTAATGCTGACTTTATTAAAAAAAATGTAAGATGTAACAAACAAAACAGCACAGGAGGTGTACAGTTTTCTTTTAAATTCAATGAAATTGTTTTTTAGAGATTTCAATAAGAACTCATTTCTATGTGTTTTATGAATTTAATGCTAATATTCAATAATAATGAAATCTACTTTGAAAATATTTTGAAGTTTCTTCTGCAAAATATTTAAAATAATGTTATATTCCTTGTGTTTTAAAACATAAAATATGCTATCTGTTCACTATGTTGCCTGTAATATGATGGTTGCTAAGGGAACAGGTTACCATACAGGGTGGGACAATTCTCATGGGAAACACAGAGTAGTTGTATCTATAGTGTTAAAAAAAATTTCACCATATGGCAATCTTCTTATTTTAATAATATAATTCCATTTTTAAACTGCATATTATGGCCATCCAATTATAAAAGAAAAAATGTAAAATTGTTTTTTCATATCAGTATAAAAATAGCTGGTAATATTTTAAAAGAAAAAATTAATAAAATGTTGGATTTAGAACTATATGATTTACAAAAAATAGTCATTTTTTAATCACAGTCATCACATATAATGTTTGATAAAATATTATCTTAAAAATATCTACACACTTCAATAAGAAAACAAAAGCAAGTAAATTTTCATCTCATAAATTGAGTTTATTAATTGATGAATAGTTATAAAATAGTTCCTTCAGGTAATTTTAAATGAATATACCTACTTCTAAAAATTCATATGATTATTCAAAGTAATCTTTTCTAATGTAGGAATAATATTTAGAAAATGATAAGATGAGAATAAGAAATGAAGCCAGCAAATTTATTTCAGAACCACATTTTTAAATTTTTTCATATTTCTTATTAAAACAATGAAAATTTCAAATTACCTATACTATACTGTATAAAAAGAGTTATTTAATCACAGAAAATTTTCAGTACTTGCTCATTACAACTGATCCTGGTTGCTTGGCAACAATATGGATTGCTTAGCTGATAGATGTAATCTTATTTGAGCATTGAACACAATTCTGGTACATTTTTGCAAATTTGTAAACAATTTCATATACTGTGTTTCTTTTTGTTTCATTAAATAAATAGCTAATATCGAAATGGCTCAATTTTCAGCAAATGCTAAATAATTTAGGAATTATCAATGAAAGGTATTGCAAGGCTTTTCTCTCTACGATTTCACCTGAATATATTTATAAAAATAAATATAAGTTGCACAATTAATTTGACAAATCTGCATGCGGTTCATAATTAAAAGATTCTATAGATATTTAAAAAGAAAATTAGGTTGAAAGTAATAAAATAAAATTTGTTAATGCTTTGTTTTATTTGTTGAGAATGTAAAAAGTTGACATCAGTATTTCCTTTCTATTAAACTCCAATTCATAACATTTATAAATAATTGGCTTCAGTTTTAATGAACAAGACCAAATTCCTTTTCAATAAAATTTTTTAATCATCTCAAGTACTGATAATTTAAAAGATAATTAACCAATAGTTTCCAAAGCTATAAAAAAAATATCTTCTTTTACTTCAATTTAAAATAAGATTGGTCAAATATTTAAAATAGGATTGGTCAAATACTGAAATTTTAACTTACATTTACTTACTCTACACATAAATTTGTTGCCATTAAATTAATTTTATTGTAATAATTTATAACTTTCGTAGTTAAAACTTTTATATTTTATAAATGTTTATAAAATAATTTCATGAATAACGGGGAAGAGAATGATCTTAGCATTATTAATTTGAAAAAAAAAGAAAACTTTTGGCTAATAAAAGTGATGATTTTAAGTCTATGTTTTAACACTGTACTTTTTCTCCATGAGAAGCAGTAATGGTCAAAAGTAAGATTTGTGCAATTGGATTTACTTGTCAATCAAATCACTATCTTTTGCTGATCAGTATTTTTATGGAACAACTGAATTAAATACAAAGTGATATTCAAATATAGCAGTTCATATGCTTGAGCAAGTAATCACTGTCCTGCTCTTTCTTATTTAGAGATGCACCATATTAATTGAAAGTTCTTTGTTAAGTTTATGTTTGTTGAATTCTTTTAATAAAAGGTGTTACTTAGTAAGAGATCTGGTTATTCATGGAATATACAGAAAGTAAAATATTCTAGCATATACAGGCAGAGGTATGTTTAATATGTAGCCATATGGCGACATAATCCATAAAAAAAAGTTTTTTTTTTTAATGTTCTGCAAAAAATAAATATTTAATTCAATTAAAATAAAGAAATATGTAACAAAAAGTAATAAAAGAAAAAAAATTGAAAATAAATATTTTCAAGTATCTAACTTGAATATGAATATGTACATTTTTATTTCATCTTGGAAATTCACATTTATATCTCACTCTTTGCATCTTGATACAAGAAAATAAATCCACTCATCACATGCTTTGAAAACTAATCAACCACTATAAATGTCCTAGAAAAAGAAATTAAATAAGCATTTTTATTTAAAAACCAAAAAAAAAAATTCCATGCAAAGTACAATACATATTAAAATGAAAAAATTATTGACTCACTTTTTAAAAAGTAATGAGTTTTGTTTGTTGAATATTATAAAATAAAAAAAAATTATATTCATAAAAGTAAGGATTCAAACAAGTTTCATGAACAGTAAAGAATGAGATGTATTTATGAATACACCAAAAAAAGACTTAACATTAATTATTTTCTATTTAAAAAAAATTATCAATGTTAACCTTCAAAATTTTATGCTATAAATATTTTTGTTTAGAAAGATGTTATAACTTTTAATATAACTTTTTTTTATTTGAAAAATGAAACTGCCAATTATAATAATCAAAACATCTACAGAAAAGTCACCTTCAGAAAACGAAAATTTGCCATGAATTGAAACAATCGTTCCTTTATTTATTACGGAAGCAAGAGTTGTTTTTTTAAAACTTTAAATACATTTTTAATTTAATTAAAATTATTGATGCATAATTTTTATTTAATGAGAAAATATTTCATTTTTGAAATTAGCATCCTCATTGAAACCCTTTTAAGATCATTACTTAATTGATTATGAAATTAAAAGTTAAGGGCATTGAACATTTTAATCAACCATATTTTTAAACTTACAGATCAAATTATTATAATTTTTACTTGCACAACAATTTATCCTGAAAAAAAGGGTTACTAACACCTAATATCAAAATCTTTGCTAAGGTATTCTTTATTTATTATTGATAGAATAATTTTAAAAATGATTTTATTTCTGCTTGAAAAATATTATCATGAACTTCTTAAAAATGGGCACTTTGTAAAAGAAAAGCCCATAGTTGCAATTTTTCTGCATTAATTATCTTTTGCTCATCTATACAGAAGTTTAAATTTTTAATTTATTCATCATTGGTGTAACTAAAGGATTGAGGAGTTTGCTGTAATACTATTGACAAAATTAACCTTGAAATGGGAAATTTAGACTCAATTGTTGACATAATAGCTTCTTTCACATACTACTACTGTGCCCAAAAAGTAAGACCAATTTTTTTTTTTTTTGCAAAAACTCTTTATTTATTCTTCTAAATTTATTTCATCTCCTTCAAAGTATTCCCCTCCGGACACAATGCACTTATGCCAACCTTTTTTCCAATCCTCAATGCATGCTAAAAAGTCATCGGCAGGGATGGCCTTCAAAGCGCGGCGATTCACGTTGAATCTCTTCAAAAAATCAAATCTATTCAAAACGGTGTCTTTTGAGTTTAGGGAATAGCCAGAAGTCGTACGTTAAGAATACAGTGTTTGTGAAACGATATGGGTTTCCTTTTTGGCGAAAAATGCAGTGTGAGCTGGTGCATTTACTGTTTTCGGTACCAATCGAGATTTGACACGTTTGAGGCCCAAAATGGAATTGACCGATCCTTTTGAAATTCCATCATCAGCAAGGTCTCTAATTGTAAATCGACGGTTGGCAACCACTAAATCTTTAATTTTTTGGACATGAGTTTCGTCGGTTGAGGTTGATGGTCGACCAGAGGCTCTTCGTCTTCATCACGTTCTCTGCCTTCTTTGAACTGCTTATACCACTTCTAAATATTTCTTTCCGATATAGGAATGCTGACTGAATGCCTTCTGCAACATTCTATACGTTTCCGCAAATAAAATTTGATGCAAGTTCTTTGCTCAATTAATTCAGACATTTCAAAAATTGCCGGAATCAGTTTTAGCATCTCACAAAGTCAAAAAAAGATGTAAGGGTAACTCAAACACTAATGAATATTTTGACGTCAAATTTCACACAGATGTCAAGGACAATGCCAGTAACCTACTAAAAAAAAAAAAAAAATTAAAAGTGGTCTTATTTTTTGGACACAGTAGTATATAAGATAATTTTTATTAAATACGGAAAGAGCTACTTCTGCATTTTTGCAAATTAATTGTTATAAATAACGTTTGTTGTATAAATTTTAATTTTATTTTAACAAATAAAAATTTATTATTTATAATCAAGGTATGTTAATCTCATTATGTGTTTTAAGTTCACGAGTGCAAAGACTAAGGAAGCCAGAAACACGTTAATTTTTTTAAGCAAGTTAAACACAAAGAAACTAATATAATTTTTAGCTAAAATAGTTTTAAAAATATTTTAAACATGAATATTAAATAGATTTTATTACTCATGTGCTATTTAATTTATTTCATAAAGGTTTGTAACTTTATTACATAAAATTAAAATTTAGTTTCAAGTTTTTTATAAGTTATCAGGGTATGAAAATTGTAAATATTTTTAATTTTATCATATAGTTAGTTTTAATTGTAAAATAATGCAGCATAAGTTCTTCTGTATTTTTAAAAATAAAGGTCAGCAGCTAAGACTTTTTATTCTCATTTCTTATAATGATTTCAATTAATGAATTGGGGTTATTTTAAAAAATAAAGATTTTGATATGTGTCACAATGTTATAGATTAGAAAAGTTTTTCAACTCCCATGCTGAACTACATAGGATATTTAAGCTGAAAAAAACAGACACAAAAGTAAGTGCATCTTAGTGAAGAGTTATTTTCAAAAGGCATCATCTTGGTGAAATAATTTTTGATGCTTTTTCTTTTAACAAGTTACTTTTAAACTCACAATCAAGTATAAAATATTCCTTATTTCCTAATTTAATGGTCTCAACACTTATGTACCTCATGAACCATGATCATGATTTTCAGGTATTAAGTATCATGCTGTTAATATTCTTCTATCGTGTATTTGCCCATACATGATAGAGGAATATTTCTTCATTAAGATAACAACTGGACTCAATATTCTATTTACAGGTACCCTACTTAATTTTTTCAGAGTACACCATACATAAAACATACAACATTTAAAACATCATCGTCCAGGATCAAGCATACCAATATTAGACATAGTCCTTTCAAGATATGCAAGTGGGCCTTGTAAACCACCTTGTTGTTGAGCACCTCCCATATGTTGCTGTGGGTGCATTTGCTGTGATTGCATCACCATGCCAGGTTGGATAGGTGCTGGAGAGGATGTCATAGGTGGTATGTTATGAGGATGCATCATATGGTGACTATGTGTCGCAGCACCAGGCTGTTGTACAACTTGAGGTGGCATTTGAGAAGGAGATCCTTGCAAAGTTGTTACATTCGGTGGTGGTGGAGGAGGAGGAGGTTGAGGTTGCGCAGGAAGTGGTTGCCTCGGAGTACCTCCAGAAGCATCTTGCAAAAGGGTTTGCCATGTCTGGATCTTATTGTTATACTTCTCAATCAATTCATCTTTTCTTTTTACTTCAGCAGCTAATTCTTGAATATTCTGGAATATAATATAGATTATATAAATTAAAAATGCTCCTAAAAGTACTAGAAATTATCCCAGAAGATAATAGTTTATTAATTAATTAATTTATTTGTAAAAGATGTATTAAATTAGATTGTTTTCCCAAGGAAAGAAATGGCAATAGAACAGAAAAATTACCAAAACAGTAAGACTGTATGTCACCACAGAAACACAAAGGAAAACTAGGTTATTAATTTTATAGAAACATATGCTTTTACATGGGCATTGGATCTGACTCTCTATTTCTTCCTGAATTACTTCAAGAGCAATATGTTTGTCAAAGATTTTAAAATTAACATGAATTTTTTTTATAAAAATGCCTTAATTGGACTATTCATTAATTATGTCTGCAAATTTTCTAAAAATTCAAATCTGCAAGGCTAAAGAAAAATAAGAACAAGCATGAATAGTCTTTTAATTGCTTGGTAGTATCAAGGAAAACTTTGATAAGAAAATGAAATTGTTTGCCTGAAAGAACAATATGATTTACTTTTGTTTCAACACTTTTATGTTAACAATTCATTTTTTAATTATTTCTATGTTAATTATAACATGTTTAATAATAATGTTTGTTCATTCATATGGATAATCATACATGTTCATAATACTTTTGTAAAAAATATACTGTATAAGCTATTGCTACTACATCATCTACAAATATACTCAAACATATTTTGATTAGAGCCTATTACACAATAAATTATTTTTTAAAAATATGAATAACAATAATTATAAATTAATAGGAAATAGTTTCTTGACATTGAAAGATGACACCGTCCTATTAAATATATATTTCTTCAAAATGCAAGAAGCTTTACTAAAATTGTATACAAATAAAAACCAAAGAAAAAAAAATTTTTTTTAGTGAATTAAACAGTTATATATTTAAAAGTAAAAAGATTTAGAAATGTACAAATTATCAACGAAACAAATCATCTTGATGCTATTAGTTACTTTGCAAATTCTTTTATAATCTTCTGGAATTGGCTACTATCAAAATATTTTTTATACTACAAATGCAAGATAGTATGATAGATTTATAAATTTATTTTTATACCTTTATAATTATCTTATTATTATTTATACATTTACATTATATTTTATTTTTATACAAATAACTCGCCTTCAAAAAAATTTCAGTAACAAAAACTAAAATATATTTTGATAGAATAATTCTCGTCTTAAATAAAATAATTTTCTCTAAATATGAAACAATAAATGTTTTACAAATACATGCATAACTATTTTAAATAATACTTGCTTCAACAAGCAAATGTTCAGGTTTTTGTACAGAAAGAAGAAGTCGTTTTTGAAGAAAAAAGCAATCCATCTGTTTAGAAACATCAAGAAATCTTTGAATTGTTAAATCTACACCTATAAAAAATACCAAGTAACATTTAATTGCATTTTGACACAAAAAAACAAACATGTTTTTTTTTTTTTAACTAACTTTATTTTACTAAGCACTAACTTTATTTTACTAAGCACTAACTTGTTCTTATTTCATCCGGATCTCTTGCATTATGAAGATCGAAATTCGTTAATGCTGCAAGACAATCCTAAAATAAAATTCTACATTTTAGATTTGGATAAAAATAAATAATTTTATAGATTTTAATATCTCACAGATTTTAAATACCTGAAAAGACTTTTCAAATTCTTCTACTATATGAATACCCGGCGCAACAGCCATTTCTAATTGATCTTAAAAAAAATCGCAAAATATTGCAAAGGAAAAAAAAAAACTAAAACTGACTTAGCTGCTTAGTTCAGAATTGCCAGATGTGAAGATTAAAAAATTGCAACGTTGTAACGGATTTGAAATATTTGTTACCCAAACAGAAAAATGAAGTATTTGGTTTGATTTGTCACTCTATGGTAATTTTTTGCACACTATGGCTAATTAGATCAAGAACTAATGGTATTACACCAAGAATTCTGAATCTAACAAATTTTATCAATAATCATTATCCTAACATCCTTTTTAACCGGTAATCCCCTCTAAAAATAAACCTTCTATTACTAATTACCTTTTCTATAGAAATGAGGGTCCACAGACCGCAAAAGCATTTGATGGTACAGGATTTTTAATAAAAATAATATTTCACACCAATAAATACTCCATCCCATCTTAATTCCATTAAAAAAAACTGTTCTCAATACTAATTACTAATTTCCCAATCTTACTGTTGCCTCCGTTTATGTTTCCTGCATTATAAATCCTTCTCATTTAAATCTGCTAGAATGACTCAATAATTCCCCAAATGAGCTCCACTCAATTAAATTAGAGTTCATAGTGGTCTCCACCATGATAAGATTTAACTACACCTTTACTTCAAATGTAGAACCTCGTCTACATTAAACAACGAAAAGAAAAGTAATCATTTACATGAAATTAGAGATAAAGTGGAGTGCAAAGCAGACGATTTATAGGGGACATACCTAAGATAAATACTAAAACTAAAAAACTGTAAAAAAAAAATACTACCAGAAAAGTCTAAAGCACTAACAAATGGGAAAATTTAGATATGAGTCTAGCACACTTTTACTTAACCGCAACTTATACTCATTCCTTTGTTTTGATATCCGAAAAAAAAAACAATATTATATTTATCTGTGGCTCCCATTATAAACGAATATTACCATAAGAGACTCATCATTACGAAAAATTTTTTTATCTTTCATGAGACGAATCTTAATGTTAAAATTTCGTGATTTCGTGAAGGCGCTTGTTGATGTTTAGGGGGAAAAAATTCCCTTTTGGAAAATCGTTAAACATTATACTTACTATTATTACTATACAAAAACAAGTTGCTAGTTGTTTCTAAACAATTTATTATATTTGCACTTATTTTCTTACATTGAAAACTTATATGTACGATTTAAGAAATAAAAAAACTCATTCCTCAATCAGCATTTATTTTGCCAAAAATATGACAAAATATTTGCATGTAACTACATACTTTTTTATTTATTTATTTTTAATATGGCAACATTAGCCTTTATTTAGTTTCGTTTTCAAATTTAGTTCCCGGTGTTTTATTTATTTAAATTTGTTTGGATATTGTTCGAGCTTTAACTCTGTGAGCTAATAACATTAAACAAAATATATACACTTTACATTAAAGTTGCAATATTCACAATAAATAATGGATTCCAAAACTGCTCAAAATGTCTCTGATGTCTATCGGAAAACATCTGACAACTGTAGAAATCTTCTTATATCCTTAATGGCAGAAATGAATGTGAACTCTAAGTTTCAAAATGAAGTACTTTATTTTGCTGATAATAAAAAAACTCTACCATATATTCCCAAAACAGCAATTAAATCAAAAAAGGAAACTCCTGCATTAGTTAAAAGTCTTCCGAAATTACCTACCAAACCATTACAACGGATGAAATCTAAAATTATTGAATCTGGTTCGTACGAAGTTGAAGCATATAGACCTAATCCGTCTAAAAGTAAGAATTTATTTAATTTAATTTTTGCTTTGCTTTCTTTAAAACCTTACACGGAAATGTTTATATGGAACTGATATATTTATTCAAAAAAATGCTTATATTTATTAGCTATTATATAGGTAGTATTTGTAACATGGCATCAAAATTTCTTCCATGAATAAATAAAAATTGAATTTAAGATTTAAAAAATAAAGTCAGATAAAAATTTTACAACCTAACATATTCAAAAATTTAATCACAAATAAAATTCGTTCTATTTACAATAGTTAATAAAAATTTATTTAATTAGCAATAATAAATGGTTAATTTTCTAAACCCCATATATAATGTGCAGGAACATACCAAAGACTTTGGTACCAAACATTGTGACTTGTTTCATGATGATTAATAATGGTTGGGTTGCATTTTTATGTTTGTTGTGTTGTGATGTGACTTCTCACTAATCGAAAAGTATTAAAAAAATTATTTCATTAGTTAAAGTATTCTTCAAATTTTATTTCATGTATTATGACAAATATGAATGACTTCATTGAAATAAAATATATAAATATTTTTCATAGTTATAATTTTCACATTATACATGAAAAAAAGATATTCTTAGTTTGAAACTTATTTCGTTTCAGTGAAACTAAATACCAGGCTTCAGTAATTGTGAAAGCAAATTTTCAAATCACATGAATTTTCCCTTAATGTATCCAATACTGTGCCAAAATTTTGATGCCACATTACCTGATCATATAATTGTCGACTATTATAGTACTTTTTTCATATTTCAAATAAAAATGTAAGTCATTTCCCTTATACATTATCATTTAATTTAATTCAATTTATAAATTCTTTTATAATATTAATAATTTATATTTATGTCTGATAATTTTATTTACAACTGTAATCATTAGGATTACAGTTGTAAATAAAATTATCAGACATAAATATAAATTATTAATATTACTGTAATCATTAGGATTACAGTACACTTTGGATGATTTGCCATTAGTCATAGAAATTTGCTATAAGAAATGAGATTTGAAATTAAAAATGTTGTTTAGCTTTAAATCACATTTTTAATGCTTTAATCTAACATAATTTTAATTAAATAAAAATTACTGTTTTCTATAAGATATTAATTTGTATTGTACTGTAATTACTACACCTTGATTAATATGTTCCAAAAAATAAATTTCTTAGTTTTTTTTGTACATTTTTATTTTAACGAATGTCTAGAATTTAGGCTACTATATAATTTGGCTATGAAAATATTTTTGTAACTATTGAGAAGATTTAAATTTTGCTTTTTGTCCAGATTATTATCTTAACTTCCCTGATTTTCTTTGCTATTAATGAATATATTTTTATAACTTATGTCTCACATTCCATTTTATTTCCCTTATTCACTTGGTTGGTTAGTCATTTTGCTTTAGAATCTGATGTCATAAATACCAGAAATTTTTATATTTATTTCCATGAGATATTTGTACCAGATTTTGTTTGTTTTTGTTTATCTGCCATGAAAAACTGTTACAAATAATCTCATTTGCCAAACTATTTATTTTAGCTAGGCCAGCAAAAGAAAAAGAAAGGCTTCAGAACCTGATGGCTTTCGGAAAAGAATTTGAAGAAATAAATCAAGAGCGTAAAGAGGAAGATGTATCACTTTTACAAATTGATCCTTCTGATTTGTTTAATGAAAGTAAGCAGCAGTTCAATATTTGTTGTTTATATATATTCAATTCAGCATTTGTATCTATAATAAATTGCAAATTTTGTGCAATATATGAAATATTAGCTTCTAAATATTTCAATATATGAAATAGTGGGCACATTAGATTCTATAAATTGAATTTAGTTCAGTTCATCTATTACATAAAATGTCTGAGAAATGAATTATGTGCAAAATGTCTTTATGATAATCTAAAATTATAGCAATAACTTTTTATGGTTTATATATATTAATTTAACAAAAATATTTATAAGTAATAAATTCTTCTCTAATTTCTTATACATCTCTGGAGTTTTACTAATTGTACTTGTTAGTACTCATTGAATTTTTAGTTAAATTTGTAATATTTTTTTAAGTAATTCAGATTTTATAAAATATTACATAGTTTTTAATACTGTGACTTTTTGCTTGTCATTAAATTTTCTTATTATTTTAGTTCTAAATGAAATCAAAGAAAGGAGAGATTTTCTGGAAGACATGAATCGACTAGGACTGGGGAAAAAGTATTTATGTGAAATTCAATGCCAGATTTCTGTTGTAAGTTTTTTATTTGAATTTTCTCGTAAACGAACATATTTAAAAAAAATATTTGTAAATCTTTTAAATCTTGTGATATTTTTCTACAAGGATTGGATTCAATTGTTATATTCGATACAAAATATAAGATTGTAATTGCTAGGAAAATGCAGATATGATAAAAAGAAATTATCTGAATGTGGAAAAGAACCCATCTTTCCCTTCTTTTCTTTGATTTACCTGACATATGGTGTTCCATATAACTAATATGAAATTATTTTAATAATTAAAATTATATGTTAAGTTACATTAAAACTGTGAAAAGCTATATATACTCTTAAATAATTTAGAGAGAAAACATTTTTTTTAATTTTTTTTATTTTATTTATTTTTGAAGATTAAGTAATCATTTCATAAATGTTCTCAAGTTAAAACTGTTTTTAAGTTTACATTTTGAAAGAAATAGTTAAAAATCATAATTGCAGATCTGTTATAAGAGAATTTTTTTTTTTTACAAAATATGAATCTACTATATTTTGTATTATTTAATTTGTCTAAAGTTGTGACCTCTTTTAATTATATCTATTTATTAAACAATTCAATTTATTGTAGAAAATTTTTTATGTTCTTATTATTTTATTAATCAAAATAGGAACTTATTTTAAAATTTCTTTAATTTTGGAAAAATGTACAATTTATTATTTAAATTTTAATATTTATTTTATATTTAAACATATTTTTTTAAATATCTTTTGCTTGCATATTTTATTTTATTAATATTAATTTTTTTTTTTTTCAATATTTATTTTAACACAATTTTTTATATCATTTTCTTCTAACCGTGATTTATTTATACAGCAAAATTCAATATTTCATTAAGTTGGAAATTTGCTTATTACTTTATGCTTTTTTTTTTTTTTTTTTTTTTTTTTGTCAGCAAAGGAAAGAGAAACTTCTTTGTTATAGTTTATAGTTTAGTCATATTACTAACTGTTTAACATACTACTAACTGTTTAGAAATACTACTAAAAAATGAAAATTATTTAAATTTTGTTATTATTTTTATTACTTAATTTGGAAATTTTTGTCTAATGTTTGTGTACGAATGCTCAACTTGGTATGATTTTAATTTCTAAAAAAAAAAGAATTTCATTTATAGATTCCTAATTTGACAATGCAAAAGATATTACCAGATTTAGCTGACATATATGCATCATTAAAAATATAAGCAGCATTCATTTTACATAAAGACATCATTAAAAGTTTGAATTTATATATTGAGTCAAACTTATTTAAAGAAATAATACTTTTTACGTTAAAAAAAAAACATTAAATTGATTAATTCTTTTCTTGCATATGACAATATCTTCCTTTTTGATATAATTTTTTTTTATCCTGTACTGGAAATAAAAAAATTTTTACCATTGCAGCATTTCTTTCACATATTTGGAGAAAATATAAAATTACAACAAAATTTTTGAATCCATATGAAATAAAATAAAATTTTTAAACTAATTATAATGAGTAAAATTATGTTGTATAAAAGTGCAGTGTTAAACAATTGAATACAAGTCAATTCGAAAGTATCTACTAGTAAGAAAGTTTAAAAAGTTATCATATAGAATTATTTATATAATTATGCATAATTGTATTTTACATGTTTTATTGGGTTTTTTTTAGTATTGCTTACATTTAAGAGAATTGAGTTCATATATATAAATTGTTTCTTTGCATTTCAGTATTACAGTGAGAGTAAATAAATATCTAATACATATATTTCTTATTAATTTTAAATCAACTATATTTTATATCAAATGTGTACATTTATTAATATAAACAATGGTGTGATTTTCTTTTTAAATTTTTTACAGCGTTTAAAAGAATTGGAAAAACTAGACAAAGAAAGAGCTGAAAAAATTTACGTAGAATATGGAATATGAAAGGATCTCACTACTTTCAGAATTCAGAACAGATGATCGTATTTCAAGCTGTAAAATTTATTTTAAAATATGCATATATTTTAACCTTTTATTTAATGTTAATAATTGTAAATACTTTTATTTGTAACTTTCATTGCCAAGCTTCTAATTTAAAACAATTTTTGAAATTTGAGTTGTTTCTTATACATTCAGAGCAATATTCAAATAATTACTAATGATTTTCACAAATAAATTATTCTTTTCTTATTATATAAAATATTCTTTTGGTCTCTAACCAAAATGTAAAATTGTTATTTTTTGTTATTCTTCATGCATAACTTTTTCTTATGTAAGAAAGAAAAAAAAATAGATATCACATTCATAAAAGAGTAACAAAAGAATAACATTAAAAGTCTTTTGTTTCTTCAGATTTATTATTTAAGATGAAATATAATTAAATTTAGTTTTGTTGAAAATAAAATTTTTATTGTTGAAGAATTTTCAATTCATGCAAAATACATTTTTTTTGTGCAATTATTTTTATTTTTATTATATACATTATTTTATTTTATTTTTTAATGAATTTTTTCATTTATGTTTATTGATGCATATACTTAGTTATGAATTTGTATATATATTTTTTTTTATTGTTGTTTTTGTTCTTTCATAAAATATTTCAATTTTCTGTAGTTTTCTATGATGCATTTGCAATTTCTGTAAAAAAATACTTATAATAAGATTGAAATTTTTAAATTTTATTTTTCACAATATCTTTAAGCTTCATCAATATTTTTCCTGAAAATTTAATTACATTTTAAATCAATATTATTTTTCATGCAAAAAATTACAAAACAAATTTGCAAAATATTTCATCTACACATCTCAATGCTGATATGACTTATTCCAATTACAATGCTTCATTGGGTAGATAAATTGAAATGTATACCAGAATAAGTTATAAAAATATGACTAAGCAACTTATAAATCATTATTTTTTATAAACAAAATATAATTCATGTATTCTTCTAGCTTTACAAAAATTTCATCAACTTTAAATCTCCATATAGTTAATATTAAGTTTTAATGGATACACTGATATACAAATGTTCAACTCTTTAACAATCATGCTTCTATCCATATCACCGAGGCACTAACCTGTGTTCTCGCACTTCTTTCAACCTTGTTTCAATTTCCTGCTTTCTCGCCAACTTGAAAGCAACATCACAAAAATCAAAATACATCCCAAAAGAATCAGCATTGCAAGCTTTCATATCATGGTAAACTACCTGATCGGTGTACTTGGGTTTACAGCAGATGTAAAACAAAATGAATAAAGCTCCTAAAATGTATAGTCCACCAGCCAGAAATACAAGAACATAGTCATGCCTAACCCATACACTCTTCTCTTTAAAGACTATCCAAACAGCAATGAAGAGCACATTTTCTAACAGAAGAATGAAGAGGAATATCAGTGGTCTCTTGTTTTTCTTCAGTTCAAACATGATGGGCCAGTATGTGATGGACGGCAATCCAAAGACAGAGAAAATGACAAAAAACAAAGCCAGCTTCCTCTTGCTAGTGAAGTTTATGGATGGCGACTCCTCATAATAAGTCTTGACAGCAATGTATGTGACCCAAGAGGATATAACAACAGCATGCATGATGCAGACAAGGATCATCCAGCCTTGGATGACGGTGGTAGCAAGTGCAATGGAGACAGATCGGGAGATCATGATGGACATCCATCCGACTACAGAAAGGAATCCTGTTAGAATACCGTCGTCTTTGCGACGAACAGCAGCCATCATGGACATTAAAGTTAATGCAGAAGCAACAATTTCGCCAGTTACTGTGAAGAAGATTAAAAAATTGAATTATTAGCAATAATAGGAATAATCTCAGTAAGAATATATGTTAATAGAGTGTAGAATAATTATTCGACAAGAAGCTGCTTAGAAAATATAGGTAATTATATTCAAATCTATAATAGAAATCAATATTTTGTGAAATAAACGAATGATTTGCATAAGTTCATAAAGTTCTGGTGTGGACTGTAAAAACGCAAACATCTATTTTTTTACACACTTTGAACAGTTTTATATATTTATCTAACAAAGCATATCTAATGTAATACATTTCAGTGATTTAAACAATGTAATAAAAAATGTATGATGCATTTAAATTTATTAATTATTGAGAAATAAAAGACATTGATAAATTTCTTTCTTTCTTCTCTTGTCTTATGTAATGTCTGATGGCCAATTAGCTAGTGCTGTGGCCTTTGGTACCACAGGCTTCAGGTTCGAATGCTGGCTGTGGCGTGGATGTTTGTTGGTGTTTCGGAATCCACTTTAAGCTGTAGGTTCCAGTCTAATTAGCCTAAAGTTTGCACAAAATGACTGTAGAGCGACAAATCAAACCTCCCTTATGTCATTAAATCATTGTTGACACTCATTTATGGATGGTGACTGTTGTTTTCTAATGTCGAGCACTTGACCAGATTTCATTTGTCACTAATACAGAACATAAATAACAGATCCAGCATAACTCAGGATGCATATGATAGAGACGTACTGCTCGACTCGCCATTCGGAATTTGAAATGAACAATCTTAGCCACAGCAACTAAAGTTCCACATTCTTCGCATTCCATCTGTAACTCAAGGAAGGAGGGGGTTTTACCTAGCATATTGTGTTAATACTCCGTGTAGACGTAGGAATTTTCGAAGTCATCAGCTTTTGAAACGAAGTTGCAGCAATTAATGCAAAAATCACTGAACTTTGCATAAATTATGACATATTTATCAGTGTATTATATTTATTTGCTATGTTTTTGAAGATTATTTAACTTAAAAATACTAATGAAGTATGAAAACTCACTATTTAAAATTGCATTTCTCGGAGAAGTTATAATAAAATAGTTATTTATTCAGTGGCTAGCATTGTTATACTTTATTTTTTATCACATAATAGTTCAATGATACTTACATGCCTTATATTCCACCTTTCCATCTAGAGATATAATTATAATGTACAGTTGTAGAAGTATTTGTATGAGACCTGCATAGAATTCTTCGAAAAATTCCAGAGCTTGAGCTTGTCTTTCCAAATGAGATTTCTCTTCAAGTTCATCGGGGGTGAGGGGCCTCTTTTGGCAAACTCGCTGAGCAGAAAATTGAAGTACCTCCACACGACTGAAAAATAGAAAAAAGGCCTATAGTATAAATAAATACTGCTAATAGCTTTGAAAAAGAATCACCAGAAAAATATTGTGGAAAGTATTATTTTATGAGATAATGCAAATTCAGAAGTTTTTTTAATATATATATAATGGAGGAAATTTTTTTAGATCTGTATTATAGCTTTTCGTCAATTAATTGGCTTTTCATTCACTGTTAAATGCTATTTCTCTATCCTATGAGATAAATATGAAAATTGCGGGCTGCATATGGCTGTCCTTAAATTTGCCGATAACCAAATGTTGTGTATATTGAAATATGATTTGTTATCAGCCTTAAAGAATAGCTTTTCTTATTTTCAGTTAGTTAATTCGGTAGACTTATTGGCCGAGTGGCTAACGCTTTAGTGCTTGGTACCACAGGATTCAGGTTCGAGTCCCAGTGGTGCCATGGATGTTTGTAGTGATTCGGAATCCACTTTAAAGCGTAGGTCCGGATCTAATATGATCGAAGTGCATTGTGGGGGGGTAGTGTTATTCGTGTCCATAGCATATCTTCAAGCTACACGCGCCCCCTGGTTAGTGCTAAATGAGTAACAGTAGTGCAGCCATTGCTTATGGCATAAAGATAACTGTTTCTGTATTGCCAGCTGCATTAGGAAAAAAAAAAGTTCCGAAGACACAACCGAAACAATGTAGCTTGAACTTATTGACTTTCAAAGCAACGAGAACCTTCGTTGAATTTTAATGAAAACCCTTTATTGAATTGATAAAATGAAAAAAAAAAAAAAAAAAAAGACGTAAATCTCTCTACCTACATTTTCATCTCTCTTCGTTATCATATATGCGAAGAAAATGTTTCAATCATGACCATTTATAAATCAGAATCACTTGACTAATGAAAGTTTAGAATCATTTTTTGAATTTTGCTACTACTGTAATCGAACCAATTATAAAAACAGTTATAATAATACAGTGGTGCATAGAAATTAAATCATTAATTTTTTTCTTTATAACAACATTAAATAATAAATATAAATCATACATAATTGATTTTATAGATACATAACCTGTCTGTATAGGACCTATGATAATCATCGTTCATGGTTCGTTAGTCTAAGGTCTATCCAAATTAGACACCAATTATCTATTCCAATTTGTCGCCAATTACCTATCCAAATGATTGTTGCCATGCACTTCTATCTTTAGCCAAATTCTTCAATTTTTTTCCCCTGAAGGGTTAAACGATTTTTCTCATTGACATAAATCCAATGAAATCTGGTCTTCCGCTTCTTTTTGTGGTACCTGATTTAGCCAAAAAGTTTTGTTTCAATGTGCAACTGCCATGTAACAACCATAAAATAATATGAACAACCATTAAATAATATGAACATGTTAAGCCTGGTCAACTTATGACAATATTTCACTCAGTAAATGTAAAGATAAAAGCCTATCGCATTACTAATTTTTTTTTTTTTTCTGTTAATATAATTCGTTGCAAAATCTAAAATATGCATACTTTTCATATTATTTGCGCATACAAGTTGCAGTTTCAAATACATATTTGGCCATTAAAACTGGCTGCACCAGAAAGGAAAATAGTATCAATTTATCAACATACATAGAGTATGCTAGGAGGAATATATAATTAAGAATTGCAGTTAATTTTAAAGTATAAAACAAGCAAAAATCAGCATCCAGAACAATCGCTTCTGAAAGAATAACGGCTCTAATCGAGTCGAATGAAATTTGGAAGGCAAATACAGCATTCCATGTGGCTTTTAACTCTGCACTTAATTATATTGGTTGGCGAGTGATGACGTGCCAGTTTCTCGCCAACCTTTGATCAGATATTTTCAATCGTTTGCAGAAATGGAGAACGTGACGGCAAAAGCGACAATCTATAGCTCTCTATCGTGGTTGCCCAAGGAAGGTAGAGACAGCATGGCTAGTATGAAGTTGTGTATGTTGCAAAGTAGAGTGACGTTAAGATAATGCGTAGCCAAGAGTGGATAGGCTTTCCTCCCTTTTAAAGTGGGTTTCAACCTGATACTAAAATCTCATGGTGTAGCCTGAGCGGGGAGAAAATCAAGTTTCTGATTGATTGGTGTCCTACAATGCGAAATTTATTTATCCCATCTTTACACAAGCAACCAACGTGTGCATACGATTCCCGTATGAGAAATCACTTTAAAATCTTTATTTTTACATAAACCGTAGTTAGTGTTATTCCTACCTGCTTTGCGAACATGCATTGAAATGATTAACATTTGGATATCATGTTGTATAGCTCATTTAAATTTCGCATTTGTTGCGTGCCTTCATGATGTAGCAAATGACCAGTAATGTAAATCATGTTGTTCTTTTTTATAAAAATATATATACATGTTATAATTCTCTGGTAAATATGAAATATCAGAAACTTATTAAATGATATTTAAAATGGTTATTTTATTAAGATCAAGAGTCAAATCATACAATCAAACTTTTCTACAATTCATGTGGAACTCACCCTTTTATTTGCCATGGAACCAGAAGCAGTCCGTGTACAACTTTAGTTCCAACCTCTTTAGACTCTGCTTCCTCCTGATCTTTCACATAAGCTCCAACGATATATATAATGTAAAGGATGGCTGGTATGAAGAGACAAAATGCCGATACTATGCAGTAATTGATGTCTCTATCTGTGAAATACTTGCCTACAGCCGCACTGTCCTGGTACAATTTGTTGAGATAGATGGACAGTTTGACTACGGAACTGGCCAGCAGAAATGGGAAGGAATATCTTCCGAAAAGAGCCAGCACTCCAGGACTGGTGTGTCCAGCTGTTTCAGTTCGACCTCTTGCCCCATTGGTGGTGGATCCATTTTCATTTTGGTTGATATTCTGGAAAGCAGAAATGTAAAAAAAAATTATTTTATTGTTGCTTTGGTAGAACAAATTGACTTGTTAAAACAAAAGCCGAGGTGAAAGGCGGTAAGAAAGACATGATAGCGCAAAAACGATACCAATATATCGATCTTTTTCAATTTTTGTAATACCCGTATTTTAAATACATGAAAATAGTTAAATTTAAGATAAAAATTATGGTTATTTAAACTTTTATCGGTGAAAGAACTTGATCAAAGAACAGTGAATCCTAAATGCCATCCTTGGGAATGTCCGTTCCAAATAGTGAAGGCAAAATATCGCCTTCACTATTTGGAACAGTATAGCAAATTGCAAATATTATTTTTTATTCACTTCTTTGTACAGTTTAGCAAATTGCCCATAGTGTACCCTAGGTCAGGGGTCGGCAACCTGTGGCTCGCGAGCCACATGTGGCTCTTTGGATGTGAAGCTGCGGCTCTTTGCAAATATTATTTATTTTATAAAAAAAAAGCATTTAAAAATCGTTCTGAATCGATTAACGAGGATTAGGCACCGATTCTATCTCTCAGCCACTTGTACTCGCTTTTCACCGCACTCAAAGAAACAAAGTTCTATGATTCTGTTTCTCATTCCAATAACCAGGTCCTCAAAGATCTTCAAAATTTTGATTATGATATTTCTCTTCCCAGCAGCCGCAAACTCCCACGATACGTACTTAATATTAATAAACAATGCGCTTGCTATTAGTTTCTTCCCAGACAACCGATGGTTGCTTTCCCCCTCGGCGCCGCTTTTCAAGATCAAAGGTTATTTTCGCCTTGGTTCTGGTGGACTGAAACGATGGTTTTGGTTTCGTACTCGATTCTCTCTCTCTCTCTCTCTCTCTCGCACCTAGCGTGATTTTTATTTTTGTGCTTTTATTTAGTTACTCCGACTGTGCTCGAATAATCGCAAAATTTGTAATCTGCTGTTTTGGATACCTAAATAATAATTTTAAAGATCCTTTATTACAGCTTTACCGCAAGCATGGCATCTACAAAAAAAAAAAAAAAAGAGAAGAACTGAAGATAGACATTGAGAATTCAATCGGGATTGGACGGAGTCGTTCGCTTTCATATGCAACTCAGATGGCCTTCCGACTTGTCTCATTTGCCACGAAAAACTCGCACACAATAAGAAATCAAATTTAGAGAGACACTTCACTAAAAACATACTCAGTTTGCTAGTAAATATCCAGCCGGCGAAGAACGAAAAAAAGCTGTCGACGAGCTCCAAAAACAAAAACAGCAATCAAGTTCCATGTTAAGTAACTGGGCGCAATTTACAAGTAATGTTAATCTAGCAAGCTTCGCGGTATCACTAGAAATTGCAAAAAAAGGCAAACCATTCACAGATGGTGAGTATGTCAAAGATTGCTTCATACGTGCATCTGAAGAACTGTTTCGTGATTTCAAAAACCAATCAGAAATCTTGAAAAAAATCAAAGATTTGCGATTATCCGCTAAAACAGTACAAGATAGAATAGCTAAAATGTCTTCAAATGTAACATATTTGCAGGTGGAAGATATTCAACTTTCTTCTGTCATATCACTTGATATAGATGAGTCTTGCGACATAAAAGACACGGCACAAGTTGCCCTTTTTGTCAGGTATATGTCTCCAAAAGAAGAACTTCTAGGATTGCTACCGCTCTCGGGACAAACTAGAGGGGAAGATATAGCGAATGCTGTGCAAAAATGCCTTGAAGACAATAAGATCTATTTAAATAAAATCGTTTCAATAGCAACTGATGGAGCCAGAAGTATGACAGGAAAAAATAAAGGGGCAATAACGATTCTTCAGAGCAAAATAAACCACGAAATTCTTACGTTTCACTGCATAATACACCAAGAAGCGCTCTGTGCCCAAACATTTCCTGCCGAAATAGTTGAGGTCATGAATTTGGTAATCAAGATTGTTAACAGCATCTTGTCAAAAGCACTCTACCATCGTCAGTTTAAAAAATTCTTAAACGAAATGGAGACTCAGTATTCCGACCTCCTACTTCACAATAAAGTGCGATGGCTTTCCAAAGGTAAGGTGTTGAAACTTTTTGCTTTGTGCTTGAATGAAATAAATACATTCCTAAATTAAAAAGGCATTAATCACCCTGAATTAGAGAACGACAAATGGTTGCAAAAATTTTACTTTATGGTGGATATCACAGCGAAATTAAATGAGCTGAATCTAAAACTGCAAGGAAAGGGAAACCCAGCCTATGTTTTGGTAGAAGAATTGGTTTGTTTTGATGAAAAATTAATTCTTTTTGCAGAAGATATTCAGAGCGGTAAATTACTTCATTTTCAATTTCTGAAGCAATATCGTGATAAAACTAGTGCAACTGTTGACAGGAGGTACTTCAGGTCAGTTATAAAAAAAAATTAAAGATGAATTTGCTGACAGATTTGAGCAATTCAAAACCAACAAAACCACTCTAGCATTCATAGTAAATCCTCTCAACACAAATAGTAACGAAATCCACATTGAGCCATTTGGAATTGATACTGGATCTCTAGAAATGCAATTGATCGATTTAAAAAGTAAAGCTTTGTGGAGTGGAAAATTTACGGAGTTGAAAAGCAAGTTGGAAGAGTTGGAGGTCCAGAAATGTATGTACGTAACGCAACAAAAGTGGGCAACTTTAAAAGAAATGCCGCGGGTTGAGGCACTTATATTCGACGCAGGGAATAGTCTTCCAGATTGCTACAGTGAGGTGAAGAAGTTGGCATTTGGAGTACTGACTATCTTTGGATCGACATATTCGTGCGAACAAGCGTTCTCTTGCATGAATATAATTAAAAGTAAAGTAAGAAACCAACTAACAAATGAAAATTTAGAGTCGTGTTTAAAACTTAAAGCAACAAGTTATGAGCCAAATTTATCCAAACTTTCTAAAACCATGCAAAGCCAATGCTCCCATTGAATATGTTTGCTCAAATGTATGTTATTGTTTTTTTTTATTTTAAGTACAAATTACATTGTTTAATAAAGTTTAAATTTTCTACTTGAATAACCATGCAAAGCCATCGCTCCCATTGAATTTGTTTGTTCCATTGTTTGTTAAATTACAAGTTACAGTTAGTGTTGTAAGTAAATGTTTGTTTTAATTTTTTACTTAAATAATAAGTTTTTTACTTAAATAATAAGTTATAATAAGTTATCTAATAATGAATAAATGGAATGATATAATGAATAAATAGATATTTTTTCTTATGAATAAATAGATTAGTTTTTTTTTTATAAAAAAAACTTTATTTATGCGAGTATTAACAGGTGGGCTAGTATTATTAAATCGGCGCTACTGGTATTAAATCCATAAGATTTTTAGTTAGCTCTAACCTTCAAAAGACACGTGTATAAATTTGACAGTTGGTGCAATATTAGTATGGGAGTTATATCATTTTTAGTGAAGCAACTTTTGTTAGTTTGAAAAAATGGATAAAAAGGAATTTCGTGGGTTAATAAAGCATTTCTGCTTGGCCAAAAAATATAAATACTATTGAAGCCAAGGCTTGGCTCGATAAACATTATTCGGACCCTAAAGATATCAACGGAACGTGTTGGACATAACGTGAATGAATATTTGGATATGCGAAAGCTCTGTTCAAAGTGGGTGCCGCGCAGGCTCACAATCAACCCAAAACAACAACGAATTGATGATTCTAAGCAGTGTTTTGAGCTATTCAATCGTAATAAACCCGAATTTTTTCGTCGATATGGGACAATGGATGAAACATGGCTCCATCATTTCACACCGGAATCCAATCGACAGTCAGCTTAGTGGACTGCACGTCATGAACACTGAAAATGCTATAACTCACATATTAATAGTGAACAGCTATCAAATTTATATACGTGCCTTTTGAAGGTTTGGGCGAACTAAAAATCGTATGGATTTAATACTAGTAGCGCCATCTATGTGTCAGCCTACGAACTTTTCGACCCACCGGTTATTTATTGTTGGTAAGAAAAAATTTTGTGGCTCTTTAAAACTTTGAAATTTTGTAAATTGTCATTTTTGGCTCTTCCGACTCAAAAGGTTGCCGACCCCTGCCCTAGGTAATATTGAATCTGCAATATAACAATATTATGGCATTACATTGAATCTGTACCAACGGCCGTACCATGCTGAATATACCGGTTCTCGTTAGATCACCGAAGTTAAGCATCATTGGGCGCGGTCAGTACTTGGGTGGGTGACCACCTGGGGAACACTGCGTGCCGTTGGCAAATTTGGGACCTGAATGGCCGAGTGGCGCTCGGTGCCACAGGTTTCGGGTTCGAATCCCGGCGGTGCCATGGATGTTTGTAGTGGTTCGGAATCCACTTTAAGCCGTAGTTCCCGGTCTTCTATGACTGTAAGAGCGTCACGGAGTAAAAGTCAGGCTTCTACCTACGGGTGCTCCCTCACAACAGAAGCTGCTTCCTTCCCCTTCAATTATGAGTCCATATGGGCTCGTGGGCTTGGCCAGCCAAGTGGGATAAGAAACAACAAACAAAACATTGAATCTGTACTGGCTTATGATACCGGCCTAAAATTAAAATGTTGTCAAGTTTCTATATAAAAAAAAACTTGTTCTACTGTAAATAAAAAAAAAACCAGAAGATAAATATTGTATTTATAATTTAAAAAAATATTGGTAACATGTGATTCGTGGGAATGTATATAAAATCACAAATAATTTGTGTTCTTCCTTTGAGCAAGGTGAAATTGCTATTGCTATTTAACATAAAGGCATAGGACCTTTCCTTCGGCCCTACTGGGTGTTATTTACACTTTATAAACACCACCCATCTTATCTTTAATGCACTCCGGTGTGAAAGTACGGATACGTTAATAAGTAATTATTTGAAATAAATATGGGATGTCCATAAATCATTGGTTTATTTTAATGCTGTGCAAAGAAAATATATGTTTTACTAATAGTAATGACATGTTGAATTTTATTGTACTAGATTTTGGTAGTTGTCTGTGGGATGAAAAAAAAGTATTTTCTTCAGTCATTCTTCTTTTTCATCTTTTTAAAGAAACTAGAAGTATGATAGCAAAGGAGCTTTCATACTCCAGTTTCAGAAGAATCATATTTCTAGCTCTCCAAAAAAACCTTGATTTGCGCACTGTATAACAAACCGGTAGGTTGCAATCTGGATGGAAATCGAAACTCAAGAGGGTTAGTTTGTCAAGTTTTGAAAAGGTGGGGGGAGGATTACTGTTCGACTTTTTTTTTTTTTAATATCAGCACTCCTCATGTACCACTTATGCACGAATAGGGAAGATAACAACCATAATAGCCAAGACGATAATAACTACAGACAGGAGGAGTTTTAGTAGTAAGTGCCCCGCATTTGAGTGTCGTATAGCAAAAAAAAAAAAAAAAAACCCGGAAAACTCCCACCGTGCTGCCTGACTATCGATACGAGGCGCTTTTTACACAAGTTGTCACAATCCACATCGAGTCTGAAAGGACTATAACAATGTTGCCAGCGGATATAAACCTAGGCCCTCCTGAATTTTGGCACACACGTTACCACTGGACCAAGAGTTGGAATTATCGCTCGGCTTGGTGTCGGATTTTTGATCATGCAATAAAAGGTTCAAGACCTTCCAAAAAAGACTGGAAGCTTTCTCGTAAGATGGAGATAACGGGGCGTGTTTTTCGTGTTCTATCTGTAATGCTCAAAAACAGACTAAAGTTTAGATAAATATTTTAAATCTAGACGCGGTTTAAGAGACACAAGAATTCTTTCGATTAGGTGATGAGGACTATCTTGCGTATATTATTTCTGTATTGGACATGGAGGACCTGATGGCCGAGTAGCTAGCGCTTTGACGCACTTTAAGCAGTAGGTCCTCTGCCTAACTTAAGCAGTAGGTCCTCTGCCTAACTTAAGCAGTAGGTCCTCTGCCTAACTTAAGCAGTAGGTCCACTGTCTAACTAACTTATCCACTTTAAGCAGTAGGTTCCGGTTTAATATGATCGTAGAGCGTCACCAATCAGACTTCTTCTCACCCGCATCATTCCCAAATTGTAAAGAGGCAACTCAGCTCTAGGCACAGTGATGTGGTGTGGTGTGGTGTAGTAGTAGTAGTGTATTGAAAATGAAAAATGTATTATTGCTGTTGTTGCATCAATAAATTAGAAATGCTGGAAACATATGGCCAGCTGTTGAAAAGGGAAGGCACATAGAAATTTAAGTGCAAAAATTATCTTTTTAAGAAATTAAACGTATTTTTTCGCATCTCTCTCTTTATATATTTTTCAAACTTTTTTATGTGGAGTTCTGTCTCCGAATTTTACCAAATTTGACAGACTTCAAATACAAAACTAAGATCAACTGGAAAATAATTTTGAAAAGGCATCAATATTTGTTAAAAAATTGCCCAATTTTGTTGAATTTTTCATGATTGACGTTATTTTTTACGCTGTTGTACTGTCTGAGTTTACATCTAAACAAAACAAAGCAAATGACTTTTTAATTAATCACTTATTTCTAAAAAATAATTTTTATTTGTTTTTAAAAAATATTTTTTAAGTTAAATTGGTAAGTGATCATTTTTAAATATTTTTCTTAGTCCTTTAAAATGTTGTTCTAATTAAAAAAAAATTATTTCTTAATTTTATTTAAATTATTTCATTTTTAATTAAATATAATTGTAATTTTATTGCAATTATAACAAAAAAAATATATTTTATAATAACAAAGCACCTCATTGTTATAACAAGACGTATTTTTATAATACTTTTAAAAACACATAAATTCTAAGAAAATAAATGGATTTTTACAATTTTATATGGTGAGAAGTCGGAAATTAAGAAAAAATTCTTATTTGTAAATTTTTTAATTAAATTAAAAAAAACTAATTTTTTAATTGCAAATAGATGGGATTAACAATTGCTTATTAAAGAAATACAAATTTAAAATAACATCACAACTCTTTTCGCATCTGACACCATCTTGATATTCTGGTTTTATCTTCTTGTTTCTGGCTTGCATCTGTTGTTCCTATTTTTAATCGTTGTTAGATGTTTTGGGCTTGCGATTAAACTTGTTTTTATATTAGAATTTTGAATTCCATAGAAAATGTCGCACATTCGCAACTGAAAAAAAATTTGGAATGTTGTTCTTTATTTTCATACACTCATCATCATCATCAGTGGCGCAACAGCCCCATGGTGGGACAAGGCCGTCTGCCTACCGGCAAATTTCTAGACATGACACATTTTCCTTTTACGGGGTAGGGTTGTCAGCTCTACATTCAACGCTCTAAAGCCATATTAGACCGGAATCTACGGCTTAAAGTACATTCCGAATCACTACAAACATCCATGGCACTGCCGGGACTCGAACCCGAAACCTGTGGGACCGAGCGCATTACTGATTATATTATATACATAATAATTTATAAATATAAACTTTTAAAATCTGGTTAATCATTTACGTTAACCCTGTATTATAGAATAATTTCGTAATTTAAAAAGTTTGCATTCTAGATTTTTATTTTCATTTATATATATATATGTGTGTGTGTGTGTGAGTAATAACACTCCTTCGCTTTCATTGATTTCCCGACCTACAATGAACAAATTCAGTTTGCACAAATCCTTATTAACCTTGCATTGTTACATTGTTTCATAGCAACCACTAATTGCCTTTCTGTAATTTATGATTACCTTTACATTTCTGTTTATGAACTCTGTTTTTTAATTTTCCACGCTCTGCACTACGCTAACCAAAGCAGTTTTAATTATTATTATTATTATTTTTTTTTTCATCTCTTTCGTTACGAATGCCACACGGTTTATAATTTTCGCATCCTTCAGGAGTATTGCCTTTTGACCTCCCATGACAGACTCCGACTTGTGTTAGAGACTATGCATTTACTCTTAACCCAAAAAAGGGGGAAGGGAACCAGACCATAATATATATATAGGGGGTGTACACAAAGTTGTACAGTTTCCTTGATTTAGTACGAAAAGACATATTTTGCCCAATATTGTTAAGAACAGAATTGGTAAAAATGCTGGCAAATAGGTATTTGTCAGCTCCACGAAAAGCATTAGAAAGAGAGGAAAAAAACTACTTACCAGCAAATAACTAGGTTTTTCAAAGGTTAATCAGTTCAGAATAACGATTTAAACAATGAAAATCGTTATTCTGAATATGCTTTTTGTCAGTTACAATGCATATCCGGGAAAAAATTTTTTTATTTCATGTTGCATGTTTTGTAGCATTTCGGGTGACACTCTAGTACAAACATTGGTAATATTTACGTTGCTTAAAATCTTGCAATGTTTATGGAAAAATTGCATACACTTTTTTGAGATATCCCTATATAAAACAAGTAATATAAAAAAAAAAATTTTTAAAGTCAATTCCTACTTTTTTTTCACTATATTGCAGAAACTCCTTTATAAATAATTTTCATTCTTTCATTTTTTTAAGTTTATCTGGCGCCATCTATTGATAGATATATGCAACTTAAATCTAAAAAAAACTAAAATTAATTCATTAAATTTAATTAATGAATTAATATTTGAAAAAACTGTATTAACATCCAGTGTCATCCACTACAAGTTAAAAAAGAATGTATTTGAAATTGAGTGGATGAATAAAAACTATTTTATTAACGATTGAAAATTTGAACAAGATATATATAGGGAGAGTATGAGCTAATAGAAGGAATTGAACAAGTTCAATGGGGTAAATCAAGTGAGCGTAGAGACCATTCCATGCAACCACCATACCCGATGATTTTATGCTGGAATATCTCCACTAGGTGCAACTTTATATTTGACGTCTAGATATCTTAATGTTGGAACCATACGTTACGTCGCCTTTTATTTTTTCAAAAAATTATATTTTCTTCATTCGTCAGCGATTAGTATTTTTCCAGATTTCGAAAACCGTTACCGAACAAATGTGTGTTTTACACGCTCTGTTCTGAGCATTTTTATAAGTAAGGTATCTTTTCGCACTCAATTGAGGACGCCGTACAACTTTGTAAATTATTTTTTTTCCATTGTTTCTGATATCGTTCTCGAGATAGGAACACTAACTGCACAGTTGACCGCCATGTGGCCCTGTAACTATGTAACTTTCTCGCCGTGTAACACATAGCCCTTTTACCATACCTAGACACAATGTTTATGGCAATAGTTGTCACTAGTCTCAAGTAAACAAGTAATATATATAAAAAAAAAAAAAAATAAAGTCAATTCCTACTTTTTTCATTATATTGCAGAAAGTCCTTTATAAATAATTTTCATTCATTTTTTAAGTTTATCTGGCGCCATCTATTGGTAGATATATGCAACTGAAATCTAAAAAAAACTGAAATTAATTAATTTAATTTAATTACTGAATTAATATTTGAAAAAACTGTATTAGCATCCAGTGTCATCCACTACATGTTAAAAAAAATGTATTTGAACTCGAGTGGATGAATAAAAAGTATTTTATGAACGATTAGAAATTTGAACAAGATATACGTATATAGAGAGAGTGTCAGCTGATAGAAGGAATTGAAAAAAGAGAGATAAAACTTTAGTGGCCACCCTGTATAGGGCCACTTAGTAATATCGATGCCTATTTTATACCATTTCACTTGATATTCTTTGATATATTATTATATCTAACTTTTCTTTTTTATTTTTCGTTTAAACTATGTTTATTAGAAATGCATATACTATATAGAGAGAGATAATATACAAGCATGAACATGTTAGTACATGTAATCAAATACGAATATGCTACTAATACCATAAATATAACTAATGAACATTTTTTAACCAGAATTGATATATTATTTCCCACATGAAAACTACTTATATTTATAATAGAAATATAAATGAATTTTAATATTTTCCATTATTTTTAGAAAAATGGCAAATCTAATGTCATCTAGTGGTGTCATATACGATATATGAATAAGTCACAGTTTTAATCGCAAGTGATGTACTACATTTATGAGAACGTTTATTCTACAGAGACCTTTTTTAATTAATATGCGTAAATCATTCTTATGAAAAACGAATTGTATTTTTAAATGAATATTTAAGAACCAAATTTAAATAATCTATCATTAAAGAAGCGAGTGAATTAAAAATGCAAAATATTCTAACAAAAAATGTTTCATTAAAATGTCACGAGCTTTATTTTGCATTATTTATTATAAAAGATTTCATGACATTTGCATAAACAATGGATGAAAAATAAGCTACATAAGCTATTCTTTATTTAACAAACTTCGCATTTTCTTATGATGCTTTTTAGATGAATATATACTTTCTAATGTTTTATTCGGACACATTTTAGTATCATATGTTGCTTTACTGATTATGTCTTTCAAAATTCCAGTCCTTTCTGAAGAATAATCAACGTCTTTTTCAGTTTTCTGTTGATGAAAATCCATATTAAATTGAGTATCAGTTTTCAACGAAGGTGGATATCGAGAAAAATATGAAGTGTGATGTGGAATTTGTACAGAAAGTGAAGAACGGCGAGATAAAAGTGTCAAATAAAGTACAATAAGCGAAGAAATTAATAACAATCCACCTATACCGAATCCCCAGCTTAATATAAAGTGCTTTGGAGCTAAGTCTGGGCTCCGCTTAAAAGATTTTTTGTGGTACATTGATGCATTGAACAAATCGGAATCTTGTACAAATGATCGATTATTCTTTACTGTTCTATTTTTAATTTTATCTTTTATCTTATTAAATCGCTGTTCTTGGGTGTTATGTTCTTCTGTATCATATTGTTCTTGGATGTTATGTTCTTCTGTATCGTATTGTTCTTGGATATTATGTTCTTCTGTACCATATTGTACTTGGATGTTATGTTTTTCTGTATCGTATTGTTCTTGGATATTATGTTCTTCTGTACCATATTGTACTTGGGTGTTATCTTCTTCTGTATCATATAGTTCTTGGATGTTATGTTCTTCTGTACCATATTGTTCTTGGATGTTATGTTCTTCTGTACCATATTGTACTTGGATATTATGTTCTTCTGTATCGTAGTGTTCTTGGATGTTATGTTCTTCTGTATCATATTGTTCTGGAATGGAATCGTCGTCTTCTACTACTAATGTAGTTGTAAATTCTTCATCATCTCTAAACCGAATAGTTAAGGTCCGAGATTGGTGGCTTACAGATTTGAATTTTTCAAAATGTGATTTTGTAGTCGTTTCGAGTTCAGAGAATAAGCTCAACCTGGAATTGTTCTTGAAAATTCTAGATGTAAGGAAAGTAGTTCGAGGAGTTTTAGGTACGCTGTTCGGAAAATTTTTCATTTCGTAAAATTGTCTAGCATCCCTTCGAATCTTTCTGGCTCTTTTCATAGGTTTTACGGATTTTAAAAATGCATTTGAAATTTTAGGATCTGAAATCTTATCACGTGTTTTGAAGTATACAGATGTTTTAATATCGTTTTGACGCTTTTTGAAATTCGAAATTGGAAGTATATCATTAGCCAAAATACCACACCGATAACATTTTATTAAATACTTAAGAGCCGGATCATTATCGCTTGTATTTTTAGAGTAGTCAATCTTGATCATACCCAAAAGTAAAATAAATAAACTTCTTCCTTCATCAAATGAACTTGAATCTTTATTTTTAATATATTTGCTTTCAATAATCTTTCTATCGCTGTCAACATCTATTGCATTTGAAAACAATTTTTTGCTAGAATTTAAAATAAAAGATGGCAGAAGGCTAATTTTTATTTCGGCGTCATTTGACGTTCGATTAATATTACTTAAGAGCACAGGAAGAAGTGAATCATCAAAATGTTTGTTTCTTTTGATCCTTTCAGAATAATCCAATGACTCAAATTTCTCTGGAAGCATTTTCATTCTATCATCCATATTTGCTGATTCATTTTCAACAGTGTCCATTGAATCCTCGTCTTCAATAATGTTGCCACGATAAGGCGGTAGAATCTTTTTGATGATATGATGGTAAGTTTCGACCACTTTTTGAAGGATTATTTTGGAAAAATTTGCATGGATTTTGGAATTAAGGTTTTCCATAATAGAACTATTTCTTTTCGATTGCATTGATTCTTCGATAATATTTTCGTTACTTTGGCAAATTATAAGGTAAATAATTAAGGATATAAAGTTTAACGAACGCATTAGTTAGAGTTTTGAATTAATATTTGTTTATGAGAAATTTGATGAATAATATTAAATAATAAACAAGCATTGTTTCCAACAATACAATCTCCAAATATGATATAATATAACTACTATATAGAATGCAATATATACAATATAGCAATATTGGTTATTCTTTAACAATGAATAACAGCATATTTCATTGTTAAAGGATAACAAATATTGTTCACATTATAACAGATGCATTTTTTTAATTTTCATTTAAAGGAAATTTTATTTATTGTTATTGTTTATGATAAACAAAATAATATTCCATAATCAATAGATAAAATAATTTTAAATAATTACACATACTAGAATATCATTGAATAACAAAGTGAAAATAAATACTATGCTACATTTCTAGGCCTTTATCTGCATGTTTAACAGAAGTATAGAATATTTAATCTAACATAATTATGACTGAATGTGGAATTACACAGGTAAATTATTTAGTGTTTCAGTATTTAATAGTAGACATAAGTTTCAAGTTTATCCGTAAGTATTTTCAAGCTTGATAATATGTATTTTCAAGCTTGATAAGTATTTTCAAGCTTAATAAGCCGTATGTTTTTATAAGCTTATAAGTTTATATTCACTACAAAATCTATTGTATTTTAATAGTAAAACCTTTAAATTACTACTTAGAGGTTTTAGTATGCAATTTATTTTTCTTATAGGATGAAAAATAGCATGCGAAAATTTTTCGATTCACGGTAAATTCTTTAGAATTTTGTGCAAGGGAAGCATTCCCTTTTAAGAAGACATCCTTCACAAGAATTCCACATTATTACCCATTTTTTAAAAAAAAATGTTTTATGAAAATGATTTATAAGACAGATTAATATATTGTTGCCAAAATATTCAAACAGCTCTTTTATTTCTATATTTTTTAAATTGTTAAATAATATTTTGACATTTTTCCAGAATCTAATATATGTCATTTAAAATGTTTACAGTTTCTGTATGTTTGACAGTTTATAAAACTATAGCATAGGAGTGAATTGTATAAGAAATTAATAATGATAGAAATTTTTCTACAGCAATTTACGAAGAGGAAAACATTACAATAAATGGATTCTATTTAATATAAAAATATTTCCTTCATCATCATTTTAGAATTGTTTTTAATAGTCTGACTAAAATTATTATTTGCTCCAAATCGCAAAATAGCAACCGTTGGAATTTGGAAACTCTATAACTGTTTGTTAATCCAACTAGACGATAAGTTGCCAAATGTGGTAACCCAGGTTTCTTGTACTACTTGCAATTCACTTCACTTACAATCACAACCCTTAAACAAAAAGAATTTTTTAGACGCCAAATACCAATGGCCCTTATTCTGCGATTTTGACATTATTTGATCCTCCGCCAAAAGAACCCATATAAACGGCTCGAAAAAATTCCAACGAGCTTCATAGAATGCATTCACTATGAAATTGAAATTATATCACAGCATATCAGAAATGAAAAAAAAAAAAAAAAAAAAAGTTAGTTGGAATAAAAGTTAACTTACAGCTTTGCCTTAAGAAAAATTTTTTTTAAAGAGAAGGGAAGCATTAGAGAGATGTTGATGATTATTAGAGCTCACTGGCTCCGTCCGGGCACTCATCTCCTGTGGTGGCAAACATAAAAGATTGAAAACATTGGGAATGCCCATTTGGGAGTTAGTGAGAATTAGAAATGCAATAAAAACTCAAAAATTGAGTTTAGGTATGAGGTTAGAGCAGAATATTCCTATATCTTTTAAAATTAGAGTGCACTTCATATTAATTGATATACTGAACGGCCAGATGCTAGTGATTTTCAATATTCTTCTTCAATGGCGCAACAGCCCCATGGTGGGCCAAGGCCGTCTGCCCACTGGCAGATTTCTGGACAGATGTTTTTATTTTACGGGGTAGGGTTGCCAGCCATATGCCCAACGCTCTACAGTCTTAATAGACCGGGACCGACGGTTTAAAGTGGATTCCGAACCACTACAAACACCCATGGTCCCGCCGGGACTGGAACCCGAAACCTTTGGCACCGAGCGCCAGAGAGCTAGTCGGTTGTCAATATTATTGAAGAATATTTCTGAAAGTTTTTTCCAATAATTTTTTGACAAGTAGCAGGGAGATGGATATTTGAATATCATTGTTTCACATGAACTAGTTTGTATTAGTTATTTGTCTGGGGGTCATATTTTGTTGATCTTCCAATATTTTAGTATTATGGTTAGCAGCATAGGTCTATACACGGGAAAGCATAGGCGAGGAGAGGACGGAGCATAGAGGTGAAAAATCCAAAATTTATTATTTCTACTCATACTTGAGTTTCTTGCAATAAGGAGATAGAATCTTCTAATATTTATTTCTGTATTTTTGTGTAACATAGTTAAAATGAAAATTCCAGTTTAGATAATGATGAAGATAAATTCCGATATATTTTGTTTCTGATTTCCAGAATGTAAGTTGGTTTTTGAGGTAGATGGCCGACTTTCTTATGTTTTTTATTCTTGTTGAAGAAGACAAGGGAAGCTTTATATGTCAAAACTAATACTTCTGCAAACTCCAAAATTAGAAAAGTAATACAACTAATGCCAACTAATCGGCGATTTTCAAAGCCGAGTGAGCCAAGGGCGCGAATTAAACTATCAAACCAAAAAATTTAGTCTGCCTTTTTACCAAAAAAAAATTTGCAGTTTTTATAATGAAGCAAATAAAATATAGATTCTAAGTTTAAAAAATTCTAATTCTCTGAAAAGTGTTAGAATAAAATACATTAGAAAATGCATAATAAGTGAAATACGCCCTATGTGTATCGAACTATTAACAATAATAATATGTTTGTTTTACAATCCTGCTTATACAAGAATTTTCCTTAATTTTTTTAACAGCATTAAATTGGTTGACCAAAATGTAAATCAGAACATAGACCCTGTAATGACGATATAAAATATAGTAATTGTTATTTATTTCATATTTTCCTGAGTGGCAACATCATAAAGATTGTTTATATTCTCCATCAGTGGCCGACATACATTATAAGAACAATCTCGAAGTCAATCAACTATTTATCGAAATAATTATTTCAAAGAATATATATTTTTGTTCTTATTTACCATAAATAAAAATTCTGCAAATAACCATCAAAGTAGCAATAAAATAGTCATTATATTGTTCGAAAAAAGTTACGAATTCCTCTGATTACAGTATTGTAACCCTAAAGAAATTGGCGAAATATTCTGGGTTGCAAGCTTGGCAACTTCCTCAGGATTCTAGATTTCAACCAAAAACCTTATCTTCATTATCAATTAAGAAAGGAGATAAAATGAAATTTTACGCGTATGTAGATACATCATACGAAAATATTTTTAACTATCATTTGTAGACTTTACTCAGTTTACAATGAAATATTTATATGCCTTTTTGAAGCTTTTTCCAAGAAGTTCACCTCACTTCTTGGAAGATAATAGTTCAAAAAATGAGCCCATCTCAAATGCGGGTCAAAAGTCAAATACATCCTAATTTGCACTATACAATTAGCTCACAGTGAGGAATTCTTCACTCGTAACGAACGGAAGAGAGTACGAAGAGTGATCTATTGTTTCACACAAGGACACTCGGAAAGGAGTTCATTGAACATAAATGAAATAAACCTTGCTCCTTTCATTAAAAGAAATCATTGAATTATACAATCATTATTATACTTGATAAAATATAGAAAATGCGATTTTAATTGTGTTGTGCCAAGGGGAATCCTTCATTCTACGATGAAAAATACTTCAAAGAAGCATTCAGAAAGATGAGAACAAACGTCTTTTTATACTTTGAGAAAAATCAAGATTTCTCCAACCAGTACAGATCGTTGCAGGCCATGCTGCTTTGGCAATTTTGTTTCAATTAG
Source organism: Caerostris darwini (assembly GCA_021605075.1). Classification (NCBI taxonomy): domain Eukaryota; kingdom Metazoa; phylum Arthropoda; class Arachnida; order Araneae; family Araneidae; genus Caerostris; species Caerostris darwini. The sequence goes on from BPLQ01015536.1 coordinate 395,009, forward strand.
TGTTGTTTCTTAATTATTGATAAGAACAATCTGTTTACTAATTCCCATGTGTGAAGGTGACGACTGTATCCTATTTTTTATTTCTTTCATTACAAAAATCAAAATTAATTCTTACCGTAATGTAAACTATAAATACCTAACGGTAGTTTGGATGGTAGTTAACATAAGTTGATTTTGCTTAAAAAGAAAAAAAAAGTTATTTTTTCATCTATTTATAATTGTTAATTTATGTTAATGGGGCCTCCAAGTGACTAGTGCTCTGGTACCCGGTACCACAGGCTTAGAGTTCGAGTCCCGGCAATACCATGCATGTATGTAGTGGTTAGGAATCCATTTTAAGCCATAGGTCCCAATTTACTAAGATTGTAAGAGCGTTGAGAGTAGGGCTGACAACCCTACCCAGTAAAAAAGAAATCATCTCTCATCACTTTTCTCTTTTAGAATTTAATCCTGGCGGCGGCATGGATGTTTGTGAACGGTTCGGAATCCACATTAAAATCTAGATCCCGGCCTAATTAGCCTAATGTGTAGTACGACAAACTAAACCAAACATGGATGGAATTCAAAACATTGCTTAGTCTTAAAGTGATGCAAAATGTTTGCCACCATTATAAGTTGCTTTGCCTACTTCATTTCAATACGCTGCCAAGAGTGATTATTTACCGTTCCCAGCACCACCGACCTCCCCCCTCCAAAAAATTATCCGGCATATCACCAAGGAATTTCTCAAGGGTCTATTGTTTCTAGCATCTTGTCGAATAAAAAAAAAATGCCTAACATCACAATAAAGTTTTATTTTTACTTTAAAGATAATTATGTTTACTTAATTGAATTTTTGTTTAGTATTTTACCGACACTTAGATTACAATTGATAGTTTATTTAAATGAACTGATAATCCTTAGTCATTATAAATTTATAGAAGAGTTGAAAAAAGTAATCACTCTTTCGCCGCACTTGAGATTGCTTTTAGAAATATGTAAAACACATCTGTTCTGCCCCCGAAAGTGTTACCACAAGGTTGGGGAATTCTACACCAGTACCAAAATGTGCCTCATAGCTGACTTGCGTAGCTTGGATATTTTTGCACAGCCAAACTATCTCCAACAAAGGATAGTAAATCACGATAACTAGTGGTAGTGGGTGAAAAAAAAAGGGCAGAATTGTTTGTTTGTTGTTGAAAAACAATAATTCTACAAAAAAAAAAAATTCTTTTTTTTAGCACCCAAATAGTAAATTTTTTTCTAGTCTGCCTCTTTCATTTATAAGTATCTTCTACCATACATTCTAGTTTTCTTTTTTAAGCTAACTGAAAATAACAATGAAAATAATTTCCGTTCATAACAGAAACACTTGCTTAAAATGAACTACGAGCAGAATAACAATTGCTTATTTCTGAAAACAAAACAACTCCCTTTTTTGTGTACATCGGCAGACCTGGCGCTCCATCTATGCAGACCACGGACAATGATACTTTCCGGGAGGGCTTTCAAGGATAACTATCTTACATTTGCATGTTGTATGGTAGAAAACCTAAAAAAGTCACAATAACCAGTCCGACTATCGATTCGATAATTCGATTGTGTCACCACACAATCGAATTTTTTCATTTCTGTAAGTAGTGACTGCAATTTTCAATTGAAAGTAGCAAGTCCTTTAAACAGTCATGATTTACATCTAGACAACCTAGTCGAGCAAAGTATAGTACGTGAAAAAACTCATTTATCAATTCCTACAGGGAGGACTTTCGAAAGTAACCACTCCGCATTTATATTGCGTATATTAAAAAATCTCAGTCGGGAGCTCGATTATCAATGCGAGACGCTTATACACCCTGGCATAATCGCCATTTACCACAATTTATTTTTGTTGTATGTTTATTTTTTAATTTTTTTCCCTTTTATATAGCCATTTATTTGGAAATTTAAATTATGTAGAATCTAATTTTTATAATTGCTAACTTTAATTATTTATTATTTAAATTTATTCTATATATACTAAATATTCGCAACCGAATCAAAAAATATGTAATCAATGTAACCAAATCAAGATTTAATTTGTTTTACAGTTTATCACAATTTATTTTTGTGGTACGTTTATTTTTAATTTTTTTTCCTTTAAGTAGCCGTTTATTTAGAGATTTAAATTTCATCATAAATAAAATTCATTTATAAACAATTATAAAATCCAATTTTTTATAATTGTTTACTTTAATTATTTAATATAAATTCCATCTATATATACTAAAAAAATTACTCTGATTGTTCCACCTTAATATACGAAAATACTTAAGTGATTTTTTTAAAGCATATTCTCTGTTAAAAATGCAACAGTATTAAGCCAATGTGGTCACACAATTTAAAATGACTGACAATATTCTTGCTACCGACTTTATTCAGCAATTCAAAAGCAGTGAATTATTTTCAATGGGCCTTACTTGGCAACCTTGCAGTGGCCCATTGCAACTGCACACATTAAGTGGACCATAACAACGGAAAATAACAGGACTAAAATAAATCTCTTCCGCTGTTATTTGTCATGCTACAACTATTTTTCAGGGCTTTAAAAAATAAATCATTCTCAAATAAAAAATAAAAAAAGTTTTGATTGTTCTATTGCATCACTACATCTTTTTTTTTTTTTTTTCCCAGTACTTTTTTTTTCACATTCCAATGAAAGACATCAAGCAAATAAAAAAAATTGGTTTTTCTAATAGTTTCGAGTTTCAGTTGTTAATATAAGCGTCTTCAGCGCTTTTTTTCCCTAAAACCAGATACTTTAAATGGTATTTGAAATTAAAAATATGCAATTGAAATTTCACAAATAATTAGCTGCATTATTTCACATCATGAGATAAATGCATTTTTAAAAGCAATTTTCAAAAATTAATACTTATCGATAATAAATCTTTATCCAAGTTATAAAATTAAAATTTAAGAACCAAGGAAAAATTTGAGAAGTTATTCATTAATGTACCATAACAATTATATATAATTGAATATAGGCATTTGAATTAAAAAATATAGAGGAGGGTGGGGTATAGTGAACCTAAGAGCAAAGTGAATTACCCTATGTTTATTTTTTATAACATTTTAACCCATTAAGAGCAAATCCTTTTCCATTTGAATGAAATGTATAAAACTTAATACGTCTAAATAAAAGAATAAAAGTAAAAATCGAAATAAATTTTAATTTTTGCATTGCGAAAGTGCAACATCAGTACAAAGTGATAATTTTTGGTGGTTTAAATGTTTTTAAAAGGTATGTTATGTATAGGTACATAACATTTTCTACATGCTACATGTTGTTTTTGCTGTCCCATCCCCTGGAGAGTACAAGAAAATCAAATATCGTGATGCTCCCAAATAATATTGGGCGTGTTGATTGTTAGTTCGGAGTATAAATCTTCTTCCGAAGGATGGTCCAGAGAATGTATGGCGGCTGCAACAGCTGGGAAATCAAAGACATCATGAGAAATAAGCTCGACATCAGGGTATTTGCCACATTTTTGGTATTTTTTAACGCCATCAGCAGAAAGTTTCATACTTTTGTGGTGCTTCATCCTTAATCTTGTGAGAGTAGTAGCTGTCCTTCAGTTGACATTTACTTCTGCAATTTGGTGTTTAGTTTTAATCTTAGAAGGAATAATAAATTAATAATTTGCCAAGGTATTTGCATCTGCAAAGGAATTAGGAATGGCAGTCTGATCCAGACTTCTGCATTCTTCACCAGCGAATCTGAAATTTCATTAAATTCCAAATCCACATGAGCCAGGATCCACTGCAGGATACACATTCTGCTCAAGCAATGGATTTGTTCTAAAAGAGATATAATGTTCAAGATATACTTAAAAAACTTTTATTAAGAGACTGTAAGACAGACCTGTAGTTGTAGTTTGATTAAATAAAAGCATGGCTTTATAAAATTTTTCGACTGTTACTGGCATCTATAAGAACTCAAAATTAAAAAAAAAAAAAAGTCTGTAAAACTGTTTAAAAAGAACTACTAATCATTATGAAACATTATCATGCGAGATCATTTATATAATTTTTTTCCCTTTCGTAATCATGGGAGTTTTTTTTTTATATCACGCAGTAAAAGAGCTTTGAACTTATCGTAGGGAAAAAAAAAATACTTTATATAATGTTGTGTTTTCATTCCTCCTTTTTTTAAGTGGATTACGATCCGTGTATCGTTTTATGGCCCATGGAAGACAATAATAAACTTGTTGGATGAAGCTATCAGAGTTCATTATGAAAACAAACACAACCATTTTATATAAATTCGTATTTTCAGAGGACTAAAATTTTGAAACGTCATATGCTAATTTTTTTTTTTTTTTTTAGCCAAGAGAAACAATATTAAAGAAAAGATCGAATGTTTCTGGAAAGTTAAATTATTTTTAATATTAAAAATAATTTGTATGCATGTATTCCGTAACATTCTCGATATAATATACTATATTCTGTGTTTTTCAATATGAGGCACATTGAATCATGTTGACTGTACTTACGAGATGTACTTAAAAAATTAATGTACTTCAGAATTGTTTATGTATTTAGAAAAATATTTTTGTACATTTTCAACTAGTAATTAATTAATTAATTAGAAACGGTTTAGTTGGCTGACATACGACTGCTAATGCATTGTTCACTTCAGAAAGTTGTTCTATTGTTAGTTCACATTGTTCTCTTTTGGACATGTTATAATTATTTTACCATAAATATAATAGAATTGAAACCAACACTCTTGGCTTGTGATAAGAAAAAAGGCCAAAAAAATTGTATCACTGTAGAATCATCAAAGATTAATCATTGTCTAAATTTTAAAATGACTAGTTTTTGGAAAAGGAAACAAAACGAAATGTCTTTTTTTTTTTTATAAATATTCTATAACATCATCAAGAGAAACGCAAAATAGGAAAATTCTATTCAAAAGGCAAATATTAAGAACATTTTGAAAAAGACTTTAGTGACCAAGTCAGTTACAATTCATCGCTTGATAATGCATGACAAAGCGCCATTTTCCATTAAACTAGTTTGATACTTTTCAGTTAACGGCAAAAAATATCAAGGGAGTATAAAACCAACAAAATTTTAAAATATGTGAAATTTCCAAAAGAAAAATATTAATTCCAGAACATAACTTGATGATAGCACACGATCTTTATGTTTAAAAAAAAAAAAAAAAAAAAAAAACCAGGAAAAGAATTGAGGAAAAATTAATTTGTTTCCTCAGAAAGTGGATAAATCGATTATTTGAAAAATATCAAAACATTATTATATTCCTTTCATTCTAAAATAAAGAAATGTAACTACTTTTTTCAAATCTTTTTGTCAAAATTAAATATTTATTGCTTATTTAGCATCATTTAGCACATAAAAATCATTCAGCAAATTTTTGTTTCCTAATTTGTTTACTAAGGAAGATATTTAGTCTCTCTTAATATATAACTACATAAATATAAAGCTAAATCTTATTTAATTTCATTCTGTTAGTTTAAGAATACTGAATTCTATTGCATGTCAAATTTCTATTGTATGTCCTGTCTACTGGAAAGTAGACTGGAGATGGAAAAGAGACAACTGGAAAAGTATAAGCAGAATAGACTCCGCCACTTCATGGAAGCATATAAAATGTTTAATTGTTCATACATACATTAAATAATACGATATGAGAAAATTACTGGGAAATGAGTAAGTTTCAATGAATGTTCATAGCCATTTTTTTGGCAAACTGATATTTCCACTTAAGCAAACGAAAAAAAAAAAAAAAAAAAATAGGTTTGGTTTATCGCTTTGCAGTCATTTTTTGTATACTTTAGACTAATGAGAACGGGACGTGGATTGCGAACCACTCACAAACATCCATGCCACAGCCAGAATTCTAAACTGAAGCCTGTAGTACCAAAGGCCAGAGTGCTAGCCAATTGGTCATCAGGCCGCAAAATAATAATTGATTCAAATATAAGATAATAAACAGAAAACAATTCAGTCGGTTGTTTTTAAAGAAAAAGTAAATTTATTCATATCAGGTTTGTATTTGAATAAGAAAATTTCGACAGAAATCAAAACATTTATTCAGGATATCATATATATTATTGATTGCATTATTGTTAATATAAAAAAAAAAAAAACATTTATGTAAAACTAAAAATCTAATTTTTTCCCAATATTAATTATATCAATTTTTAAAAAATGGCCCAGTCAGAAAAAGATTGTGTTTTAATAGAGTCATATGAATAATAACATAAATCAAATATTATATATAATAATATTATATTTAATTTATTATTATTTAATTTATATTAAACATAATAATATTATATTTAATTTATGTTATTTCACGCTATCAAACATCATCTTTTTCTAACTGGGCAGGTTTTTTTTAAAATTGATATGATTAATTTGGGGGGAAAAAATTAGATTTTTAGTTAGATATAAATGATTTTTTTTTATATTAACAATAGTGCAGTCAATAATATATAAATGATATCCTAATAAATGTTTTGATTTCTGTCGAAATTTTCTTATTCAAATACAAACCTGATATGAATAAATTGACTTTTCTCAAAAACAACAGACTCTATTGCTTTAACTGAATATATTTCAATTTAGAATTAGTTTTTATCTCAGCAAACAAATAACTGCTAATCAAATGTGAACGATTTAACCAGGAAAAATACACTTTAAAAGTTTACCAAGAATCAAAATGGATACTTACACCATAGAAGTCCACGAAAGACATTGTAAATACAAATTATTCATCTATTTAATAATTATTTGAATTACTTTTCATCTTTTTCTCCAAACATAAAATAACCATCTAGAATATCGAGAAAGTTAATCGAATATTTTACAGTTGAGTTTGAGTGCAGGTTTAATCAGGTTTTAGAAATTCGATTTCCAAACATGCAGACATTTCCAGTCGCAACACGTAACGCTACGATCACGCTGAACAAGGAGGATAAAATTTGATTCGTTCGAAGTTGTCAACATCAACTAGATCTTTCATCTACTCTTGCAAGCATCTCGGGAGATAAATGAAACATTCAAGAAAAAGAAAGAAAAAAAAATGAAATAATTTGATCTCGCTCTCAGATAACGGATCGAGACAAGAACTCGTTCAATTAATTCGCGACTTAATTAAAACGAAAGCACAAAACTGCTTTTTTTTTTATTCTTTCTTTCACTTTCATTTTAAAATTTTAATTTTTTTGTTTGGATTTTTATATATACTTTGTATATATATATTTTTTTTTATTATAGGAAAGAAAGAAAAAATATCTGTAATTTAAAAAGATATTAAAAATTGTGTATAAATGTAAATTAATTTTTTCTTACACACAAACACACACATACTGTCAATTGTAGAAATTATGAAGAAATTTTATTTTCATTTACAAAAATATATAAATAAATAATATAAAATAAATATAAATAAATAAATAAAAATAAAAAATTAAATAAATAAAAAACAAGAAAATTTCTTAAATCATAAAAAAACTTAAAATTTCATTTTCTAAAAAGAAAAAAGAAAGAATAACAATGGTTTCTTCTATTATTTTCGCATACTTCTCCGATTTTCTTTTTTATTTAATTCAGAAAAATAATTAAAAAAAAAAAAAATTCAGTTTACTTTTTAAGGAATATTTATTAAAAACTACAGTACTTTGAAAAGTCAATCAATAACATTAATTACAAAATAGGCAAACAAAATGACATTTTTTTCTTCGAATGCAGATCCATATTTCAATTATTTTATTATAAATATGACTAAGTATTTAAGGAAAATTAAGAACCTTATTAACAGGATATGATTCTTGTCTGAACAAAAAAATTTAATTATGAGAATAACAGTATAGTATGAGATCTGAATTATACATATATATATGTATATAAATGATATTTTTTTTCTGGGAATGCTGATCCATATTTCAAATATTTTTTTATGAGTATGACTGAGTATTTAAGAATAATTGAGAGTCTAATTAACAAGACATGACTCTTATCTGAACAAAAAAAAAAATGATGGCAGTTTGAAAAGATTGATTGATTAACACTCCGGCGCTCCGTGCCACAGGTGTCATGGACAGGAGCGCTACGGAGCCCAATAAGATTTCTCTCACCTCACATCATACCCAAACTGTATAGGGGCAACTCAGCTCTAGGCACAGTGGTGTAGTAGTAGTAGTCATGTTAGACCGGGATTTACGGTTTAAAGTGGATTCCGAAACTCTACAAACATCCATGACACCTGTGGCACGGAGCGCCAGAGTGTTAATCTGCCATCAGGTCCCTAATTGGACTCTACAAGGTTACATATTCATTTTACGTGTTATGCATTAATATGATAATGTAAGGTATTAACAAATGTTCAATGTATCTTTGTGATTTTTGATCATCCCATATGATGTTTCTATCAAATTATCGTATGATACTTTAGAACAGAACTATCCAATCCGCGACTCGCTAAAAATAGTAAATTTTCAAGACATTGAAAATTTTATGCAATTTTAAATTGATTTTAATCATAAACATATAACAATTATTAATTATGATTTTTTTTATTTTATTAAATAATTATATGCATTTTTTATTTTCATTTTTTAGATATTTCAAGAAATTAAACTTCTTTTATCTATCACATAATACATTTTTGGCGAAAGAAATCAACTATTATTTGGCTGCGATGGTAGATTATCATGGTAGATATTTTAGATTTTTTATTAATTACTTTCCAAAAACTTATCGTTGGAGTAAAATTATTTTATGTGTGGTCTGCAATATTTTATTTTCTTCTTCAAATGTTTTTATTTAATACCATTTGGTAGCCAGCAACATCTATACCAAGTCCAATAATCCGTGCAGTCTCATATAAGGAGAGAAAGGGAGGCAGCTTCTGTTGTGATGGAGCACCCGTAAGTAGAAGTTTGACTTGGCTCCGTGTCGCTGAAATAGGGCAGTACCTTCCCGGAGAACTACCCCGCATTTACGTATCGTATAGGAGAAAACCCGAAAACTCTTATCAGGTAGTCCCACTTAGGAGGCAAAATCCTGAACATCCCAAACGCCACCGAGTCTCTTAGTTTTTGGAAACAGTGTCTTCAATAAAGCTGGCAGCGGATTGAACCGCAGCCCTGATACTTACCAGAGGCCCGCATTTCCACGAATCAGGCCACCTTCAAATGTGACTCGGTTATTGTTATATTTTCCTTTTTCCAATGCGGCATAAAGAAGCTAAAAGGATAAAAATCATTTCTCATCATTCATATCTATAATGATTAGGTATTGTCTCCCAGAGATTAAGATTTATATTTAAAAATTTTATTGAAAATGTATTCTTTTTATAGGAAATATATTCCTTTTATAGGAAATGTTTTAATTTTATTGAAAAAAATGAATAAATGCCTTTTGAAAACCAATATATGGTAGAGCTGTAAAATGCCAGTCCAGATTTGAGTACGTTTGCTAGTTACTACTTATGCATTTAAGAACGGATATGACCTATAATGACCAATCGCCCTATTCGTGGCTCAGTGACAACGTGCGCCGTTCATGAACATTACGGCTGAGGTTCAATCCACTGGCGGCTTTGTTGTAGACACTGTTTCAAAAACGAAAAGGCTCGATGGCGTTTGGGATGTTCAGCATCTTGCCTCGTGAGTCACACTAAATGGTGGGAGTTTTCCAGGTTTTCTCCCGTACGATACTCAAATGCGATGTAGCCCCTCCCCTCCCTTCTTAAAAGTACTCCCGGAAGGCACTACCCTCCTTCTTCAGCGACACGGAGCCAAGTCGGACTTCTACCTACGGTTGCTCTATCACAAAAGAAGCTACCATCCCCTTCCCTCCTTCCATCAAAATACACGAGTTCAGGGACCTGGTCTAGATATTCTTGTCGCCCAAGTGGGATAATAAACAACAACAACATGGCCCTTATGATTGTAAAAAATGTTCAACAATTAGAAACTTTTATACAAAGTACAAATTAAATTTTAAAAAATGAGTTGCATTTATGTAAAATTTTTGTAATTTATTATGAGAGAAAAATTTCAAAGAAAGCTATTAAAGTAGAATTAGCTATTAAAGTCGAGGCATAAACTATCTTGAAAGTATCGTTGCTAATGACAGTATCAAATCGGAAGTCAGCGTAATGATTCATTTCCTGCAGTTGAAGAGTAAAACTTCCATGGAAATTCAATTGCATGATTGTTTTTCCTAAAAAGGAGCATGTGAGTGTTTGCTTTCTTTCTGAAAATGGGACACTTTGGTGTCCTGAAGCTGTGTTTGGGGACAACGGAATAAACTATTTAAAAACGGGATGGTGTATTATGTGTATTATTACAAAATAATACACATTATTCGAATGGACACTATTTAGCAAATGTGATTCTAAGCTCTTCTGAAAAAATTCAAGAGGTCAGATTATGCAATCCTGATCTTAAGCCGTGTGATTTCTATGTCTTTAAAGAAGAACATAACGAACGTTCAAAACGATGCATATTCCCATTAGGCATTTATGCATGTTCTAAGCGTTGGTCCCTGATTTCCCCACAATAACTGACAACCATTTCAGTTAGTTAAAAATTTTCCATAATGTCACATAGCAGCCTGGCTAGTGCTCTGGCCCTTGGAACCACAGGCTTCAGGTTTGAATCCTGGCGGTGGCATGGATGTTTGTGAGTGGTTCGGAATTCACGTTAAACTGTAGGTGCCGGTCTAATTAGCCTAAAGTGTGCACAAAATAACCATAGAGTGACAAACCAAACCAATCCATAATGCCACCGCAATTTAGAGTCAATATCCTCAAGAAAAGTCTCGAACCAATGAGAATTTTCTGACTTATAATTTTCATTGTATCTGCCCGATATAAACAAAAGAATTTTCAATTTAATTCGCCATCTAGGTTTAGAATTATGCTCCCATAGATTAAAAGCCACCATTTCGTTCCAGGCGTGAAATATTGTAATAATAATAATAATAATAATAACCCAACTGCAAATAATTACAAAATAATACACATTATTCGAATGGACACTATTCAGCAAATGTGATTCTAAGCTTTGGTGAAAGAATTCAAGAAACCAGATCATGCAATCCTGATCTTAAGCCGTGTGATTTCTATGTCTTTAAAGAAGAACAATATCATTCATAGGAAATGCGCAAAGAACGACACAAGTAATAGGTTATGAGATGTTAAACGGAACCTTATAAATAAAATACAAGAAACTGCATGTCACAAAACACAAGAAACATTTCGTGGAAGAGCGCGAAAAACATTATTTTTTTTTTTTTTTTAAATTAGAGATTATATAGAAAAATAAGTTTTACATTGTTCATTCAAATAAACGTCTAATAATAACTTAATTAAACTTAGTGAACTTAATTATTCTTAATAACATCAAGAATAGTTATCAATCTATCTATTTTTAATTATTCTTAATAACAATAATTAAGTTCACACGCTTTTTTTAAAAATAGTTGTGTATTTACTACAAACTTCAAAATCTTAAGTTTTAAACAACCATATATCTTTTCTCTAATATAAAAAACTTATTGCAGTAATACGAATGTGTAAACAAAGTTTTTTTTTTTTTTTTTATTCTACAAGTTCAAGAGGTTTTAGAGGAAGTGGTTTTGGAAACCACTACATTAAACTCACCGGTACAGCTTCCTTTTTTTTTTTTTTTTTTTTTTTTTATAAATAATTTTACTTTCGAATTAAATTGAACAAATTTTGATATGTTATATCTGTAATAATTAATAATAATATTTTTCATTCTTTAATAAACAATGACATATATATTAATTTTGGCTCAATTTTTTTTGAACATGAAAATTTATTCAAAAAAAATTAAATTATAAAAAAAAATTAATTAATTTTAACTGCATTTATATACATACATATTGAATTCGTTTTCAATATGGATAGTGCATATTGTTATTTTATTATTCAAAACTTGTTTTAAAAGAAATTTTTACAATAATTATGCTGTTTTAAAATTAATGATATAATGAATTAAAATTTTTCTTATGTAACTGAAGAAATATATTATAATTTTAAAAAAATCAACAAAAATATTGTTTATTTGTCCAATAAATTAATTTGATAATTCAATCGCGAAGAAAATAAAATTATAATAATCAACAAAATAAAAAATATTATTTAAATTATTAATTTATTTAAATTACTAATTTCTATTCAATAAATCATTTTTTCAAATAAGTAATTTTTAAATATTTCGGCAAAGAATTTTAGAATTTTTCGCAAAGATTCAAAACAAATCTTCCAAATATTAATTCAAAAGTGGTGATAATGATGATATAGATAGATCACAATGAATAAATTCCTGTTATCGATTTATGAACAGAACATATTTACAGAAAATTTGTAAATAAAAAGAATTTTATATTTACCGAATTTTCCATTTCTCCATCAATATATGGAATATCTGGTTTAGTGAGTGGGCTAAATGAATCGTCTGCTGATTCCATAATCAACAGCTGTCTGTCAGATATCCATACTTTTAAGAATGTACATTGTACAAACTTATAAATTATTATCGTTTTATAAATTCCATTTGCAACAGCTTCATCTATCTGCAAGCCTCATTCCGAATCGTCTGCTGCTTGTCAAAACGCTGGTGCGCGGTTTCTGTTCCAAAAGGCGGTCGGAAAGGGTGTTGGGTCGAGGTTACGTCATGAACACATGTAGCCGAAGGTCATTTCAATCCGGTCTCGCTCGTATATCCTCACTTTTTCTTTTTTTCTTTTACTTTGACTCACACAATCGCTTAAGCATTCTTTTTTAATTGCATTGTTACTTTCTTCCGATACAAGATATGACTTCTAAACTTAATACTGTCGAGCGGTCAGTAGTTCTTTTAATATCTTTATTTATTTATTTATTTGCTTTTGTCCTCGTTGTTTTAGAATGGTATTTAGTTCAATAAGACGTCCAATTTTTGCATCCTGTTTTTATTTGTTGTAATATTTATGCTTAAAAAATGTCTTTAGAATAAATTTCATTTTGTTTTAAAAGTTATTTTCCCATTTATAGTCCCAGTCACTGTCCAGTGAGGATTACAAATGGACGGGATTCGAGCTCCACTGGTGGTTTGCACTAAAGTTATTGTTTTGAAAAACGAAAAGATTCGATAAGGAACGTTATAATGTATCGCATTGACAGCATTTCGGTTCTATTGACAGTCAGTTCGGTTTTCATTTCTGCAGAAGTGTGTAGAATCTTTTAGCTTTTTGGGTTGCATTTGAATTAAAAGTTGGATAGCATATAAAATATACTAATTCTAACCATAGTTTTTAAGCAAAAATGTTAGTAAATAAAGTACAATGTATGAACACTGTAGATTAAAAATTATTATTTTTTGTTAACATTTTTTTTTTTTAAGAAATCATTTGACAGCCAATAAGATTTAATCTGTACAGGTAGAAGTATTTTGGAAAATGAAATTAAAAAAATAACGATAGGTATTTAATGAAATAAAATTTCAATATTTCGAAAAAAAGTTTTGATATAAAAAAGGAATATATATTTTATAATTATTATTACCCGACTCGTGGCTCAATGGCAATGCACGCCGCTGGTGAGCATTAGGGCAACGGTTCAATCCTCTAGCGGCATTGTAAACACTGTTTCAAAAAACGAGGAGTCTCGATGGCGTTTGTGATGTTCACCATCTTGCCTCGTTAGTCGAACTACCTGGTGGAACTTTCCGGTTTTTCTCCAATACAATACGCAAATGCGAGGTAGTTCACCCTTTAAAGCACTGCCTTCCTTCTTCAGTGTCAAGGAGTCAAGTCAGACTTCAACCTATGGGTGCTCCATCACAACACTAGCTGCCCTCCCCCTTTCCCTTCTTCCATGAGACCACAAGGGTTCCTAGATTTGATCTAGAGGTTGCTGTCTACCAAGCAAGATAAGAAACAACAACAAAAATAAAGTATTTCAATATATTTTTTTGACCTTTCAGTGAATAAAAAAAATATTACGATTTTACAGTAAGCATTATAAATATAAGATAAAACACAAACACAAATTAAAGAAAAAAAATGATGAAAACTAATATTTAAGACATGCATTTAGTAAAAAACTAAATTTATTTACAATGAAAAAAAAAAAAAAAAAAAAAAAAAAAAAAAACACATAACATGGAAATTATATTGTAATACGTTAACAAAAAATACCCAAATCATTTTCATTTAAATATGTAACAAAATCAGACAGCAAAATTGAGTGCTTATCATTACAGTTGGTTAAAGATCAGAAAGGGAAATGGCTAAGAAATGGATTAAAAGAAATGACAGGTAGGAAATGAAATGTGAAAGAAGAAGATAGAAGACAGAATCTAGAATAGTTTATTAACAATTAAAGGTTCGAAACGAAAGAAAAGAAGACAGTGGATCTGGAAAAATACACAATTAAAACAATCAGATTCAACATAAAAAAAAATAATAAATATTAGGAAAAAGTTATGCTTGCAACTGGCATGCAGGTATATGGAATACATTAACAAATTTTCACAGAAGTATTTAATCCTGTAACAGGGCTTCCTCCTACGCATTACAAGAGCGCCCCCTTTGGCGTTCAGGAGAAATTGTTAGTAGGCCTCGAGACTCTCACCCAAGACGAAGTACAGCGTAACCGGCGCTGCCGCTAAGAAACGTTTAGTTGATCTACAGCGTCTCATCCCGAGAGGAAATATATTTAAAGCAACCCTACTAAACATATCTTAATTGACTTATAGACTCTCACCCGCAGAGGAATTATATTTCGCGCATCCCGCCCGTACCTGAGTATCAGGTTTTCGGCTTAGAAATGGAATCTTTCTACGATTCTTTAATTATATGTCTTTAAATGTATTAAATATTGTATGTCTCTAATTGTGTGTGTAGTATTGTGCGTGTGTCAGTAAAGCTGTGAGTTCTCCAACCTCACACCCAGTTACAATCTGATTGCCCAACCTTCACGCTACACTCCAAACATACACATAATTTATATATTATGTGTATGTTATGTCTTTATATTGAGTTTTAAAAGTGTGAGAGAGAGAAAGAATAAAAATTTCGTGAAGTTTTTATCACTTTTAAAAAATTAAAAGATCAGGCATTAAGGGCCATGAAGGAGAAATTATGAAATCACTGTTCGAGAAACTTTTGGATTTAACAAAATTTCGTGGGTGAAACAAAATTTCGATAGTGAAGCAGTAGTATGAAACAATGGTTCTCAAAGGTTTTGAAGTCGGGGAGAATTTTAAATCCTACATATAGTTATAGACGCACTATATACAAATTTCTGAGAAATATGTTATAATAGTTAAGTCAAATATTACATAAAAAAAAATAACGCGATAAAAATTAAACAGTCAACTTTTTTTTCATTCTTGTTTTTATGAGAAACATATGACTGATGTGACATACGAATTCTTCAATGTTTGGGCGTATATTTTAAAGGTAAACTCTCATTTCCTCATCAATTAAGATTTCCTCTCTTTTTACACTTAATTGTTGTGAGGGCAGAGAATTCTAATTCACATTAATATGATATTGAAAATTGTAGTAAAATCTTCAAAGCTTTTTTCGACAATAACACATATTCTTCTTTTATAGAAATCCAAAGATTTTCAAGAGACAATTCCTTGTGCTTATTCATCAATCCACCATCAGAGGATATAGCTACCAGTTCTTCTTCTTTTCTGTTAATGTTAAACCAGAATTAAACTTAGTTACTTTAAACCATTGGTTAAACTTAGAATTTCTATGAATGGGTTTCTAATCCAAGCGTATTGATCAGTATTAAGTAATGGTAAAATAAGAACTGGATTTTTTCTTGTAAACTTGTTAAATGTTCGACTATTATTGGAAGTGTTTTATTTATGCAACTTATTTATTTACTAATGGAAACACTTCCAAATTACCTTCAACTTTTATTTTCTCAAAACGCTTTCATTTTGCTAGTGAATCTGAGAATAGAGTTTCTGTATACCGTATTTTGGCCGTCCGTTAGCTTTTTCTCCCTAGTGCACATGCTCATAGGAAATTGCGCATGCGTATCTGTAATAATGTTTCCTATGAGCATGCGTGCTAGGGAGAAAAAGCTAACGGACGTCCAAAATACGGTATGCAGAAACTCTCTAATATTTGCTTCTTTCCCTTGTATACTATTGTTCAAAATACTGACTGCTGAAATATATCGGTTAAATACTATAACTAGACAATACAAAATTAGCACCGAAAGAAGTTATAAAAAGATAATTGTTTCATCTCTTCAAAATACCAACCAGATTTTGTTTTAGCTCGTGTACTACATGGGTAAGTACTTTTCCACCTCACTTTAGTGTGTAAAAACATCAGTCTGCATTGTGAATCCATATCGATACAAAGCTAAACTTGATTTGACAGGTCTTGTTTTAATGAAGTTCTGATAATAATTATTTGAACTATTTGATGTAAAACTTCTTTTAATTTTTCTCCTATTGTTTTTGCTATCAAGGCCTCCTTATGAGGAAAGTAATGATTTACAGTGACATCCTCATTTTGCTTCTTTTTTTTTTTTTTTTTTACAAGATGTAAGGCTTTTAAAGCAAACTACCATGGTAGTGGCTCCATCTGTAGAAATCCCTACACACGGCTTCCATGTTAACTACCATTTATCAAGGTAGTTAAAATGTTTAAAACATCTTCACCTTTTGTAGACACACTTAGTTCCTTGCAAAAAAAAGGAACTGATTTATTATTTAATCTTCATTAGTAAGAATTTTTGAAAATGCTACGGAAAAAAATTAGTAATTTTAAATAACTAATTTTAATAATAATAACTAGATTTGTAAAATCCCCGACTGTCCTCTAGATTCATTACAGTAGCGGCCTTCCCCTTGGACATAATTGTCTTGCGGAACATCTACACAGCAAGTATACATAACAGCCCTTGGTGCAACCAGAACTCTGAGATGGGCATAGATCAATTGCCAAGCCGTTCTTCATTGAATGAATAAAACTTAATACAGCAGATATTGGCGGGCCAGACAGTTGATGCAATTGGTATCCAGCGACTCATTTTCTTTTATCTTTATATAGTCACAGTTTTAACGCAATTATTGCTATTGTTATAAGTTACTGTTTTGTATTCCATCTTTATGCTTCAATGTCATGCATCTGTGATACATGGGAGCCAATGATGTAAAAACAAGTGCTTTCTTAATAAAAAAAAAAAATCTTCATTAGGAAAACGGATGGATGCTAAGAGTTGTGCCTTGCTAGTAACGTCCGTTGACTCATCAACTTGCAATGCAAAATTTAAATGATTGAGTTAATTACTGCCTATATTTGTATCGATATCAAAGGGCATTTCTGTAATATGCTTGTTAGTTGCATCGTTGGACAGAAGAATCTTGCTTATTTTCATTGCTGCTTCCTTTCTTAGCATTGCTATGACTAATGGAATTATGGATTATAATTATTATAATGGCATTTTTCTGCATGCAAGCAAAATAAGTGCTTCACTTAAATAATGAACTTGCATATTTTTTGCTGTTAGTTCCGAGTCTTGACGAGAAGCAATTTGAGTCACTAAACTTTTAGAAGAGCTTTTTTTTGCTCTTCAAACAATCTCTTAAAAAAAATGTACAGATTTATTTTGTGAATTAGAATGTATTGTTTTAAAATGTATACTCAATTTACTAGACGGCAATGATTCGTTTGCCGTTTTCCATCCACATACTAAATGCGACAAAAGATGACCTTCACTTCCTGTCCAAGTGAAAGCAAAGCTTAAATAACTTTCGTTGTATTTCCGAGTCGGCTGCGATTTTGCTTTCTTACCTACATTTAACTTCTGTTCACTTCCAGAATATGATTCTTCAATGTCATGCTTCTTTTTCGGAAACATACCCATTTTATTGGGCCTGAATGGCCGTTCGGTGCCACGGGTTTCGGGTTCGAGTCCCGGCGGTGCCATGGATGTTTGTAGTGGTTCGGAATCCACTTTAAGCCGTAGGTCTCGGTCTCCTATGACTGTAAGAACGTCATGGAGCAAAAGTCAGACTTCTACCTATGGGTGCTCCATCAGAACAGAAGCTGCACCCTTTTACCCTCCTTCCATGAGGGACGCGACAACAACAACCCATTCTTTTTGGGTGTATTTTTCTGAAAATAAGTACTATGCACACAACAACCACTCCCAACACATTCAAAATAATTTTTGTTTTACTTATCCCACTTGGTAGACAGCAATACCTGGATTAAAAACCCGTGTGGTCACATGGAAGGTGGGAAAAGAGGGGGCAGCTTTTGTTATGATGGAGCACTCGTAGGTAAAAGTTTGACTTGGCTTCGTGTCGCTGAATGAGGGGGGGGCAGTGCCTTCTGGGGGAAGGATTTTTAGGGGGAACTACAACGCATTTGCGAGCCATATGGGAGAAGACTACCACCAGGTAATCTGGCTAACGAGGCAAGATACTGAACATCACAAACACCATCGAATCTCCTCATTTTTTGAAAGTGTCTACAACAAAACCGCCAGCAGATTGAACCTCCTCCCTAATGCTCATCAGCAGAGCATGTTGCCACTCAGCACAGAGTCGGGCCTCAAAATAAGTGATATGCATAACAAGAATACCACATTCGTTAACAACGCCTCACAGCTCTATATTCAGATGGTCAATTCCATAAACTACTACTTACAAACTGGAATCCCAGAGGCTGCAATGAAAATTTTTTTAGCTTTGAAAATCACTTAGACAAGTGCTCCTAGTAGCCAACCATGAAAGTTTCCATCCCTAATTTCCCAGAAACATTCTTTGATGTATTTTAGTTGTTCGGCAAACTTTTCATATGAAGAAAGAATAAATAAAAAAAATATAAAAAGCAACCAAAAAGATTAGTTATACATAATGACAGCCATCTTTGAATGAGAAAACTGACAAGAAAAAGAATAACTGTACTCATTTTTTCATATCTGGGCACATATTTCTTTGGAACGACACAGGGTGCTCACACCTAATAATTAATAAAATATTAAAATCATTACACTTCTAAATTCAAATAGTACAAGTACAAGCAGAACTTAGGTAAAAGCCAACACACACTTTAGTTAATGACATGTTCAAAAATATAATAAATCATGAACTGGACAGTTCATCATAAAAAAAAAAAAAATGGACATAAGGTTGCCTTAAAATAAGTAATGATCTGAGTTGCAAAGCATTCTTAGCTAAAAAATTGCTGATCATGCAGCACATGCTTGCCCATCTCATTAGCAATTTCCCCTGATTTTTAGATATTTTTATGAATTTTCCTGCCTTTCCCAGATCAACAAAATTCCTCAACTTCCCAGTTCTGCCATCACCCAGTTGTACCTCATTTATTAGAAACTCCTCCTCAAAAGAGAGAAATATTTTAATTACAACACAACAGACAAAGGGAAAAAAACAAGCTCCTACAAGAATAAATTATAAAAAAGTAGTGGTAAAATTTATTCCATTCTTAATGGCTAAATTCAGGTGACACGTCAAGTGTAAGAGAATTAAAAGTTGACCAACTTCGGGCGATTATTTCGGGCATTGAGACTTGTGATTCGTCAATGCTTAATAATGTTATGCCTTGCTGTAAAAGAGGCTTTAGATGTATTGCTAAAATTTTATTGATGCCTTTCCAGTATTTGAGAAATTATTTAAGTTTTATTTAATCACAATAGAACTTACCTTCCTTAAATGGATTTGTGACATGTGCTTGTTGCCATGACAATACAGAGCCTCATACATTTTTTTAAACATGATTTCAAGAAACAAGTCCTATTCTTAGAAGTATTGTTATGAAATCCATACAATGAATAAATGTTAAATTTTTTTTCAGATATATCTACAAATAGATTTTTAAATTTAGATTTTTCCTAAATACTGTTTCCAATAACAATATTGAAATCTTACTATAAAAAATATTACAGTAAAAACATATTGATAAGCATGATTTTTCTTTAAATTTTGATATTAAATTAATTCCGCTGTGTAGATAAAGACAAATTTATATATTCGAGCACTCACCATTTACTAGCTCAGTTAGGTACTCAATTACTGATGAAAAAAATTGAAATATAAAATATTCTAATACCTCACAAAATAAAGAAAAAAAAATTATTTTTAAAATTAATTTTATTCAAAACTTTTGAATACACACTAAATGAATATCATATCATGAAAAGATTTAATTAATTTATTCACATTGTAAGGAACAGTGTTTATTGAATAGCTTTTTAAACAAATATGAAGCATTTTACACAAGGTTGCTTATATACATATTTAACTTCATATATATATATATATATATATATATACATATACAAAACAAAGTAGCTTTAAACACAAATAAAAATGTCTATTACTAGATTTTAAAAAATAATCACATTTGTAATGAATTCTCATTTTACTTGAAACAAACATTACAACTAAAGCTGTAACATTTAAAATCACAGCAAATATTTCATTTAGCACATTTATTCAGCACATGCAAAACTAAATGAGCACCCATAGATTGACATATTTTTAAAGTTATTACTTAGGATGAAAACATAACTAATTTACATTTTCAATTCATCTGTTTTTTAATAAAAAAAGAAGAGAAAAAAATTGTTTGATATCTTTAAGAGGCATGAAAAATTTATAAAGTAACAATCCATATATCTCTAAAACTTTTTATGAAGAACCATACTTAGTATTTTTATTGTACAGAATAGCTATAATATATCTATATATTTCATCTAACATAAATGTATATGCCTATATTTATGTACATTGCACTTATGTATGCAAAGAAAAAATCTACACAAATATCAAATTAGAAATAGAAATAATAATATACACTTTGTATGACATAAAAAACATTTTAATATGATTTAAAATAATTATCAAGCAATAACTATTTTTTTACTTTTTAAAATAACAATGTGCAAATATAAAAGATTATTTAATAAAATACTTTATCAAATTTTATTATAAAACATAATAATAGTAAATAATACACAAGGATTTAAAACAATATCATTAAATTACTATCAAATTAGACTTTAGAAAGTTTTTAACATGGGCTTTCACACAAAATACTAATGAATTTATTTTTCAATAATAATTCTACTTAAATGAATTTTTTTCTTTAATCATAATAATAATAATGAGATCCACAAAATGCACATAGCTAAGTACATGTCTTATGATACAGCATGATAACATCACATTTTATAAATAGCAAAGAAAGAAATGAAAGAATGCAATTGTTTAATTTCAATATATTTCCTACAGTTGTGATTATACTAATCATACTCATGACTACTTTCACGCTTTGTTGCAGTGCCTTCTTCATTCTGACTAGAAATATCCCTTGACCTCATCGTCTTAGAGACATTTTCAGTAAATCCAGTTTGTGTAATTCTGTCAAAAAATAATAAATTATGTAAGTAATAATTTTCAATATTAATTAATTCTAAAAAAATGTGAAGAACATTATTCAATTCACCTATGCATGCAATTTCTCTAGCAATATATTTTCTTAATAAACAAACAGAAGAGATTTTTCATTGTGGATAGAAAATTCCTTTTGTTTTCTACAAATTTATAACTTGAAAATTGATTGTACTAATACACACAAATATTAAAATTTTAGTTAAAATTATAACTAAGCTATAAAATCTTGAAAAAGTTAAATAAAGGAAAGCAAATTATGCTTCATTATTTAATGTATTAGATTTTACTAATCACAAAATTTAATGACAGCAAACAAAATATTTATTATTACAAGTCATATGGAAAATATATGACATTTATACTAAGAATCTTTAATTATGCAAGAGATTTATTTCAATACGACAGAAAAAATCCCTGTGAAAAATCTCCTTTGTAAAACTTTTGTATAATTATCATAATATTTCAGAAGACTAGGGAATTATGTTAGGCTGTAAAAAATATATATATATTTACTTACACTTCATCCATTTCTATGTCATCCTCTTGTGACAAACGAAAATATGGATTACTGGCCGTCGGTTTGAAATTAATTCCGGTCAGAATAAAGAATGTGAAAGTTGCAGACTCACGAAATACTTCATCCAGCCACTCATACTGAAAAGGCACTGTTATCTAAAAATAAACAATTGTGAAAGTATTTAAGTGAAATTAAAGTGATTTATTTAAATTAATTAATTTAATATAAGTGATTATTAAGCAAGATATTATTTTAAAAACCAATACAATTTTAATAAATATTAATATATTTTTTTAAATAATTATAAATGAATTAAAAGCTACTTCAAAAAACAAAGAGGATAACAGGTGTGGAATTATTTCCATATAGTTTTTTTATTGCAATTAAAATCTCTCTGAAATGACATTTCTTCTCTTAAGATGTAACACTTTTTAAAATATATCCAATTGAGCCACTTGCCAATTTTCAAGTGATTGCTATTCAGACTTTAATCTTACAGGAAATAAAATCAAAATTTAATGTTTCAAAAATGTTTTAAAATTATAATGTAAATTTTAAAATTTTATGCAAACTGAATAAAATATAAAATTTTAAAACTCAGCAGTTTAATTTTAAAACCTCTTCAATCATCACATGATAATAAAAATTTATTTAATAATATAAAAATTATTATATAAAGAATATCAGTATATCAGACTGCATAAAAATTAAATTTATCTATTATATTTGTAAATGAATTTATATTTTTAGAAATTCCCTTACCTTTAATAAATACACAATTATTCTAGTGAAATATATGTAGCAAACAATCTATAATAAAAGAAAAAATTACAGTGTGAAAACATGGACAATGCTTTTTAATGTACACATAAATTTATTACTATCATCTAAAAAACATATACAATAAGTTATTTTTAAAATTTATAAATATACATACCATGACATAGAAATGTCGAAATAATTTTAATTTCTCCAAATTGATGGCAGCTTTACCATCTGTCTGGGAGGCTTCTTGAAGATGTCGTATTGACCTACAGATTTATACAGTAATAATAAAATAATATATTTTTCCACATTGCAATAAAAAATATTTTTTTAATTTAAATAAAAATAATAACTACTTACCTTCAGTAACTTTTAATATGCAAGAATTCGGACAGAAAAAAAAATGTCACCAATAACAAGTTTAAAAAGTTTTAAATTATATTTATTGTTTTTTGAAACTCGTATTTTCCCACTTTTAATATAAAATGACTAAAAATTTGATTTCTTTCATATTTTTAAACAATTAAAGAAAATAATGCTACAAAAATGTATATAAATCAAAGTAAATAATAAAAATTCTTAATTTATATTGAAACTAATAAGCTTTACAAAAAGTTCCATTTAATAATTTTACTCTTGCATAAGAAAGTTTTCACAATTATTTTAATAGTACAAGACATGACACCATTGTAAATCAATACACAATTTTAAAAAGGAAAATAGAATTGAAAAGAAGGTAAAATAGAGAAAAATGTAATTGCAAAAATTCAGAAAAACAGACAAAAAATTTCTTTCGGCAATACATTTTCAAAATATAAATATATATTCATATTTAAAAATTTATAAGTAAGATAATACAGCTGAATATTAAAATAAAATTGCTTATCATAAGGCTTTAAAAAATAAGAAAAAGTAATTTGCAGTTGGGATATTTTAGTAAAAATTTCAATAATTTTTCTAAATAAAAAGACTGAAAAATTGTCTTAAAAAAACTATTTCAAGTGTTGGCACATATTTTAATATAAACTGCATCTAATAATAATTATTTATGCTCACCAAACTACTGGAAATAATATGGCTCCACAGCAAATAAGATCAACAAGAATAAATATCTCTCTCCAAGTATAGTGTTGTGACTGACCTTCTTCACTTTCTTCCATTATAATTTTGGCTACATTGGCTAAAACCTAAAAGCATTTAAAAAATACACACATTTAAAAATATGACTCATCTTTACAAGGTTTCTATTATATAATGTATATTTACATTGGAAATATTTCTTTTAAAACAGAAATATTTAATACATTATAAATTTCTTTTAATACTGCAAGGGAAAAAAAATCAATATATTTATTTAAAAGTCAATAGGGCAAAACTAAAAGTCAGATATTAAATGTAAATATGAAAATTTTATTTGAATAGAATCAAACAATATATAAATAAGAGATATTAAATATAAATTGTGAGTCTTACATGTGAATAAGAATATGAAAGAATTATAATATTTTTATATTGACACTAATATGCAATAAAAAAATTTACAGTTTTTATATAATTAAAAGTAAATCAGTTTTAGTACTTTTAGGAATGGATGAGATACAAGTATTATGAATTCAAAGAAAAGAGAATTGTACTCGCCATTTTATGTTCCTTTAAATTTAATTGCATAATAATAAATTAGATATGATATAAATTAATAATTTTTTTTTTTTTTGTGAATATTATACAAATTCTGATAAAAGCACACAAAACTAGGGTATTTATTTAATTAAAAACAACGCATAAAAATGTTCATAATTTTTATTTATATACAAAAAAATTGAGGTTAACTATTTTTAAATTAATTAATTGACTATTTTTGGTTTAAAAAGGTACAAATAAATAAATAAAAATAAAAACCATAAACAATTTTTTCATAAAAATAAGATTACGAGAACAAAATTTAAATAAGAATAAAATGTAATGAATGATTCTGTTACCTGTAAAGGTATGACAATCATGAAGATCTTCTTGTCTTTATCACTTAAAATGTGTTTAATGAAAGCCCATCCAGTTCCTATTAAAACAATGGTGATGAACAACAAAGCTCCCTTGAGTCTAAGGAATAATAATAGCATTAATTGAAATTTTTAAGGAATCTCAAGAAATGCATAATTTAGGTGAAATTTAGAAATTAATAGAATACCAAAATGTAAAACAATTTACAGATTTTCTTTAGAAGCAAAAATACTACAAATAATAAAACATTTCAAAAAGCTTTGTAAGATTTATATCTATATCCATTCAAGCAAAAATGTTACAAAATATATTACAATTACTTTTTAATTATATAATAATATTTTCAAGTTGATAAAATTTTAAATATTAATTTTAACAATAAATTTAATACCAAAATAAATAAATAATACATGATATTAAAAACATTAAAATTATCATTTAAATTTGAAATATTTTGCAACTTCATCATCATTGCAATTTCACCAAATGGTGGGCCAAGGCCGTCTGCCTATTCGCAGATTTCGAAACATGAGATGTCTTCTTTTTATGGGGCAGGGTTGTCAGCCCTACAGTCATGTTAGACTGGGACTTACAGTTTAAAGTGGATTTCGAACCACTACAAACATCCATGGCACAGTTGGGATTCGAACCCAAAACCTGTGGTAGAGTGCTGGCCACTTGGCCCATTTTGTAATTTAACTGATGATGATTAGTCTATTAACTGGTTTAAAATTCAAATACTACATCAATTTAAAAAATAAAATATAAATAAATAAAAATTAATTTCAGCATGAAAGCTATTAAATAAAATATATTATTACACTATTCATATCTAATAAACAATTCTGCAATAATTTTTTTAAGCACAGACAGAATAATGAAATATTTTTTAGTGTATAAATTTTAAAATTTTATTCTTAATCAATTAAAAAAATATATTGAATATTTCAAAAGTAATAAAATATTTCTTTTACATAACTACTAATGACAAAGTTAGAATTTTTATTTTTCTTACAAATGAGTAATGTAATACAAGACAGCCCATGCTTCTATAGGAGACCCTTCTTTGGCAATAATATAATAATTTATCTGTAAAAATAGCAATTACATTTAAGTTATAGAATATAATTAAAAATAGTTGGTTAACAGAACTATGTAAAAAAATTAAAACAGTGCATCTTACCCCATGAAAAAGTAGAGATAATGACTTCAAAAATACCAGTAAACCCATAAGATAATGAATTTTAAATGCTTCTTCTCTGAAAAGCGAAAAAAAAATATGAATTTATTATTTAATTTGGCATTAAGCTACATCAATAAAAAAATTGAAATTCTACTTATAAGTAGCATTTCTACGAGGGTATTAAAAATGTTTGATCACTTTAATTGAATAAAGTGAATAAATTGAGTGAAAGGACTTTTCAGAAACACATTATATGCATTTCTGAGGTTAAAAAACACTGTATATCTTACATTGCAAAATTTTATAAAAAAATAATTATCTTGTCAGATATTTTTTTAAAAATTTATATTCATTCAACAGAAGGCAGCTCAGATCAAATTGTTACATGAAAAGGCATTAATGAGAGAAATCGTATTGAAAGATAAGGTTATTAATTTGATTAAAAAGTATAAATATATACGTTGTTAAAAGACTGCAACATAAACAGCAGTCCAAAGCAATATATATAATAATACCCAATATAATTCTAAATGTGTACTTTTTTTATATTAATGTAATGCTCCCTCCCCCTAAGAAAAAGATTTTTATATTAAATTAAACCTTATATATAAAAAGAACTAAATAATAAAGTGGTTTTTTTTAAAATTTTTCTTAGGGTTCTGTGCTACTGTAATAGTTTGTGACAACAACAACAAAAATAAATAAATAAAAATAAATAGGAAGGCTTAATGAGATAATTAGGAAAATATTTCGCTGAGCCTGTGAACAAAATGTAGGGCATATTAATCCACCTTTGCTATAAAACATGGAATTGCAGTAGTTTGATTAAAAACATTTATTCTGTCAAAACTAACTAGAAGGCAATAGAACCATTACAATGGGCAAAAAGGTACTCAAGAAAACAAATTTGTATTCATAAAGTAACTCTAAATAATTGGAAATTACAACAAACATTAGAGTGGTATGGACTTGCTTGACAATTCTGTTGCAATCTGTAAGTAAAAGACAAGAAATGACAGGGTGGCCAATTTTTTCAACTTTATCAGAGTAACAGAAGCAAGTGCCTAGAAACTATATTTAATGTGCACTACAATATTTTACTTTTAGAAGTATTGCTTTTGCATTATTTAAAACAAAAGAAGAATATTTCTAAAGTTTTCCAATCTTCAACTTCATCCACTCATTCTGTTGATTGGGCATCTCTCTTTCAGAACTTTAAGTGAACAAGAAAAGATTCCAAAAATGACATGATACATTGCATATATACATCGAACAAATAAAATAAAAAGGTGCAGGAAAGAAAGCTGTAATACTCCTTTGCATGGCAAATGTTCCAAAGATTTTCATACATAAAAAGAATTTCAGAAAACGATAGATTTGGACTACCATTTTTACAACATTTTCTATTTGATGTAAAAATAAATATTTTTCTGTTCTTTCCTAGACTCTGTAAAATATAAAAATTTACTTTTGTTAATTTCTTTCAAGTAAAAAATAATGTGATTTTTAATGGGTTAAAGAAGTTTTTGTTTTATTTAGAAGCCTAAAATAATTAAAATCAACACTGCATTAAAATAAACAAAAGGAAATTATTTTTTAAAATGAAATTAATGACTAGATAGTGAGAAAAATTAATAAAATACTTTTTCTTTCTAAGCACACCAATCCATACACAGCCAGAGACAAAAAAGACAAATGACATCCAAAAATAAAGATTTGGTAGATCCATTTCTCCAGCAGAAAGATAATTCTTGCCATTGTGCTCTATTATTGCAACCTAAAATTTTTTTTAAAAGAAATAAAAATGCAATAATATTAAAAATAAGCATATTTTCATGGCTAGTTTTTATAAATGCATTTAAATAAATTTTTAAAAAATATAATGAATAAAACAAATTAAATGGATCATGCCTATTATTTTAAACAAAACAGTTCTCTTACAGGGAAAAAAAAAAAAAGAAGATAAAATTAGTTTGCTTATAATCACATCAATTATAGTATCATAATCACTCAATCAATAACTTTTCTTCTGAAAATTTTAATAAACTGTGTTTATATTAACATTTTCATTTTGCATGCATGAAAAATATTATTTTCAAAACTTAATTTTCTCTTTTTATATAAATGTAGAATTTTAAAAGCAATAAAAAATCTCAAAAAATTTTTACAATTAAAAAAAAAAAAAAAAAAAAAAAAAAAAAAAACACAGCTTTTAAAATTAATAAGGTTTGTATTTCTACTTGTTACACTGCACTTTTAGCTATTTCATGTTTTTTTAGAAGGAAAAAAAGTAACACACCCTAAATAAAATAATCAATTATAGCATACTTTCAATATGGTCTTATATCCTCACACTTATTCCTTTGTCGCCCAATGTGTACAATATACTGAAAGGTTACTAAACACACACACATAATTTACATATGTGTACATGTAAATTCAAAACCTGCTTTCTAAAATATTTAAAGAAGTGCAAGTTTTGACTTGAGAAGTATGAATGAGTTAATTTTGCCAGTGTCTCAATTTGTCCAACAGTTAATGTTTAGGTTGTCTATTTCTGGAAAATTCTTTATGTTTCATATAGTTTTTTTAGCTTTAATGTTCCATATTTTTAATAATATTTGATTCATTGGCAGAATATGTTGGCATCGCAATAAATGAATTAGCTGATTCTCCAGTAAAATCAGCAGCTGGAAATATAATTTTTCACTGGATATTTCCTGAGGACCTTACTAATAAATTAAAAGAAAATACAAGAAAAAGATTGATGAGCATGTGGAAAATATGCTTAGGAATTTATTCATTTAAATATCTTTAAAGATAGTCATCGACTCCTTTCTGCAAATTGAAAAATAAATGGCCGACTTTCAAGATTTTGCACAAAAACATACTAAACTAAATGTAATCTATGCATTTTAGCATTTTCAAATGCTAAAATGCATAGATTTGGTCTAGCCCCAACACCTTTATGTCTATAATGCAATATACCAGAAACCTTGGAATATATTTTGTTCTAATGTATGAAATTTTGAGCCAATAAATAAATTAATTTAGAGAGTTAAATAAATTAGTTTAGAGTGTTTTCAGACATAAGGTTTTATATTTTTTGTTACACATTTGATCTGATTGAGTATATGAGTTACAAGACTATAACAATTCATTATTAATTAAAAGTCTTGTAACCTTGTTGTTTAATTTTCTTCTGTATTGTTTCTCATTTATAATAAGTGTTATTCAAAAAATTTTTTAAATCATTTTTCCAATTTTAATGTGTTGTGATTTAGTTGATCAATAGATTCATTTTTATTGTGCTTCATTTCATTTCTTCTTTTGGTGGCCAGAAATATTGTGCACCATTTTCTTTCATTCATAATCCTGTTCAAAACTCCATGTGATCTTTCATATTTGACAGGCTATTGTGGATTAACAAATTTTGGGCTTTTTCATTACAAAGATTTGTTTTTCATTATGTTATAATTTATCATTCTTCTGTGTAAATTTTGTTCATTTGAATCAATTGGGATAAAGCAGCTTATGTAAACATAAATTTCAAAGCCCCTCTTCAAGTCAAATTAAAATATTTAAATAAAATACTCTGATTGAATATTTGCATATTATTTAATGGAATAAAATTTAGTGAAAGGTGTATATCATAAAATTTTCCACATTTAAATTATATTAGATATATACTCAAAAACACGGTTAAGAAAAAAAGTATTTAAACTTACAGAAAGATTAACAGGAAGTAGTAACTGGTCATTTTTGGCACAATTATGAAAATAGAGGCTATATAACCCAACTGCATCTTCATTTTTCATGATTACGATGAACTAAAAGAGAAAAATTATGTATAACAATTTAGTCCTAGAATTATCAAAACATCATGTACATAATACAGTCAAAAAATAATAATAATAAATAAATAAATATACTTTAAGATTTGTTATTTTTCTTCTGTGTTCTTCAATTTCACTTTTGAAAGGTATTTTGAAGGAGCCACAAGTATTTGGAGAATTCTCTAAGGTAGAGGTTTCTTTTACAGTAGTTGCAGCCTTTTCTTTCATAGAAGGTTCAGTTACTGGATTATTCCCTTTATCTTTCTCTGATGGCTTCTTTTGGTCTAACATTTCTTGTTCTAAAATAAAGGACAAAACATATATAACAATCATCTTCACCAGTATAAACACAAACAGACCATTGGATTAATTAACTTTTTCATTAATACCGTATCAAGGTCAAAAATAACATCATACAATATGTGTTGTTGCTTTCAAATGCCAGGCACTCTATCTGAGCCCATTCATAACTGGGATAGCAACTATGTAGCAGATATAGCTTTACCCAGGATGTGTCACAAGCAACCTTCATACATTATTTATGCTAAAATATCTTTAAAATACGAGCATTACAATCAGCTAATCAGAATAAAACAATTATTCTAAATTAGAAAAAATTAATATTATAATTTTGAATCGTTCACATTACTTCCATTATAATAAATGCTTGCAGATAAATGAATATGGTTATTAAAATTTAAAAAATATTGGTAAAAATATATCTAATTTAAATAAAATATGCCAGAAAATCATAAATTAAATAGTAAATATAATCCCCTATAAAATTAATGCAAATATAATTGATATTTCTCTAAAAAATAAATATGTAGTTGTAGATTGAATTAGTTTTAATTTATAATTGGCTGAAATTGTAATAATTTTTTCAGATTGCTAAAATAGTCCACTAAATTAATTGTGATTTATTTCTAGGCTATTATACTTTTGTTTAATGTATTGTATTTATTAATGTATGTAATAAATTCTGATTTATTTAAATTACAGCAGAACTATCTAAATTAATTTTTAAATCCATATTTTGTAAAAAACCCTTTAACAATTTTTTTTTAATGTTACAAACAATTATGAATTTTATTCAACTTCAACTATTATCAATTTTAATAATTTAATTTCTATTTAACTTATTCAATTTTAACTATTATATATTTAATCATCTATCATCCCAAGTACTGCATTGATTTATAGTTATCATTATTTCACTTCATAAAAAATTTCATATATTTAGATAAAAAGACAACATTTTTTAAAAGCTTACACATATAATTTTCACACAAGAATACACAAGCTGTCCAGAAATGCAATTTACATGAAACATAATAATAAAACTCATCCAAATTATTCCTCAACCTTAGTAACAGAATTACAAAACCAAAAGTTATTCCTTTTCAATCAAAATGAAATATTATGGTTTCTAAGAAAAATATCAATTAATGTCAATCGCTTCCCATTTCTGATAATTTATTCCCAAGAAAATTTAAAATAAGTAATTAGTGAGATATAATAATTTTAACTGAATTAAAAATAATACACACTAAAGTTTAATAAATAAATTTATAGAATAATCCCACAAAGCAATAATATATTCTTGAAACAAAAGTAAATGTATGCCATTATAAGGCTATTATTTTTATTTTTTTTTTGTTCAATTTAATTAATAATGGTGCTGTAAAAAATTATGAATTGTTTTATAACAAAATGCATTGAAATCAACTTTTCAACAAGTAATATCAACAAAATTTAATTTTGGTAGAATTAAATGAAATAAAAATTATACATTATCTACACCAAACATTATGCATTTTTATATCATTTCTTTTTTTTATTGATTATAACAATTTGACATCAAAAATGTGTAATGGAATTTCAAATTCTACAGAAACCATAAATGCTCGTAAGAAATATATTGCATCAATGGTTTCCAACTTTTAACTTCCGAGTACTCCTTGCGATTAAAGAAAATATTGTTGCCCCCTTCATTTTACAATGCAGTTGTAATTTTGACTTAGATTTTGTTTAGAATTAAATAAAACATGAATAAGTTTTAAATAACTAATAACATATCCTATATATTATAACTTAACAATTAATTTAAAATGCTTGCTAAATATTAAAATGAAGCAAAAATTCTCCATGAAAAAATTAAATATAAAAATTCATATTTACATCCTATTTCAAATGAAAGCATCCTAAAAATATTAGAATCAAGGAACTCTTAATTTTAATATTTTGCTTCATAGCTAACAATACAGAATAGCTGTTTTTGTAGAAAGAAAATAGGACACTCAAAATTGTTTGCTTAAAACTGAAATGTCCTTGTTAATGTTCATTTAAAATTCTAACCAGTTTATAATTTAGTACGGGAAAAAATTACTTTATACAGTAAAAGCTCTTATTTTATTTTTAGTGATGAAGTTTTATTCGTTTTTATTTGTATTGGGGAAGGAGGGAATCCAAGACTAAACATAGGGAAAATATATAACTTTTACAAATTAAATTGCTGTAAAAAATTTCTATTCCTTTTTTCAGAAATTCCATCCCTGATTTCCTGCTTTAAATAGTTATAATAATTATGAATCAATGTCTTCAAATGTTTTTAAAGGATTTTTGTAAAAAAATGCATTAAAAAAATTAGTATGCTGTTACTTTTTCAATTTGACATATTTTAGTTCAATATATATATTTTTTTATTATTATGCTATGCTTCTGTTTTTACTTTTAGTGATGCAATTTTGTTCATCTTGTAGTTACAGGAATAATAAACTCTAAGGCTAAAACATGGCTAGAACTTACAAATTTTGTAAATTAACTTGCTATACAAATTTTTTTCAGAAATTTCATCCCTAGTTTCATGCATTAAATCGTTATAAAAATACGATATAAATTTTGAGTGAATGAAAATTAATTAGAGATACATCTCTTTTGAAAATTTTTTTTTTAACACAACATTGTTTATAATTTGTAGCTGTTACTTCCAAAATTTAGTCACAGTTATTTTTACAATTTTTTAAAAATACAAAATTAAATTTGCAAAATTTCAAAGAAATATATCATATTTAGATGAACAATTTGGAAATTTAATTTCTCAAATAGATCTGATCTCTTGAAATTTGTTTTACAATTTCATTATTCTTTAGTTTTTTAAAAGAAATTAAAGTTTATCTTTAATTTGTAAAAATAAATCTTTCTAATATTCCCAAGGTGCCCCTGGAAAATCTTATCAATCCTCAAAATAGCCAATAAATAATTAATTCTCAACAATAAATTTTAATTTAGATTTAAAGAATTTCAAACCTTTTTTTTCATCATCTTCCTTCACAGAACGCTTTTGTTTAATCATACTGTGAACTTCACTAATTTGATGGCTCATTTCTTTTTCTGGTTGTAGTTTATCAGAATCTGTAAAATTTGACTTTATTTCTAAAAAGGGCAGCAAACCACTGCAATTAACCAGGAGCCTAGAAAAAAAAATAATAAACTCAAGCATTTAAGTTCAGTATGAATAGTAAAAAAATGTCAAGTAACAATGTTTGTAAAATCAACTTCTAAACAAGTACTTATTTTTTATAAATATTAAAAATATATTGTTTTGATTATCTAAATTACATAAGATGGAGCTGATTATTAAAATCATAGGACAATAAATGTCCTTTTTCTTTATACACAAACTTTATTTCTTAAATACTGAAAAAAAAAAGAAGAAAAAAAATGAAATACATTTACTATAAACATATAAATTGCTTTTTTAAATATTTACCAAAGCTTATTATTATTTGCTTTTTTTATTATTTTCCAGATAATTCAGTTATTCTGCGATTTATTATTAGAGTAATAATTCCACAAGTAAGGGGGGTGTTTAGCGACAGATTAAAAATTAATTAAAAATTTTAATAATTACTGATTGTGTTTGAGGTCTAGGAGAAAAGATACAATCTGGACATTTCCATCAGTTGTCAAAGCATCATCAGCAAGAAAACATTTATTTTGTTGACTCTCCTGAAACATTTGAGAGAAAAAAAAAATATATTACTTGGCTTATATTATTAAAAATATCTTACTTAATAAGATTTGAATGTAAATTACTAACTATTTAAATTAAAGAATTTCATTAAAAATTTAAAACATGTTAACATTTTAGTTTATAAAAAAAACATTATTTAGCATTATAATCTTACATACCATATATGGGGTAATGCTATCACTGACAGTTTTTGTCAAGGTAAACCCAAGCTAAAAAAAAAAAAAAGTACTCTTATTATAATGAAAATTAACAATATTAAAATCAGATATCAAGATAAGATTAATAAACACAAATAAAAGCAATTTATTTGATCACAAAATAACACTATACTCAGATTTAAAACAATTTATAATAGAATAGAGTCTGAAAACTTTTAACAAAAAAAAAATTTTTTTTTCAATAATATACTTTTTTTCTCTTTCTGCAAATATAAATTTTTAGTACTGTTATCTCACTAGTGTTGAAGAATATTTCTAATAAGGCATTTTCTACAAGTAAATAAACTTTTGGCAATTTACAAAATTTTATTTG
The DNA here is from genome assembly GCA_021605075.1 of Caerostris darwini. Taxonomy (NCBI): domain Eukaryota; kingdom Metazoa; phylum Arthropoda; class Arachnida; order Araneae; family Araneidae; genus Caerostris; species Caerostris darwini. Next base: position 429,345 of record BPLQ01015536.1, read on the forward strand.
GACTTCTTGCATGTAATTATTCTAATAAATAATTATCAAAAGCTTAATTTTTAGCTTGAATTCTAATATTTCTACAAAGGATAGATTGAGATAGGAGACGATTAATAAAATAAAGCAAGCAGCAGCCCAGAACTAAACTTTTTTTTTTTGCAAATTTTGATTATTTAATTTTTTTTTTTCGTCTGGATAACTTTGATTACAGTATTATTTTGATGGGGGAGGAGGAATTTAATTCTTTAAAATAGTTTAAAGAAAAATCTTTCATTAATGTTGCAAATTTCTTTTAAAAAATTGTCATAAATTAATTTTAAATAATTAAGTTAACAAAGTTGCAAATAAAAAAAAAATTAGAACAGCTGAAGCAATTGGTACATATTTTAAAAATCTAAGATCAATTTACAAATGTAGTCCTGGAACATTATGCACTGGTCCTGCACATTGCATTTTCTTACTAACACAAAATAATTCTTACTCACAAAAAATATTTTTATTCTTGATATATATATATAAAATCCCTCTTATAAAATTGAATTAAGCATGCTAATAATAACTGAGATTAAGGTGGCTGATTTTTTTTCTTTTCTGGTGATTGTTAAAAATGTTTACTAGCCCATATTATTAAAAAAAAAAAAAATTGAAATCAAAGATTTAATATGAATATCAAATTAACTTGTATTTGTTGATGTAGTATCTTTTATTTCACAGAGTATTTTCATACAGGTAAATAATTTCAAAAATGGAAAGAAGAAAAATAAATTTTTGAATATCAAATTTAATGCAAATCAAATTCTTTTTTGTAAATATATTCTATTTTATGTAGGTTTCATATTTATCACGATGAAAAATATATTTTCTTGTTTTATAAAAAGTCGCGGAAGATACAATACGCTACGTCTAACCTTTTTGACTTGTTAAAAAAATTTGCAAATCCAAGTAATAGAATTAAAAACTTACATCTAAAAGTAAAAATATAATTGAATAAAATTACCTTTGGACTATATTTATCAGAAAGCGTCAAATATTTCAAATGCACTTCCAATTTTCCTCCAGCCAAAAAGCCAAAAGTTGATATTCGAAAATAGCTTCTGTCATCATTCTAAAGAATAATAACAAAACACCTTTGAAAAATACACAATTAAAATCATACAATTAAAATTATTTTATCACTCTTTACACGTCTTTGAATAAATATTACTTTGCATTATTATATTTAATTAATTTATAAGTAATTTTTAATAATTAATTCTTTTATAACACAAAACAAGATTTTTATTAAGGAATGCATCAATTTTACATTATATCCAGTTTACAATATAAAAGTAGATAAATTTCAAGAAATCTTTATTTTGTTAAAAGTTATTATTTATCTGTACCATTATTATTTTATTACTGATAAATGCACTAGAAAACAATAACTAAAATAAAATGTAATATATTTACAAACTGTTTCATATACCCTTGGAGGGTCATTCAAATCAAATTGAATTTACAAACTAATTCGATTTTTAATACATTGCAATCTGTTAGACATTGATTCAATGGACTATTTAAAAGAATTTAAGAAGATATATTCTCATTTCTTTTTTAGTTTCTATTTTTATTTAAGGTTGCTTTATGATTCATAACTGATTTGATATTTGACAATGCTGTATATACATATTTAACTTATGGACATCTTGGCTTGTGTTTGATATTATTTTGTGAAAACCAAAATTTGTCAATATTTTCAAAGTGGTCTTAATACAATAGAATTGGTTATAGAATAGAATAGCATATTAAATTAATTTCATAATATTGTTATGACAATATTGTATACAATATTATGACAACATCCTTATTAAAAAGTACAAATTCTTTTAATTATTTCTTAGTTTCATAATACTCACTTGTCCGTGAAGACATACCTCTCCTCAGTGAGAAATTACTAATCATAGTGGGACAATATGCATGACCACAAAAAAATTGATCAAAATTAAAGTAAGGTATTCACATTTACTACCTTGAAGAAATATGATTTAGAGGAGGAAATTTTAAATTGTATTCACCAAAATATTACAATTTTGACTAAAAAACTATTAGCTATTTAAATACTTTGAAATTATCTTTAGGAAGAACCACATCATTGTAAGAATTATAGTTTCTAGAATTTTTTTTGCTAATATTAACAGAAAAGCATTCACACATATACTCAAAATTTTGATACACTTTGTAACGAATTATCTTATAGTATCTGTAATATTTGCATATATTTATCATAACTGGACTTTGAATTGCCAAACTGATATTAAAACATGTTTTGAGCTAGAAGAAATTAAAAATTAAATGAATGGAATAACAGTTTTAGATTATTTTAAAAGAAATTTAAGAATGAATCTAATAATTAAACATATATGAGTTACAACTCAAAAATTATATTATTATTAAATCAATGGTCAGTATGTTATATAAACTATCTCTAGCAGACCATCTGTTTGAGTTGCCCTATCAAAACAATATATATATTTAAACAAATGAGTTCTCTTATCAAAATGACATATACTTTAAATATATGTAAATTAACACTTGTTCTCAAACAACAGATAATGCATCCATTCAATTAACTTTCAAATACACAGCCAATGAAGTAATAAAAAGAAGTATATGCATTTCTACTCTTTTCATTACACATGAAATTGAAATTCTCAAATAGAATACTGATTTTTTTTAATGATAGTGTCTTCATCTATCAAGTGATTTTAATGATCTCTTTATCTATCACATCAATTTACATATAATTATTCATAATCTTTTCAAAAACTCACTAACTTGCTAATGTTGTTATAAATGCCATGAATTTTTATTTGGAAATTAATGATTAAATTTGATTTGGGTAGACTTTTACTTAACAGTTGCCAAATTAATAAAAAAAATTGTGACTATATGGAGCAGTGACTATAATTTTTAAATATAAGTGCAATTATTTGTTTGAAAAATTATTCATAAAATAAGAATAATTTCAAACATTTACTTTTAATAAAAAGATCTGTAGAATTCTACTAGCATATATGCTTTTGCCTGAAAAACTTAAAAGGCAAAGTTTTAATATGTGGCATATAAAACAGTAAATTATCCATTGGGTTTTAAACACTCTTTGCCACCATAGTATAGAACATTAATATTTGTGACTCTGCTGTTTTGTAGGAATTTTTATAAATTTTCTACTAAATTAAGGTTATTTAAAGGATTAAATAATTGAAAAGTCAAGTTGATGTGTTTTTTCATTTATTATTTGCACTAATTTTAATATGTATATGTGACAGTATCTTTAGAAGTATATTTATCATATGAAAAGTCATTTATTTGTGCACAATACAGAAAATGTCAAGGAATTATGAAACAACAACAAAAAAATTTAAAATAAACATCACTAAGTTCTACTACTACTTATGTAAATTATCACTAAAACAGTAGTTTAGAATAATTTATGATTACTTCAGTACAAAGAACATAACAAAGATTAAAAATAAATAAAATGAGTTTCTGAGGAATCGAGATAAAACTGAAAAGAAAAGCATCGACTGTAAGGACTGGTTGTGATCATTTGTTCAAAGAGAAACTGTAAATAAATTTGATAATTAAGATCGTTCTTTTTTCTATGTAATTGAAAAGTTTTCTTCAATCAGCTATAAATAAATTTTTAATTGGTAATCAATAATGTTTATTAAAACTGAAAAGAATTTATTTCAATAAAAAATTACTTTTTCTTTATTTAAATAAAAAAAGTACAGTTTAATAAAACTTACAATTAAAGTTAAATGATGACTTCTAGAAATTACAGATAAGATTTGAAATGATATTAATAATAAAGTATAAATAAGATTCTGCAATTGCATGTTTCTTAATTTGCGACAACGTAAACAAATATTTATTAGTAATGCAGAATTGATACGCCAAATCAAGTTTTTAGTTCACTTCATTCCTTTATGACGAAAAGCAAGTTGAGAAAAAAAAGTGCTGCATAATCTCTATTTAAATACTAAATAACATTTGTAATTTTTAAAACAATAAAATCTTCAAAAATTAATTGTAGCTTCTTATAATTTAAACTTTTTTTTTAAAATCATGTAAGATTTGTCAATATATTTGTTCTTGTACAGTCATTACTGACAACAATTATATCTAAATTTCGATTGGCGTAGAAAGTGCACGAAATTCCGCCCAACTCATGACGTAAGGATTTCACATGGGAAAGTGAAAATTCTTATTGGTTACTTCCAGTACCTCTTGTATTTTGTGCCTTGCTCAATCGATTTTATTTTTTCCAGATTGTTCTACGTGTTACTCGAAGCTCTAGAAGTTTCGTGTGGAAACTGGTTAGTTCTGTGGGTGATATAAGTATGGATTTTCGCCGCATTCCGTTTCAATTTTCGACTACCGATCCTGTGAAGCGCCAAGAGGAATTACAAAAGCGATTTGGTTTTCCTGCGAAGAAAGATAAGATGCATGTTGATTTTGCAAATCGCGGTGCAATGGTAAGTTGGAATATTTTCGTCTTTTAATTTAAACATAACGGTATTAATGTTTTTGAACGTTCAGTTCTTTTGTGAGAATATAAAAGAAATGTTAGATTCGTTATTTTTATGTGTTAAGAATTGAGCTTTTTTCGTAACTTTTGTGTGAAGATTATTGCTTCGATAACTTCGTTTTATCAAATCAAATTTTATTTTGTAAACTTTAGATTATTATTAAAATTATTTATAACTAGTCTTGACTTGTGGTCAAGTCTTTCTTTTTTATATTCAAACATTAATATAGGTTTTGATTTCGAGAATTAAAACTTTATATAGCTATACAGAATTGAAAATTAATATTATTATTTTAAATAGATAAAACTTTAGTATTTAATAGTTTAAGGATTTCAGTTTACCACTTTTTTTTTTTTTGTACATATTCTTAAACTAGTTTATTTTTACAGGGCACTGCTGCTGATAACTTTTCCTCTAGTCCTCGCCTTCAGCATAGAGTACCGATATTTGTTGAAGGCTCGTCTGAACCAGTTAAGTCAAGTGTTGATTCGCGAAACATTGACAGTGGAAAAAAGCCTCAAGTACGAATTGTGCCTATTCAGATTGAAGGAGAAAATCCTACTTCCAGAAGGCACCGACATCATTCCGATTCATTTGAAACTGCTAATGGAATGGTAAATAGAACCGGAAGTTTTGTTCCTGAAGAAACATTCAAGCATCCTGTTCCTGATGCATCAAAGGCTCCACGAGTTTGTAATATTCCTATCCAGATTGTAGAAAATAATGACGACAAACCTACTTCTCCTATGAAGTCCTCGAAGGTTAAATCTTCAGAGAAACAAAAAGTTTCTGGAGTAAAATTGAATGGTTGCAGTGCTTCTAAGGTTGCTAAAGTATCTGAGAAAAAAGAAACTCCAGAGGAACTGGCATTGAAAAAAATTGAAAATGTCTTGGAAAAACTAAAAGGATATCATGAAGATATTGAAAAATTCACTGGAACTGTTAAAGATAAGCAGTATAGATACTTGGATGAAATGTTGACAAGATGCATGCTAGATTTGGATGTAATTGACACAATGGGACTAGAAACTGTTAGATTATCTCGTAAAGCTGCAGTGAAGAAAGTTCAAGCGAGTCTGGACTTGCTGGAATCCAAGGTCGACGTTCCTAAACCCATGGAAGTAGATCTGCCAGCAGATAAAGTTGAAGGGGAAGAAATAAGTTCTAATAACTTTGAGCAAAATGAAGTTATAGAACCTGATAATGTTGACATTGAACGGGAAGTGTCAGTGGACAAAGAAAACTTCGAAAATCAAGAACAAATTGTAGAAAATATTAAGCATGACGGAGATTCCAAAATGGATGTAGAAACTGAATGTGTAAATATTCTAGAAAATGAAGAAATGGTTCATGGTGAACAACAAATTTCTACTGGTAACATAAATGTCTCAAAAATTCAAGCTGAAACTGTAAATGAAAGTGTCGATAAAGAAATTGGTAAACCAATAGAAGTTGATGAATCTGATACTATGTCTTCAGTTTCACTTGCTGAACTTACTGTTGAGGAGCCTATATCTGACGTTTCCCTGGTGGATGGTTCGGAAAAGGACTTGAAGTGTAATCCTGATGTGTCAAGTGAAAGTGAAAAACAATTAGAAATTGAAACAAATGAAAGGACGGACTCTAATCTTGAATTGGGGATGTCTGAAACATCTGTCATTCCAAATCCAGTAGTCGTTCCTGATTCTGACAAAACTGTAAATTCTGAGTCAGTATCTAATTCTACTGTTTTAGACTCGGAGTCCATAATTTCTAGTTAATCGATGTAAATTTATGTTTCTTTATACTATGTCTAATAATATTATATCTATTTATTTTATATATGTTTGTCTATTAATATTTCTCATGCTTGTAAATAGCTCATAGAGTTAATCAATAAATATTGTTCATTTGTTCTGTCATTCAGTTGTATGTAATTTTCTGACTGAGGCTTACTTTGGTTTAGGTTCTAGATTTGTTTCATTTAGAAAGTTACTTTGTTTAAATTTGCTGATAAAAGTAATTAATGGTATTGTAACTTATTTTGATCACTGAAATATCATTTAAATTTAGTTATATGATTTTATCTTAATTAAATGTTTTAAATTAATAAATACTAAAAAATTTTTGTTTAATATATGTAGCAAGGCATATAATATATAGATAGCATTTTAGTAATTAAGGACAATATGTATAGAATTAAGAAATTAAATTCATAAGTTAAAAAACTATTGGTGTAATTCATAACTTATTAAATAAATTTTAATAAAAATAGAAAGAAATTTTAAACAGTGATGCTGAATAAATTATTTTGTACAATAGTCTTGTCACTAAATTATTTGTAGAAATAATTAAACTGAATTATTGAGGAAAAATTTAAAAACATCAGTAATTTAAGTATTCTACCACTAAGGTACTAGATGGTCAAACATACGGAACTTTTTATACTAACATATCTAGCCAAAGCATGGATTCAAGTTATGTTGACAATGTGAACAACATGCTAATGCTAGGATGTTTCTGAACTGTAGTCTTTTCTAGGAGCCCTTCCTAAATTGTGCAATATATGAGAAACATAAACTAAAAAGTCATAATTATTAAATTTTGAAATATTTGAACTATATAACCTTGATAGAATATGTGTTTCTAATTATATATGTCTTTGAAAGATTAATTAATCTTACTTAAGGATTATATTAAAATGAAATGTTTCTTGATTAGATGGTGAAAACTTCCTCATATTATAAAAAATGGGTTAATCTAATAAACTCTAAAAATCTAACATGTAGATCAGAAATATGCTGTTAGTATTTAAATTTTGTATTGAGGAGAGGAATGTATTTTCTAGAATAAATTCATCCAATAAAATATTTCTTAAGTGACTTGGATGGGAAAACATAAAATTCTATAATAAGACTTAATTTCATGATCACTCCTTTTACTGTCTTAAAAAATTAATGAGGTTATGAAAAATGAAGCCAGATCCCTTAGAATAGAATGTTTAAAATGATTTATATTTAAGACTTATTTATTAACATGCCATATTGTATTGCTTCTTAGTAATTGAACAGAAAAATGAGAATAACTGTCTATTCAGAAAAATTAAGGGAATTGAAAAAAAAAAAACTTATGAAATGCAGAACAAAGGTTTATGTATATATATACTAAGCATCAAAATAAAATGTGGATAATTGTTTGTTGTAAGATTTAGATTATAAGTGAACAATGATTTTCATTTTTTTTTATATTTGTTTATTATAACTGAATTCAAATGCTTGGCAATATCTTGAATTGCTTAGTTAATAGTTGGGTCTTGTTTTAGCATCCTTTATTTAGTTGGTATTTTTATTTTTACCAATTTTTTAAATAAATTTTATCTTTCAAAACAGCTTTTGACTAACAGAAATGATTTTTTCCAATAGATACTTATACAGCATGGGCGGGCAATTGATAGTCAATTTTTTAATGTACAGTGAGCCATAAAATTGAGTATACACCCCTAAAACTTTTAGACTTCTTTCAATTACAAATTAAATATTGATTTAAATAGATAAATTTTTTTATCCTAGATACTTTAACCTCTGCTTTACCATCCTATAATAACACAATTCTATAGTTGACTTATTAATTACGAAAAAAGTTAAGCAATTTGAAGAAAAGATAGAAAACCATGCCACAAAATTGAGTATGCACTTCTTATATTTGTAAATTATGCCACCACTTTTTTTAGTTTCAAATTTTCTTTAAAGAGTTTCAGGAGTAGCTGCTGCTTATAACACATGCTATTGCACTTCAGTGCTTTTAAATACTATTTTTTCTCATTAAAAAGCGTAAAATGAGCTCTCGTAGAGAAACTACTGAATCTGAGCGTTTATTGGTTGTAAAATGGTCGGAAGAGGGAAAATCTCTTCGAGAAATCGCTTCGTTGATTGGTGTAACTCATGGTAGTGTCCAAAAAATGCTACAGAAGTATAAAAAAACTGAATATGTGGTCAATATTCCTGGATGAGGATGTAAAGGAATACTGAGTACTACAGCGAAGAGGAAGATCATTCACTCAGTAAAGAAAGATCCGAGGGTGAGTGCCTCTAAACTAGCTTTATCGATGTCCTCTACAATCGGGAAAAAGATCTCAGTTGAAACAATTCGACGTACCCTTCACCAATATGGGTTTCATGGCCGTACACCAATACGAAAGCCACTCATCAAGTATGTGAATAGACAAAAGAGAGTGATTTTCGCCAAAGAATATCGTTTAAAACCTATTTCTTTCTGGAACACTTCTCTGATGAAAGTAAGTTTAATCTTTACGGAAGCGATGGACGATTTAAAATATGGAGAGAAGCTGGGAAAGCACTGGCACCATTAAGACAGTCAAGTTCGGAGGTGGATCTGTCCTCGTTTGGGAGGACAGATCGGCTGGTGGAGTTGGAGAGCTTGCTTTTATTGATGGTATTATGGACAAACATGTATATTTGGGGATTTTAAATGATAACTTGGAAAAAAGTGGCAGTAAGTTGGGGCTTGGGTCAAGCTTCATATTCCAGCAGGACAACGACCCCAAGCATACAGCGAAGATTGTGCAGTTATACTTGCTGTATCATTGCAAGAAGCAATTACACACTCCAGACTTAAACGTCATCGAAAATTTGTGGTTGCAATTAGAGAAAGCTGTACATGAGCACGAAATCACAAGCAAGGAAGTTCTCAAGAAGGTTCCGAGAGAAGAATGGGCTAAAATTTCTGTTGAAACCACTAAAACTAGTAGAATCTATGTCCAGAAGATTACAAGCTGTAATTCAAGCAAAAGGTTATGCAACAAAATATTAATTTGTACGTTAAAAGGAAATTAATAAAGGTGTATAATTTTTGTGGTGGTGTTTTTCCTCTCGTCTCAGATCTCTTATTTTTTTTCGTAAAAGATAAATAAATGTAACAATTTTATAAGTATAGTACAGTAAAGCATAGACTAAAGTATATAAGGTAAAAAATGCAATCATCTTAAAGCAATATTTAATTTGTAATTGCAAAAAGTTTCTAAGGTCTATACTCAATTTTGTGGTTCACTGTACATTCAATCACAATTATTTAGATGATCCATATGACAAAGAAGGAAAAATAAATCCTGATGTGAAATAACTGGAATAAAAGGCCACAAAGTAATTCTTTTAATAAAAATATTCATAATTAAATGTATATTTACACCATTAGGTTAAATTAGGACTCTGTTAGTAAAAACTGGCTTATTAATGTTTCATATATTTTCAGTCTTGAACATATTATGGACATTTTTTTTGTACACAGGTTACAAAATCACTCCTTTTTAAGTATTGAATTTGAATATAATATAACCATATTTTAAGAATGAAAATTTATTATAATTATTTCACTTAATCAAATTAAAATATTTTTGTAACAAATTTTCTTATTTTTTGTCTTGAGAAAACTTTAGTATACCTTCTTGTATAAATGTACTTTTTAAAATTATTATATATCTGTTGTTTACTTCTAACATTTCTATTTTAAACATAAAATTTACACAAATATGTTTAAAGGGCTATGAATTTGTCATATCACTCGATATTTTTAAATCCTTCCTCTACATCCACATGAACTAATTCACAGCAAATATTCTAACCATTTTTTTCTATTAAATCAGCCAACATTTAAACCTTTCTTTTACACTCTCAATCTGATAAAATCACTTGAAGAATTGGACATATTCAATCTCCTCAATAGTTCATCTATTTTTAACAAATTATGACATGTCAAAAAATTGTTGGCATTATATTCATGAATTATGTAATAAAGGAAAATCTAGTTTCATAAAGCATGAAATTTCAAAATATAAATCAATTATCCAACATCAATATTTTTGAAAATTTTAGTATACTATGAAAACCTATCTTAAAAATGAATTTTTTTTCAAGTCTAAGTGCAGATTACCGAGTTAGACATAATAAAAAAATAAATTGCAATATACCAACAACTTTCTCCTTGCAATTAATAGGAAATAATAAGAAAACTAAATAAATAAAAAAAAAATTAGAATACATTATATTTTCTTGAGTCTATTTCCTGAAATATATCAATCTTAAGAATATATACTTAAATTAATTTAAGAGAAAGAAAAAAAATCATATGTAATAATAAACATTTAATTAAAAAAAAAAATTTTTTTTAAACGTGCAAAATGACAGATTAGTGTTTATATATATATTTTTTAAATAATAAAGGAAAGATTTTATAATATTAAAAGAAATATACGAGATAATTCCATTCAATTTGGTCTAGAAAATTCTTTATTTTGTTATTTATTTTTAAAAAAAATAATTTTATGTTCCTATAAAAATGCAAAGTCTTCTTAAAAACATTATTTTAAATCTAATTTGTTTGCAGAAAACACAAGCAAAAGCTAAATAAAAAATTTTTGTTTCATATGAAGTAACAAAAAAATTTTTTTCTTTTTAAAAGATATTTAAAATTTAATTAGAAGTGCTAGACACATAGACAGAAAATGCAACTGTGTCATATGAGGTGGCTAAATATATAAATTTGCTATTTTAAGATATGCATTAAATTAAAGATTTTTGTATACTGTCTTTTATGAAGGCATATATAATAATTATTATATCCCGGTAAGAATATTTCAAAAATAAAATCTTGAGAAATTTTAAATAAAATTGCAATTTAAGTCGCACCATATGCATAACTAAAAAAATTGTTAAATATGGCATACCTAACAATAAAAAGTTTCTCCTAATTTCAAAGCACCAATATTTCGTTTAATCCTCCCCCCCTTCATGTGAGTTGCATTGAAATTAAACCCAATTTTTATTTTAATTAAAAAAATATACACAATTTTTTGCATAAAACTTAAAAAGATTAGGATAGTTATTTTTTAATTACAATATTAATTAAAAACACTTAACATTTTTTTTTCCAGAGCTTTATTAAAGACAACAATTACAGAAAAGTGCCTTTGTAAACATTGTGCATTGCTGCCATCACCACGTTTTATAAACCACTGCTGTAGTTTGCAAAGAACATCAAGAGTTTTACAGTCACTTCTCATTGCAGCTCTGAATATAAACTTTATCTTCACTGAATAGGTTATTACAACTATGACACACTGCATTGTAAGCATCATTGTTAGGATGTACACAAACTTTTTATAATATATTTAGGCCTCGGCAGGTATCTATATTTAAAACATCAAAGTGGTATTTAAAGATATGAAGGTTAAACCACACATAGTAAGTCAAAAATAGCTTTCTTTGTTGATGTTGATGAGATTATTTCTTTCCTTTTTTCAAATTTAGACAAATAGGTATGTATTATTTTAACTCAATTTGACACTTTGAAAGCTTTTTCTTTAAAAAGTACTTTTTTTTTTTAACCAGCAACTGAGCATCTCTCATTTAGTTTATGTACATAAGTAAAAATATTTGACTGGAAAGAAGAATCACTAAATGCATAAGTTTGACAACCACAATCTACAAAACTATGCAATATTTCACACACATACACACACTAAACTGTACAATTTACTAACTGCTAATCAAGAGTTCATTAGTACTTCAACAATAAGATATATTAGTATCTTAAGATAATGATCACAGGTCCATCTTATAAAAAGAATTTTTAAATTAATATAACACACACAATGATTTTAAAACAATAATGTGCAAAGTCAAGAGATATACAAATTTTAATACTCTGTTAATTAAGTAATAAAGTTATATAATGAAACTTAAAATTCTCTTTCATTCACTGAGATTTCTAAATTCAGAAAACTGTCATGAAATTTTTATGAATGATAGATATACATGATTATATAATATATATATATATAACCAGAACATTAAAACATAAAATTAAGCAAATAAAAAAACTTTTTCTCAGAATATATAACAAACAATAATTTATGACTATTCTTTTAACAGAAATCACACATAAGAAACATCAGTGATATGTACACTAACTCAACCCCCCTCCTCCCCCATTTGAACAATATTTTACAATCGGGTAAAATTCCGACAAGCAATAATGATTCGAAGACTTTTGATAAGGCCGATTATTATTTCCAATAATTACAAAGAATTGAAGTTCATAAAATTTTCATGGAGGAATTATCATTTAAAGATGTAAATATAAAATCTAAAAGACATTTCATTCACTTTTGAGCAATTGTAATAAAATATTTTTTTTAAAATTTACAAACTCATTAGGCAGAATTCCTCGGTCACTATTAAAAATGTACAACATGTTTGTGTCGGTAATTTCATTTTAATTCTAAAATACAATAAGGCAGCAATTTGTTCTAAATTCTCTTATATATTACACATAGAATCAGATCAAAATTAAAACTTTGCCACTTAAAATCAATATTTTCTTGTACAAGATTGTTAATTTTTTTAAAAAAATATTACACTGAACACTTCAAATGGTTTTTTGCATTGCCAATAAAATATTACATTTTAATATGTTGTCGGCAGTAGAGCACCTCCAGTAAAGCTTATCTACAAGAAAGGAACTGGTTAAATTAGAGGATTATGTATATTTAAAAACTATCTATCATAACTATTTCTGTAAATTTTATTTAGAAGATACTATCAGCCTATAAGATTACATATTTGATATTTACCACATTTAAAAATAGTGTTTCATAGTGAATTTTCCATAGCAAATAAAAATAAAATATATGGTAGACAAGTTGAATGTGCGCTTCCAATTAAATATATGGTGTTCAAGCATAATTTTTCTTGATAGGTGTATTGAATTTTTCAGAACTTCACTCTAGAGCAGAGAGTTCCTATTGCATTGAGCAACTTTTTATCTTTTAAGCAAGAGAATAAGATAAACTAATACATACATTACAAGTAAAAATAAACTATATAAAGCATTCCACCAGAAAATTAAAAAAAAAAAAAAAATTTACACAGTAAATCTTTATAATTATACATTGACAATGTTCATTTATTAAATGCAAAATTATAACACATAATACAAAAGTAAATATGCTGAAAAATTCAATCTATACAAAGACTTATTATTACTTTGGCAAACAACCATTTCCAGCATATTACAAAATAAAATAGTAAATTAGAAGTAACACATAATCAAATTACAAGCTATATAAAAAAAAGTTGTTGCATATTCCCAATATGGAGTTTTTATTAATAATATCAATATAGTAATAGCCACCAATATGAGAAATGGATCCAAACATAAGAATGAAAACTTGCATTTTTATTTTGCTTTGAAACAGAACAGATCTACGAAAAAATTAAAATAACATAAAATACTTGGATTCATACTTTCCAAAACTAATGGAAAATTAATCTCAATACATATATTTTTAAGTTATTCACTGTTTACAAAAAGCACATATTAAAAATTCTTAGAAAAAAAAAGGAAACTATTAGCCTCAACTATTAATACCGGATATGACTAGAATAAAATGTACTTTAAGTATGACTTAAAGACAACTGACTAGGGAGGACCACCTCCATTAGGCTGAGAGGAACAACTGTTATGAAATGAAAAGATGAAAATTATATACTTAGTGAGCAAGTGTGTAACTTTTTATATTTTGCATTCTGTAATGATTGTCCTGTAACAATAACTAATAAAAGTTCTTCGCTTTTAATGTGATAAAAGTAACTGTCACTCATTTGTAGAACTTCACAGAAAATGTGATTTCAAAAACATTGAGACTATAAAATAAATGCAAGGTTTGCCATATACTTTTAAAAGGTTGAATATTGCTGAAATGACAAAAAGCTCAAGTACATATATTTTAGGAGAACTAGCTTATTCAGAGCAGATTGAACACCAATTACAATTTTTGATATAAAATTTTACATTTGCCATAAAAAATTTTTAAAAAAAGGGCCAGAGATATTTTCAGATAAATGTAAAGCATAATTATAATAATAAAAAAAAAATTAAAAAAAAATGGTAAAACGCATTTAAAATTTTTGTAGTAGGTAAAAAAACGTGACTATTATTTTGTAACAATTCCTTATTGATAGTTATATTTCACAAGACTGATATGTAAGTACAATGCCTGTTTTTATTTTTCTTTGGAATATAATGGGCAGAATTTAACATTGCATTAACTGTTTGTAATAATAATTTTTAAAAATTGATACTCATACAACCAAAAATAACCACAAAGAGGTCAATTACATCAAATGATAAAATAGAGGAATGTTATATTACAGAATTTAAAACATTAAAATACAAGCTCACTGTGTATTACTTGAGACTAGTTCATCAATTAAGTAAATTAAATTTACGTAATTAGATTTTCCCCCGATTTAACAAGGGCAAATGGGTCTGAAAATTGTTATAATAATTTGCTTTAGGAACTTCTGCAAACAAATTCTATCAACACATTGTTCCATCTCTCACACTAGCTTGTTTATTGCAGGGGTGGGGGGCAAGGGAAGAGTGGCAGAGGGGAGGAGATTAATGGAAATTACCTCCCTTATATTACTTCCTTCTTTCAGGTACATACCAATGAAGCAACAATGTCGAAGCTTGAAAAATTCAATCTCAAATAACATTAAAAGCAAATGTAATAGGATATTAGGTTGTCAGCTTAAAAACAATTTGATTTGTAAGATCAGATCATATTTCTAAAATTAAAAAAAGTTGCAAGTCAGTGGCATATCTGCAATAAGAAGTGTGGATAAAGTACACTTCAATGTGGTTTAAGTCCAAAGTTTATTTTTAAAAT
This sequence comes from Caerostris darwini, assembly GCA_021605075.1. Lineage (NCBI taxonomy): Eukaryota > Metazoa > Arthropoda > Arachnida > Araneae > Araneidae > Caerostris > Caerostris darwini. The sequence goes on from BPLQ01015536.1 coordinate 444,636, forward strand.
ATACTTGAAAATTGCTTTCAAGGTTTTTATGATAGCCAGTATTCATCTGATTTTATGTACAAAAAATCTATAATCAGTTTCAACTTATTCAGCAGTGCACAAATTTCAATGCAATGGCAACATGAATATATATCCAAAACATCAAGCTCTTTATCATTAGTGCATCATTTTACTAATTTTAAAACACACTAGAATCTACAAACACTCCAATAAATTTTACAACTGAAAACTTGTCTTTATGAAAACAATTAATATTGAACAATAACCACACTACCACATCACAATAAAAATGACCAATTATTGCAGGTCTTAATACGACACATGTACAATGTGTGGATTGTGTCCAAGCACAAAAAAGTTGGAAAAAAGGAACACAGCAGTTTTTATTTTATTCTGCACTATTATTACACACAAGTACAGAACTAGCACCATTCAGTAATGCGACTGATTCAGTTGCAAGTGATGCACACTTTAGAGCACATGAAAATTTTACCACAGACCAGGCAAAACATAGTTTTCCTATTGAGACTGAACAGTAAAAATCAGCAATTGCTTACCTTAAAATAATAAATTAAAAATTATGTTTTTAAGATACATTAAATATAAAATTTTATTTAATAAATTTTAAAATTTGATTCTAACTATTGAGTAATTAATTTTGTCAATTTAAAGAAATAGTTAAAAAGTATATATGCATGAATTAGAGAAACCTTCCTGGAATATTTTGCTATTTATATATATTCTAAAAATATCTGTTATAAATGATATGAGGTACTGCATGAAAATTTTAATTGTTCAGTTCAATATACAATGGTGTTTTCAATATGCAAGCATAAGTATTTGGAATTCTTCGTATTACAAAACAAAGCTCCTAGTGAGAATCCATTCTACAATTAACATTTAAACAGAGAACAAGAAAAAGTGGCAAGGCATACAATATAAGGTGCAATCACATACCAATTTTTTAAAAAGTAAAGTGAATTTTTTTAAACTATTTCAGATCAAAATAATTTAAAAGTCTTATAATAAGCACAGAAAGCACTGGTCACAAACATCCATAATTCTTGATGTCCTCCTACCCATGCAAGATACATCACCCTAAACTTTTCAGCATTACATATACCACAATGGAATGAAGTTCAGATCTTTCAAGACAACTCACATTTGTCATTTGTCATTTTTTTTTTTTTTTTTTTTTTTTTTTTTTTTTTTTTACAATCAAAGATTAATAATAATTGGTATGATGACAAATTCCTTTCACTAGAATTGCAAAATATTGGAATATTTTGTTTGGAGGAAAACAATGAAAAAAATTACTGAGCTCTCAGGAGAAAAGGCTACCAGTATTTCATACCTAAGGCACAAATTGTACCTCTCTCCTAATCAAATAAAAAGACTAAAGACAAAAACATAAAAAAGGGGATGTTTAGTTAAAGCTCAAGACGGTCATAATCATTTCAACACATGAAACATACATTATATAATAAATAATTTCCTTCATAATTAGTCTTTCTTATGCCTTGTAAGAAATAATAGATTAAAAAAAAGGGACAAAATGTTATAAGCAACATCGAGAAACAGTTAAGTTTAAAATTACATAAATAGCTAACTAATACAGAATTACAGTGCATAAATATTTCACAGCACTATATATATATATTTTTTTAAAAATGCAATTATTTAAGTAATTTTTTAAACAATCCTAAAATGACATGGTTTTTTAATTAAACTCAAATTTAACAATAGTTATAAAAATAAATGAGAAAGAGCTAAAAAAAAAAAAAAAAAAAAAAAGAAAAGAAAAACACACTCCAAAATATATAGATTAAAATTTTAAAAGTTAAAAAAAAAAGATGCATAAAATTAATAAGATTAAAATTTTCTAGATTTAAATACTCCTACATATTTTAGGTTATCAGCTTTTTTTTTTTAAGTTTTTATTTTCTTACAGATACTTTAATGGAGAACACCTATACAAACACTTATGAAAAAATAAGTTAAAAAGCATAATAAAATTATTACTTTCTGCCACACTTATTTTTGATCATTCAACAAGGCAAATGGAAAGTATGGACTAATCCAATAACTTTGTCATTAATATTTATACAACACAACAGAAAGCATGTAACAAAAGATAATATTTTCACACTAAGACAACAATTAAACATAACTTATACTTAAATCCAAAAAACAGGTAATACTACAAAGGTACTGAAATCTGACGCAAATAAAAATAACATTTTTTTTAAAAGTGCATACGATGCACGCCAGGAAAGAACAACAAATCACTGTATCACCAAGGGAAAAAAAACCTATAGATTATAAATCAGTGTAAACTTGCATATTTTATGCAGTGCACCATAACATAGGCTCAAACAGTAACAGGCATAACTAAACATATCTAGTTTAAATGCACACTACAAGATATATGTCTGCAAATAAAACATTGACTGTGCTCAATGAGGTTCTCTCATATTTGGCATTTTGTAAAGGTAACTATGAAATTATATTTACAAGTCCTATAATTATATATATATATATAATCTATATTTTACATACACACAGAATCCTGGCACCAAAAAATACTAGACAAATGTATGCAATACACTACACCGATATTCATCTAATATGACATCATCAACTGAGCATTTTGAGGAGCAGTAAATATCGGTTGGGAAGGCTGAACCAAGTCAAAAAGTAAAACCGTATGAGTTTATCACATAATGGAAAACTTTGCTTTCATGAACGGACTACACTTCCAAGTCTTTTTTAAATAATTTTTTATAAGTAGAATATTTTAAAACATTAAGCTATATATATATATGTATATATATATATATCCAATATCACACAATTTTTCTCTTTGCCATCATATATATATTTTTCAATCCAATCACTGCTCATTGATGCAGTCTTTAACTAACCCCCAATGGTCGGAAAAATACTGTAAAAGGAAAAAAAAAGTCCCTCATGTGTAAAAGCAGTACTTTTTTTCTTCCTCTTTTTCTTTGAATGAGACTAAACAGAAGAGTCATTAAATAGGGCAAAATGACCACAATGATCTACATCAAAACCATAAAACCCAAACATGGATCACATTATTCGATGGACAGATCACATGTATTTAGATTGATTCGCCGCCTCCCAATAAGTCACCGGGTAAGAAAGAGTTAAGGGGCGAAGGAATACATTGGTCATGATCATTAGTAGATGACTGCATGGCCCACAAGCCATTGCCAGAGCCAGAGAAGGACCAGAGATTTGAACTTTGCAAATTGAGACTTGCACTGTTCCAGTTATTGGTACCAAGTTTGCTTGAGCTACTACCATTGCTAGCAGTATTGGTGTTTCCACTTATGGGAAAGGTATTCCCTGAGCTGAAGCTCGAGTCGCTATTTCCATTGCCAGATGGCCAGGATACACTCGAATTCATTTGGCCACTGGCTAGCTGAAGGTATTGCTTGATTTCCATTTCAGTTGGAATGTCTACCAATATGGTTGTATTACTCAGGACACAATTATTTAAAGCAGAGCGTGCTTTTTCGGTTTCTTCACGAGTGGAATAGCGCACAAGAGCAATGCCATGATTAAGGAGTAAATGGAACGAATGAAGTGGACCATGTTGCAAGCATAAAGTCTTCAAGGTAGATCCATCAATCTATTATAATAGGAGAAAGCACAGCATGAACTTAATAACTAAATACAATAGTTATACAATAAAATTTAGCTCATAAAAACTTTATGAGAACATACTAATATAATAATAATATACTAATATTGCACTACAACAACATATTATTCAATATTTGTAAATGTATTAAAATAATTAATTGCCCTCAATTCATAGTTTCTTTTAGTGATTTAGCCTAATTTAGGCGCAAGTCAATCAAGGAATAATGATATTCATAAAAGGAAGGGGGGAATTCTTGCAATTATTAAATATATATATATAACTTTTTGTTATTCACATTTAATAATCTGAGAAACTAAAAGCTTATTTTTAAAAAAATTACTGTTTTTTCTTCAAAAAGTAAATAATGAAAATGCAAATTTAAAATTAACTATTCATTTTTAAAATTAATCTTTAATTTTGGTGGTTACCTGAGGAGTGAGATTTTTCAGAACTAAGAAATTGGAACTGGACTGCTTTTCCCAACCTATGACAAAAAGAAAAAAGTCATGAATAATAACATTAATAATAAATGTTACATCATGTTTTAACTTAATTTGAAAATTTAATAAACAATTAAAATACTACTGTGCCCCAAAAGTAAGACCAATTATGTTTTTTCAAAAACCCTTTATTTATTCTTCCAAATTTATTTCATCACCTTCAAAGTAATCCCACCCAGACACAATGCACTTATGCCAACTTTCTTACCAATCCTCAATGCATCAACAGGGATGGCCTTCAAAGCGTGCAGTGATTCACATTGAATCTCTACAATCGACTCAAAATGGTGTCCCCGGAGTGATCTTTTGAGATTAAGGAATAGCCAGAAGTCACATGGTGTGTGGTTGTGGAACAATATGGGTTTCATTATTGGCGAAAAAATCATGAATAATCAATGCAGTGTGAGCTGGAGCATTCAGTGTTTTCGGTGCCAATCAAGATTTGAGGTGTTTGAAGCTGACAAATCCTTTTGAAATTCCATCAGCAGCAGCAAGGTCTCTAACTGTAAATTGATGGTTTGCAAGCACCAAATCTTCAATTTTTTGGACATGAGCTTTGTCAGTTGAAGTTGACGGTCAACCAGAGGGCTCTTCGTCTTCAATGTGTTCTCTGTCTTCTTTAAACTGTTTATACCACTTCTAAACATTTCTTTCCTATACAGGAATGCTCACCGAATGCCTTCTGCAACATTCTATATGTTTCCACAAACAAAATTTAAGGCAAGCTCCTTGCTCAACTAATTCAGACATTTCAAAAATCGGCAGAATCAATTTTAGCATCTCACAAAGCCAAGCATAATTCAAACACTAATGAATATTTTGACGTCAAATTTCACACAGATGTCAAGGACAGTGCCAGCAGCCTAAAAAAGGGGGAATTGAAATTCTATAAGCCCTGCAAATTTAAGATTGGTCTTACTTTCTGGACACAGTAGATTTTATTAAAAGGAAGTCAGTAAGTTAATAGGCTTGAAATAAGAAAGACTAACTGTTTAATCCTGCAGAAGGTATGAAATCATCTCCTAGGATGACAGCATGAAACAAAAAGGAGACTTATAATTAGATATTAATATAATAAATGTTAATCAATAAAATTTTACATTTTAGAAAGAAATATAGAGAAATAACTAAATATTTTCTGTTTAAAAAAATTTCCCAAAATTAAAAAAAAAAAAAAAAAAAAAAAAAAAAAAAAAAAAAAAAAAGCAAAATATATTGAATACCTTTCAATTAAATACAATTTAAGAAAAAGTAAGATATAAACAAATAAGCAATATACACATTTTTTTTTCCTTCTGTGCTCAACAATAAATATCCCTTTATTTGCACTGTAAAATTGACCTTTGAATAAAGTGCTACAAAATTTATTTGAACACGATATTAGATAAATTGCCATCGGAAAATATTTTTTGATTATTCAAAAGAAATAAAATTTTGTTCAATTATCATAAAATAAGATAACTAAAAATAAATACTTCAAAATACATTTTTATGATTATGACAATAAATTAAAGTTGAAAAATCCAATACCAAATTTAATTCTCTTAATATTTTTAGCTGATTAGTAGATCCGATTTAAAAAAAAGAGAGATTTAAAAATTTGGTTTAGAAATATGCACACCTGAATTTGAGGACCATCCTTGTGGACCGCTTTCGCTGCCAATCCAGTTTGAGGTAATTGATTTATTTTGACCACTCAATCCAGGAGGTGGGCGAGAAGTCTTTGGCATGGGTGATGGGCCTTTCCACGACATACGATCTTGTTCAGCAGGCCGATTACTCCAAGATCTTGAATTTGCAGATCTTCCAGATGAGCTATCACTAAAGAAAAAAAAAAAAAAAAAAAAAATCCAAGAATAATTTAGAATATTAAAAGTAGTGGAATTCCAAAGATGATCTAATACACACATATATATATATATGTAGAGAGAGAGAGAGTAGTTCAATTTAGAGAAGACATTTTAAAATCTACTTATAAGGTTTACTTCAATGTATGTAATAAATACAAAGTATTCCACTTAAAATTCCTGCCTGTAATCAGCAGGAAGTAATTTTCCAGCCAAAGAAATAAAAGATCCCATATAATTCGTCGGTTATTCGTGCTAGTTATTATTTTCCTGTTATGTATAAAAACAGAATAAAACTTGATGCATTAAATAACAAGGCTTTAAAGTGGATTTAATTATTATTATTATTATTTTTTTTAAGATTATGGAAGCGGGAGTAAAGATATGCATTCGAGAACACTTGGTGAATACTTAAATAACGATTTGTAATCTTTGTATTTGCTAAAGGGATTAAAATCTTGATCAGTACTATAGTTAATTATAAATTTGGTCTTCTGAAAAAGGTTTTAATTCTATCTTTAACTTTATTATAGGCCTTTTCACCCACTAGCAAACAATGCAAGATATTCATCCTATTTTGTTTACTTTTGTTAAGTAATACCAAAGAGCTATTAGGAACAGAATTTGTACATGGCAACATGTCAACTGTGAAAATCATAATTTATTAGGACTCAGTACATCAAATATATGACTTAAACTTTGGCTAAATGTATACTCATGAAATATATTAAAAATTTTCTGATGCACTTCTTTCTTGATTCATTATGCAGAGTGATAAATATTGATTACAAATTATATATTTAGTATTAAAAATATTCTGTTAAATATAATCAAATTCCTTCCTATTGAAATATTTCCTCTCAAAGATCATTTAATTTTAAACTCAACAGATATTGCAAATTTAAAAGAAATTTTATAAAGACTGAAAAGTTGAAATCTATTTTTATTTTAGATTTTTCATCCATTTCATATTTTGGATAACTTTTTTTATACCATCCTATTGCAATATATAATTTAACATAACTGGGCATTCTTTTCAAATGATTTAAACTGAAAATTAGTCTTGCTTCACAATTCTGACTTAGTGAGAATAAATGATTTTTTTTGTTCCCAATTCATGAATAAAAAAATTTTAGTCCATCAATAAGGAAAGCTTTTAAAGTTATTTCATGAGACAAATTAAAAAAATGATTTTAATTAAAATAAATTATTTAAAATTAAACTTTTCTAATAGCATCAAGCACTGGTTTGATTAATACATACAATCTCCCCTTTCCATTATGTTAAATTTATTACCTTGGTGACAGTGACAAAAGATGCACATAATTAAAACGTTTCTAAACCTCAAAAATTCTCATTTTAATCACATCTAGTAATATTTTACCAAGGGCTCAATCCGACTACAGAATTTCTCTACTACTAATGATAATAACAGTAAAATCAAGATTTTAAAATTTAAATTTTTTGTTAAGTTAGTGCTAAGATTACGAGAACAATATCAAAAATCAAAGAAATTGTAACACAAATAGGTTCACAAAAAAAATTTATTTACAAGGTACATATTCATTTAAAAGGTAGCACATGAGGAAAAAAAAAAAAATGCAAATCATCATTATAACAAGGTATTAAAAATAAAGAGTAATCTGTTATAAAATCAACAATACAAAAGTTATTATCTAAATAATCATTACTATAAATGCTGCTTTTTTTTTTCTTTTTTACTGGTGGTTAAGAGACATTACCCCCTCAAAATGATTAAAATTTGGATGCTTTTTTATTAGCTCAAGTTACAGCTGTAACTGTTTTGTACATGCAAAAGGCTCTACTTCAAATATTTGAAGTTAATTTCCCATCCCAAGGAAAATTGAATTATTTCATTTCATTCTTATTGATGATAAGATCGGATAAAGGGAAATGAATGCTGTGCAAGAAGCCTGACATAATTCAGATGAAAGTCTGAATAGTGTGATATGGTGCAAATATTCGAAAAACACCACAGTTTTAAAATTGAACTAGCTGATTGCAATTAATTTCAGAATTCACTCTAAGAATTTTTTATTCATTATAAAGTGTATATTAAGGAAATCACATTATCTTTAATAGACAGCCAAGATTATAAGTATGTTCATCAAAAAAAAAGTTAAAATAGTATGGTGTACAAATTAGAATGAAAGACAAATTAAACTTGCTTGAAAAAGTAACTACTCTAAATTTATATAGAAAGGGCTTATTTATAAAATCTGGGAAGATTCTTTTAATAATAAAAACACATTTTTAAATGTCAGAATATATGATTGGTAAGTATTTCACAAATAAAACGTGTATTATAGATTTTTAATGTTCTTTTTTTCTTACTGTTTTGAGAAAAAAAATGTATACATATATACAAAGCTAAAATACTTATATAATATATATATGAAGTATTTTATGCTTTGATTAATGTGAAAGACTGTGTTTTATATTTAATTTTACATAATTTTCCAGTCAAAGACAAGTTTTAAATCAAGATTTATTTTTCTCAATCATCCCCCCCCCCTTCATTTACTTATGTGTGTAAAAACAACACAAGCTCTTTGGTATTGAAGATTTCTCTCACAAATAATAGATGGCTTCTTCTCTACTTTTTTAAAATACTAAGTAAGGCTCCCCCCTTAATTTGAGGTAGAGGTTTTTATACATGTTCTCAAATTAATGCATGTGATAAAATAGTACATGAAATTAGCATTACGGTTTTCAGCATTTTTTTTTTTTTCATACATAAAATTATAGAAGCATTAAATTTCATCTTATCTCTCAAAAAAGGACATGTATTTTCAATATATATCTGCAAAAATAATAATTTATAATAAATATTATAAATGTATCTAAATGTCAATACAAAATCTTGTACAATACACTTTATTCCAAGTAAAATGAAATAAATAAACACGCAACTAAAAATGCAAATACTTAAAAAAAGTTCTAAAATTATTATTTTTTTAATTAAATGTGTAGTTTAAAAAGATTTTTTTTTGTCAAAATCTGTATTTAAAAGAATATTAAAAAAACAATGCAATCTCAGTTTTTATTATTCTTAAAATAAAAAATATTAAAAATGTACTGTGTCCTCTAAAGAGTTCATGTGATTGATTTGGCCTATATCAAAAACCATTTATAAACAATTCTATTCAAAGCAAGTCCTTTTCACAAACTGTTAACAATTAAGATACTCTCCCAGTTTTCATTTAGAAAGGAGCTTCTAAAATCAGCTTGTTTTCCCATACATTATTGAATTGAATATTCTTGTCCATTCAGGATTATTATGAGGGCTAGTCAGAAATACCACCAAAAAGTCTTTTATACTTTAATAAGGCATCAAGTACTGTTATTTTTCTATAAATGGCATATTTTCCACCAATTCTTTCTTCTTCAATAATATCATGTGACAATTCATCAATCTGCAACTTGTAGAATTCACACTTAACTTGTCTCTAACTTTAATTTCAGTGTCACTAATTTTATGATGGAAGAAAATAGGAATTTGTTTAGAAATAGATTCCAAAAATAATTCTTCAGCAACCTTTGTCAGACCCGATTTCTCCACATGCATGAAAATTTACTAACTACTCAAAATTTAGGCCCCACTTAAATTGCTGCAAGTAATAAAATATTTCCTGATAGCTGACAAAAATTGTATTTTTTTAATATCTTATAAGAATTGAAAAACTTTTAAGCAGAGTTACCAATCAGCACATCTTTTTTATTACATTTATTTCACATCTTATATAGAAGAATACTTTTATCAAATATTTGCTGAGAATTCCTTATCGCATATAGCATATCTAATAACAAAGAATCTAAACGATGATTATGATTGAAAATTTACAGTTGAGTTTTAAAAATTTTTCCACATCCAGATTATGAAACATTTGACTCAAATGTTCATTATCCTAAAGCAATGCTGTTTAAATGCAGTTTCTCAATCAAATAATAGCTTATTTTTATAAATTATTAAACTTATTTTACAAGATATGATAAACATAATTAAAAGAAAGACTAAGCAAATTACAATACTTGCCTGTTTTGAGAAGATGGAGGCGGAGAAAAAGTCCATGTACTCGAGGTCAATGAAGATGAAGTAGAGAGATTGGGCACATTTTGTTTAGTGTTCCAAGAGAAGAGATCAGAATCTTTAATACTGTTAAGTGACAGAGGAGATTTGGCAATGCTTCCAGGTGTGACATGAGGATCATCTTCAAAGTTTTTAATGCGTGATGTCCCTTTCCATGGTTTTCCTGGCTCAAATTCAGGCACAAGATCATTCAAGTTGTAGGACTGGGAAGAGCTGGAAGTGGAGGGATTAGAGGAAGTGGCAGGAGAATCTTTGTTTTCTGAGGCACTGTTGTGTTTGTTGCTATTGCCATCGGTACTCGAATCATTCGAGTTTCCAATGTTATCATTGCTTCCTTGGACAGAGTTGTTCGAATCATTGGGATCAGACCAGGTGTCATTTTGTGACCTGGGCATATCAGGCCAAGTATTCTCACTCAAGGGCTGCAAGTTAGAAGAGGAATGAGAAGCAGTTGTGGAGGCTAAGCTGTTGGCCGATGATGATTTAGTGATTGAACCTGGAGCTCGACTAAACTCATTTGATACATCATTTCGATTGCACCCATTGTTCTCATTGGAAGCAGGATTATCATCTTTTTCAAATGAAGGCAACTTCCACTGATTGAGTCTTGAGTGGCCTTGCGAGGTCGTATCCTTTACGGAGAGGTCCCTGAATTCCGAGTGCAAGCCATTTATAGACTCCAAATTAGTTTTGACAACATCAAATGTGGACGGTTGAGGATTTTGGAGGGATGGATGCTGCACTGGCAACTGAAGTTGCTGTTAAATGAAACATGTAATTTATATATAAAAAAAATTAAGTAACTTCCAATTAACAGGGTGACAAGCAAAAAGTTTGAGCTTTTATCATGAATCATAGTACATATTGTGACTCACTTGCAAATAAAGTTTTATTTCTTGTGATTTATTTCTTGCATTAATTTTTTTTTATTCATGATTGCTGATGTTTTAGTGGTGTTTATAAATGGTAAAAAATAGCACACTGCTAAGTAAGCAATACCAAAAATAACCCCAATTTTGAAAAATAAATATTATCAAGACAAGAAATGTGCTCTATTTCAGAAAATTAATTTTCTAGCATTATACAATAGATAATATATATTTAAGATTTCATATTCACAGATAAATGTTAAGTTATATGACCAGATCAATATCAAAATAGAAATTATTCTAATTTGTATTCTTTAAAAAATTAATCATGTCTCTATGTATGCACAACTGATCCCTATTGATTTCAATAAAACATTTTAAATGCTATTTGAATAAATCGAATACTTGGGGAAAAGTAAATAATATATTATTTAATTTACAAATTAGTATAGAATAGAAATTGTTTGTACTTCATATTAGAACAAATTAAACAAATCTAACCTGCTTTAAAAATATAGCTTGTTGAGCAGCAATTTGGTTTTGAAGATTTACAATGTGCTGTTTTGCTTGAGTAATCTGAACACTGAGCTGCAAGGGTGGACTGCCTGGTTTATTTCCATGCTGGGAAAAGTACATCTGTTGTTGCTGAAGCTGATGCAAAAATCTTATTTGCTGCAAAAGTTGATACAACAACTGGAGTGTTTGAGGAGCAAGTGGCTGATTTAAAATCTGCAAATTATAAAATCATTATTAGAATTGATAATATATATATTTTTAATTTAAATAAAATCGTTTTAATTTATGCATGCAGCGAAAAAAAAATTTAATACCGTAGGATTTAAATGGCCAGCTTGAACTGCCATTTGTATTTGTTGTACAAGATGCCGTAATTGAGCAGTAGAAGGAAAATTCTGTTGAGTCATACGTCCAGTATTCTGAGGAATGCAATTCTGAACATAAATTACATCTAGTTAGTAAATTTCTTTTAAGATCACTAAGAAAAATATCAATTAAGATATTTTTAATTTAATTTATTTTTTTTAAACCTATAAACATTTTCAGATGACAAATATTTTACAAGAATGAATTTGAAATTGTCTATTTTTAAAGCAAAAATGTCAAATTGTAAAAGAGTAATAAAATTCTTTATTTAAAAGTACTAATCATATTTCAATACACCAACTATGTACAGCTACAAATAAACTTTTGAATATTATTTTTTAACTGTAACAAAATTAATAACTGTGAATTATTGCATTTCACATAAAAAGGAAATTAAAAGGTAAATCATAAAATAAGGACTAATTAATAAATTTCTACAAGAGCTTAACTTACAGGATTGAAACCCTGTGCTTGCTGGAGTATTTTTCGCATCATTGCAGGACTTAAATTATTAATACTATTGTTTATATTAAAATTCGGCACTTGATTATTCGTTCCTGCATTTCCAAGAACATTAGGTGCAATATTGTTTCCAACAGCATTCTGGGGAAGAAAAAAGTTTATTTAGAAAGTGGAAATATTTTGAATATTCAATATAGAGTTAAAAATAAAAAATATATTTTTACCTGATTTTTACAATTTTGAGCAATATTAAAACCGGTGGAGAACATGTTCATCCCAGGAAAGTTATTATTACCATATAAATTTCCAGGTGGCAGTGCACTATCAATCGAATGATCAGAAGTAAAGTTGATTTCATCAGCAACATTACCCAAATGAACTCGTGGCTGATTTAAGTTCATGGCAGTTAAACCTTCAATGTCAAGCATTGAGTTATCTTTGTTTATTGTATGGAGTTCCACTATAAAAGTTATATCAGCTTGTTAGAAAATTCAAATTTTATGAATAGAATTTACATTTATGTATATATTTTTTATTATTTATATATGATAGAAATTAAATTTTAATTTTAGCAGGAATACATTAATTCTTAAATGATTCACAACAGAATTAATTAAATTTTTTTTTTCTTTGTACAAAATAATTTAAATAAAAAAATTGCTAAATATTATATATCAATATATTTTCCACTTATATTACAATTTAAATCGCAAGAAACATAAACCTGTTTTTTAATATAGAAAAATAAATATGATTTAAATTTGTTTAAAAAGTTGAAATTATACAGGAAAAAAATATCAACTGAGAAAATTGATTTGCTAAAATGAAAATTAAAAAGTTAAAATACTCACTTAAAGCTTCTTCAAGATTCATATTTGTACGTCTCAAGGCATTTTCAATATCATCTTTCTACAAAAATACATTTTATATTTAAAAACATTTTTTTGATTAAAATATAAAAAATATGTGCTTTTATTAAGTATGATAGAATATTGCTGCATGTTATTTACCTTGAAATTCATTTCCATAAGAAGACGAAATTGTTTACTGGCCCAAATCAGATCTTTGCTTAAAGGTTTACCACCCTGATAAATAAGAAGTCACAATTCAATAAATATTAATTCACAATAAAAATAACTTTTTTGCATTTTCAAAATATTTTATAATTTTAGATTCAGATATCCATTTTATAAATGCATAACAGCCAATTAATATTATTGAAAAGGCAGAAGATTTATTATAATTTATATGATTATTTTATAACGAAAAACCTGTAACTAAATACTAAATTATACAATATTAACATATTTATCTTAAATAATCTTTTATACTAACCACTTTCAAATTCAACAGGTTAAAAAACATTTTTTACATTTGATTACATGTACTGCATAACCATTCCCAATCTTTATGAAAACAAACAACAACTTGTTTTCTTATAAATATGCATTTAAGATTCTCAGTTAAAATACTTTTTATTAATATAATTTCGACAAAAATTTAATTGTAATCTTTAACATGCTTGAAAGAGCTTTGTTACTTTGACAAAGAAAAATATGATTTTTTTTTCAAATTATTTGTGAGTATATCATAAAATGAAATAGTTTATTATTTACTATTTTATTATTATATTTAGTTTATTTATTTGCTTTTATTATATATAACAAAATTTAATTATCTTAATTAAAATAAAAATTACCAACATTATTTCTGCCAAGAAGTAGCCCATTTTACTTTTAATAAAAACTGAGAAATTCTACTTTATAATATAGTCTTGCTACCCTTGTATTTAACAATAAATATTGCTAATTTTTCTTTTGTCCAGGAACTAAATATCAAGTAATAAACTATGTCACCTCCTCTAACTAGTACCTCCTCGAGTTGCTAAGTTCAAAAGATGGCATTGCAAGCCAATTAAGTTCTTTTTCTTATTTCTTCAGGAATTTCTGAACACCATTTTTTTTGGCACCAGAACTATTGATGCGTTTTCCAAATTAAAAAAAGATACTTTTTCCAAAAGATATATAAAGATAATGTAATTTGTCTTATATACTTTTAGCAATGTTTGTACTAGTACGCTATCTTTAATAATAGCAAAAGCTAAAAGTCAATTTAGAACTTAGGCTATATTTTTATCATAATAAAATAACAACTAGAGGATGCTGTTTTGAATCAGAATATGTTACCTTGATATGTATATTTAACTTTAAATGTTTAATTTTATTTTTAAAGACTGCAATAGTTTATACATTTAAATTTAAAAGAGAAAAAGTCAGACTCCTATGATGAAAAGAAATTATGATACAGAAAAATAAAACATTTTAATAATGCTATATATATATATATTTTTTTAACCAAAAACTTCATCATTTTTTAAAATGATAATACATAAGCAAACAATATAATAACAAATTTACTTTCTTTAACAATGGTATAAGGTGGAGAAAAATTAATCATTAGAAAACAATATAATATGACTAATAAAATTGTTACATTTTACAGTAAATTCAAAAAAATTTTAAAATTACTAACTTGTTTCATTGGTCCACCCCATGAACTTGTATCAACTTGGCCATCAGCCCAATTACAACTGGTACTCTTTGATTTTGCACCCCAATATGGGCCCATAGGATGCCCAGGCTCACCCCAATTTCCAAAGGCACTATTCGGTGTATTAGGAGTTCCGGGAACACTTTTATCTGGAAGTGGGTTATCATCCCAGATCCTACGATTTGTTGGATCTCTGTGAGACACTTCATTCCAGTTGAGGTTACGATTCATTGATTGATTCTTCATCCAGACATTATCATTTTTGTTCATATTTGATCCTGATTGTGGCAAACGAATCATTCCAGGTCCACCATGAGGGGCACATGGATTGCCACCTTGGCACAAGTTACCAGGAGGTATAACACAGTTAGGTAACTGTTTGGCAGGTGGCATCTCTTTCCAGTGGGACACTTTACCTTGGTGGATGGGATTGCCCCATACAGCAGTTCCATCGTCATAGTTAGGACCAGATTGACAGGTGACTGGTGGAGGGGGTGCAGTTTCTTCCCAACCAGATGGTGGCATCTTTTTATTGCTGCCAGTTACAGGTGACCAGTTACCAAAAGTACGATTCGGTTTGTGAGATGGATCTCCCCAAGGAGGGCCATTGTCTGGACCAGAATCTTCAGCTAAAAATATATATACCTCATTAACTTATATCTGTAAGATTATAAATAAAAAAAGGTTATAAAAAAAACATATGCACAAAATATATAAAGTCTGAGATAATATATTATAAAATTATTTAAATTTTAAATCAGAAATTTTTTTATGAAAGATGATATTTATTTAGACCTTTAAAAACATCTTAGGATTTGATAAGAATTTCAATAATTTTATAGCTAATGCCTTTGCAATTTTAACATCTTTAGTCAAATCGCTCACAATTTTATCCAATTCTTTCCAGAAGACATATCTAAAGTGCACATTACTATTGCACTCCTGCAGTGGAAATACACCAGTCAGGGTTTTTGATACAAAATCTAGGTAATTGTCTAAGAGAGCTATATATTCTAAATGTTTTAAATGCATATAACAGACACATATTCTTTTGAGTTTTCCTTTAATTTAAATAACAATAAAAAATGATTAGACTATTATAAGTAAGAATGATTATCAATCTGAATAAAATACTTATTAAAATATACTTGCCAACAGATGGTAAAGAAAATTTAAATAATATGTTTCATTTGAAAAAAGTGATTTATTCAAAACATTTTCATTCAATGTTGTCAATTGATTTTCAGGTTGGGGAAAAAAAAAAAAAAAAAAAAAATCCAGTGTGGGACAAACTAAATAATAATTAAAGAGTTTGATTTGCCTTTTTACACATGTTATTTGAGGAAAAGTTGAAAACATTAGCTAGCAAGTAATTTGGGAAGAAATTATTTGTACAAAGCAATTTTGACTATTTATATACACTATCTAATACAAAAGGTTAAAAAAATATTAAATGGCTAAGTGATCAACTCTTTTGATTAGAAATGAAAAAAAAATAATAAAATAAAAAGTGTATAAATCTAAATAAATTGCCCTACAAAATTTTATTTTATTAACTTTAACAAATATTTCTCAGATAATTATTTTATTCAATAAAATTATGTAGGAATGCATTTTATAATAAAAAAATTATTTTTATTAATTGGGAAAAATAATGGAGTATTTATTGAGTAGATCTTATATTAAAATACACATTTTGAAATTAAATTTATTACTGAATACACATGAACCAATACAAAATATTAATTTTGAGCATTATGTTTTTTATATAAACTGAAAGGTGATTTGTATATATTTTACATTATAATAAACTCTAAAATCCACATTAAAAACTTTTTAATTTTTTGATATTTCTCTATTAGAATATATATGCTTATGTTAAAAGTTAAAATGACAATTTTAATGAAGATGTTCAAATGCTTCCCTTCCCCTTTTTTAAAATGACCGAGTTTTATGATTCTAAAATTTTTATTTTGATGCCTGCTATATTAGAAAGTAAAAGTTATGCTAGTTATTTTTAATTATATTAAAAATAATTAAAATCAAATAATCTGGTTTTTCTACAAAAATAAAATCTTCAAATTTGTTTGCAGGGAAAATTACTTTTTCAATTATTTTTGTGTATACGAAATCTACTTAGAATGTTTTACATATCACAATGCTTGGAATGAAAAATTAATCTACATGCATTACTTTAACAATTTAAAAATTATAAAAAGTAAAGCAAGATTTACTTTGAAAAACTTCTATATTCCCATATAATGCAACATAATTCATTGAATTTCTAAAATATAGAAAAACTTTTACTTCCAAGCTACAGATGAATGTTATTAAGATTATATTGTATCAAAGAATTAGAAATATGTTTAATTAAATTTAGTGGAGAAAATCTGGTGTAAATGTGATATTTGCTTAAAATTTTTACAAAAATGACCTTTACATAACTATCAAATAGCAATTTTCTTCTCACTTTAACAAAAGAAGTAGTACAGTTGAAGATACTTATCAATGATCTATTTATACATTTATGCTACCACAATATGAATTCCAATTAGTTATTATAATACGAAAATACTGCTCACCTATATTTTTATTTTTACTAGGCAGAGAAGCTATTTGTGATAAATCTATCTGCAGGGCAGCTGTAACAAACATATAAAATAGTTTTTAGTTTAGATTATACTCTTTACTGAACTATTATTTTTAATATTCTTTGAATGTTTTCTTTACAACTATTTACATAAAAACATTTCAAGTTTTTCCATCCCTATATTTATATCAATATTTAAACATTTATTTAAAATCTTTATCAACTGACTAATTTTCAATATCAATAACATGATAAATTGTACATCAATCTTAAAATATTAATTTATATAACTCTGATAAAAAAAAAATTTGTTTTTCTCTTGCGTAGAGAGAAATTGACATACCAATATTTTTGTTTTCATTGGTGAGCGGCAAGTGAGGTAAGCCAATCTGCAAAGCAGCTGTGTGGGAAAAGAAAAAAAATATATATATATATTTATATATACATATATAACTTTTCAATATTAATATGAAAGTGTAGTAACCTTTTATTTAATTAATAAAGAAAATAACATTTTTTTTTTAAATAGTATGCAACACTATAAGATTTCAGAGATATATTAACCATTATTATTATTTTAAATGAAAATTCACTCTTTCCCTTATACACTGAATTAATTAACATACGTATTTAAAATTTAAAATAGAAAGATTTTATTAATACAAACCCTTCTATAAGATATAGTTAATTTATTTTAAAGATATATTTACTATATTATATATTTAACATATTAAAAAACATTAAAATTTTTATATATTTAACATATTAAAAAAAAAATGAACTTTTCAAAAGACTTATTGTGCAAATCTCAAAAAATTAATAAATATTAGTTTAAAATAGAAGAACAACATATTACAAAACAGAAAATTGAAACAATTTAATTCAAAACATTATATAACAGAACTAAATTTCAATTTTCATAAATTACGAAGATTCACTTAATTCGTTTATTAACATGATTCATTTATTAACAGGGACATTCTACACAGTATTTACACATTCAAGAACTATAAATGTTCTTTTTTTATAAATGTATAATGGCTTGATGAATGACATGTCATACATCAAGCTAAAGTTAACTGAATGCAGTTTATAAATTTGGAAGCCATTTTTTTTAAATAATATAATTATTAATTTAGTGAAATTCCCAGTTCATTGCAAAAACATGGCAAGAGTTATATTTCTTGTTTAACATGTTACATTAATTATTATGCATTTTTTTCTGTGTATAATCCTATTAAAAGGCACAATAAAGAATGCAAATTTTAATATAGAGTATTTTAATCAGGAGTAAAGCAGAGAAGCCACCTCAAAAGAAACTTTTCAGTAAAATCCCAGAGTTTTTTTCAGTATTTTTTTCTGCACGTCAGAAGTGGTTAAGAAAAGTAATTTAATTTGATAAAAAATATGTAATTGTAAAACAAGTTTTAATATTTATAAATAGATTTGAGTACTAAGAAGAGCTACAATTTGAGAAGATTTCCACTAACAATCGTCTCTTGTGTCTTGATCACAAATCAAAAGGTTGTTTCTTATTACCCCATATTTCTCTCTATGTTTCATCCATCACATACTTCAATTGACTACCATACCTTACCTTACATTTTACTACCATGCCTTTTAAACATCAAGAATCATTTTTAAAGGATAAACACTTCGTCAATCACAAAGTTGTCCAAACAACCTTTATTGAATTTATTTATCCTATATCAAAGGTGTTTTCTGAAGTTGGCATAAGAATGCTTTGTAATCAATAATAGAAATGCATTGATGTCGATAAAACAATTTGTATTTATGAACTTTTAAAAATTTTATATTTAAAAGTTCATTACACATTAGAACAATCCAATAGTTTAAAAGTCATTTGTAACAAAAAACAGTCACTTTTAATTAATATTACATAAACTCATAGATCTGATGATTGATTTTAAATGATCCATTTAAAATGATTTCATAAGAATTTATGTGATATTCATAGGAATTTGAAACATTGATGGGTAGTATAGTCATAAAAAACTTTTAGTTACCTAACTCTAAGTTATATATATATATATATATTAAATATTGTTTTATGTCCAAAACATGCATAATAATGTGAAATCACCAGCTTATATCAACTTTTTTGTCAGTAATGGTTATAACTTTGTCGCCAAGAATTTACGCAAATATATAGCTTGTTCACTGCTGCTTATGGTTAGATTATTATAGACACAAAAAAAATTAACTGCTTTTTTTCAAAATATTACCTAAACATTTTAAAATGGTTTTAAATTATTTTCTAATTTCATAAACCTAAAAATTAGTATTTTTTATCTACTTTGTTGTGAGCATGTACACTGATCTAGTAATGTTATTTGTACTTTTCTAATAAGATGGACAAGTAAAAACAGAGGAAAAAAATGAGTCATGTGAGTGAAAAAAATGAAAATTTAAAAAAAAGATATATCAAATATGGCTTACATGGTTCATTTCCCCAATTAGGATTGATGTTTGGATTGATAGTGTTATTCTGATTACCCCAGTTTTTGCCTCCTTCGGCAGGGTTGGCACTCCATACAGAAGTGTTGCTTTCTCCTCCCCAGGTGGCACCACTGGCTTGTGGTACACCAGTCCACAAGTTAGTGGTATCTTCCTCTTCTCCCCATGTACCACCAATATGGGTAGAAGGGGTATGTCCCCATGGTTCTCGCATTTGAGAGGGTGGTTTAGCAGTAGAGCTTTTAATGTGATGACGGACATTATTTTCCCAGATTTCAGTACCACTACTGGTTGAAGTCCATGTACTACCTTCTTTTGGACTTAAATGTGGGGAAGAAGGCACTTCCCAAGCTGTGTCTTGATTGATTCCCTACAGAAAATACACACAGATTAATAATTAAGTTACACACAGGTTTATAATATACACAGCCTAATAATTAAATTACCTCTCAAAATCTGATATTTAAAATAAATTTTTGCCAATAAAAATTTCATAAAACTCTCTTCACTCCACCCAACTTGGATATTTATACAGGTATAAGATAAATGCTTGAATATACTTATTTAAAAGGTATTTGTTAGCATGTGGGAAAATGACGATTTTTTTTATAAAATAAAATTTACAATGAAAGTTTTAAAAAGCTTAGAGGAAATCTTAAAAAAAAAAAAAAACTGTTAGTATGATATAAATATTTTCAAAATCACTAGGGGGGAAAAATTCAAGATGTAATTTACTTACCAATGTTTAGCTGCTAGTAAAAAGATAAAATCAGTACATGACTATTTAAACTAAGTAACAAATCCTCTATGCACACAAGAAAAGTTTTTCCTGTGGTATTAAATGGCTTAGAAGCTGAATAAAGATTATTAAAAAAAGAAAAAAATACTCAAGGTAGGTTTCGTCTATAGAACTATCAATGAAATTTTATCCTATTATTTTATTTATTTTTATAACCAACTGAACTTTTTATTTGAAAGCACCTTAGAAACATACATTAAAAAAAAAAAATACAATAACATACCCTTTGTCCCCAACCTTCACTAAAGGCTGCAGCAATTTGTGACTCATTTACATTTTCCTCCATTCTTTTCACTTTTGATGCTGAGTTGCTAGTATTATCTTGCTCATTTTCCATTTCAGTGTTACTAGTACTAGTAGGTCCATTTCCAATATTATTTAAACCTTTTCCTGCAGCTTGAGCCCATGTGTTATGTTGTTTAAGTGGCATAACTATATTCAAAATTTAAAAAAAATTAGTAATTCATTAGAAAATTCAACATGTAAGAAGAAAAGATACATGTAGAGATATTGATTTTATAAGCAGATTTTTATAACTAGATAAAATACACACACATATAATATATATATACATGTTTTTCATTCCAAAATGCTCCTAAAGAAGAAAATATAAGAACTTGAAATACACATAATCTGAACCTGATGCACATTACACTTATTTACGATTACAAAAATTTACTTGTTAATTATTTTCTAAGAGCATATTTTTAAACAATGAATGTAATCAATTTTAATCTTATCCATTAGCTGATCTTTTAAAACATAATTTTTGGAAATATATAATGAATTATTACCTCCCCCCCTCCCAAAGAAATCTTTTTTTAAATCAAAAACCTGCTGTTACTACTTCTGTTCTTAAATTTATAAAAAATAAATAATAAAACAAATACTAAGTGTATAAATCAAATATCTGTTTACATTATCAATTGCTTAAATGGAGGCAAAAAAAGACTTTGTATAGTTATACTTGAATTTTCTGTACTCATTTATTAATATGCTCCCACACCATTAATATTTAATGAATGATAAGCTGGTCAAGAGCTTTTCCGACAATAGGAAAGCCTAGTGATAATGGTTAGAACTGTTGGCCATTTGGCACCATAAATTGCCAAATTTATCTCAGGACAATAACAAGAAATTTAAAAAAAAAAAAAATCACTTTCAATTTCAATCAATTATGATTTAACAAATTTATATTTTCTAACAGGTTTATATAATTACTATCATTGCTAATCCTTTAATAAATTCAACATTTTATCATCTCCTACCTCTGTTAAATTCCTTTTACGTAAATGTATAGTAGCAATATTTACATGAAACAAAAATTTTCAAGTACAATTTTTATGTCATCCAATATCTTTTCCATTTGTGCGAGATCTTCTTACAAGAAATTAGTATATATTTAGACACATAGCGGAAATCATGAAAGGCAATTAAGTTGACAACATCATTAAGAAATAAAAAATGAAAACGAGTTTAATAATAATAATGAAATTCCTTGAATGTTTCAAATAAATTTACATTTTTAATGACTTTATTATTTTCAGATTATACATATAAATGATTACCATGTATTAAAGTAGCAAACAACAAGAATATTCAGAAAAAAAAAGGTAAAAATTTTAATATAGAATAATATGTCCTATTCATAGAATTAAACAAATTTAATTATTATTCATTATGCATGATGTTTAGGTGGAAAATCATATTACATTTTTTTAATTATCATTATTCATAATTTATAGTACTATAATTTTCTACTTATTTACAGTTGCATATAACCCACAAGAACAATTTTAAATCAATATAAAGATATTGTATAATAATCAGCAGCATGAAATTGGTTTATGATTGGAAGCTGTTCTTTGACATGATATAAAATTAACAAAATGTTTTTTAGTTCCAAGTAGCACTTTTGATGACACAGTTGTAAAAAAAATAATTGTAAATTTAAGATAGTAAAAATTGGAAGAAAAAAAAAAGATATTTATTTAATAACAATGGAGAAAATAGAAGAGAATTTATAATCTTCATAATTGCTTGGGATGAAAATCTTGATCAGGTATCATAGTAGATTATTGATTCAGCCTTCTGTAAAATGTTTTAATTCTTTTCGAAAACTTTATTTCAGACAATTTTTATTCACTAGCACATACACATATAAAATGATATGAGGGTTTCCTGCCATCATCCAAAGCTATTTCCTACCCCCAAGAGCATTTTAAGCAAGAGTTTAACTAAATTAAACTTTAAAAATCTTCAAAAAACATGTTGTATTGAGTGGCATATTGTGTCCAAAAAGTAAGACCAATTTTCAATTTAAAATTCACGGATGTTATGGAATTTCAATTTTTTTTTTTTTTTTTCTTATTTAGGTTGCTGCCACTGTCCTTCACGTCTGTGTGAAATTTGACGTCAAAATATTCATTAGCATTTGAGTTACGCTTGACTTTGTGAGACGCTAAAACTGATTCCGGCGATTTTTCAACCGTCTGAATTAAATGTGCAAAGAACATGCATTAAATTTTATTTGCAGAAACGTATAGAATGTTGCAGAAGGCATTTGGTGAGCATTCCTATATCGGAAAGAAATGTTTAGAAGTGATATAAACAGTTGAAAGATGGCAGAGAATGCGTTGAAGGAGAAGGACCCTCTGGTCGACCATAGATCTCAGCAGACGAAGCTCACATCCAAAAAGATTATAGATTTGGGACTTGCAAACCGTTGATTTACAATTAGAGACCTAGCTGATGATGTTGGAATTTCAAAAGGATTGGACAATTCCAATTTGGACCTCAAACGCAGTATATCTAGATTAGTACCGAAAACATTGAATGCGCCAGCTCACACTGCATTGATTCTTCGTGGCTGTTTCGCCAAAAATGAAACCCATATCGTTCCACAACCACCATATTCAGCTGATTTAACATAGTGTGACTTCTGGCATTTTGAGTCAATTGAAGAGATTTAACGTGAATCGCCACATGCTTTGAATGCCATCCCTGCTGATGACTTTTTATCATACATTGAGGATTGGAGAAAATGTTTGCATAAGTGCATTGTATTTGGAGGGGATTTCTTTACAGGCGATGAAATAAATTAGGAAGAATAAAAAAAAAAACTGGTCTTACTTTTTGGGCACAATAGTATAATCTCTGCAAAATATATTGCTTTTTAAACATACCATCCATGAATTAGAGGCAGAAAATTGTAATAAACAACTCTTTAAATTTCATGATTTTAGGGTTGTTTTTTTTTTTACACTTTATGTATTCATTAGAATAAAATTAATTTAGTCCATTTTTATTATTTATTTTACTATAGAATGGAAATATTAAATAATTAAAAGCTAGTAATCCTTTAATAAAATTTTTATAACATGGTACATTCACAATTTAATTACTGGAATTAGTTATTATAAATGTTAACCACAAATAAAAAATTTACAGAAAAAAAAAAATATCCGAGAATTATTTTTCAATTATATTTGTAGTTAATGGTAAATGTATGACCATAGATATATAATAACAATTGCTTTTTAATTAAGCTTTCCTTAAAAAGTGCCATTAAAAACTTATATGAAACATCACTTTACATTATAGAATTATGTTGCAAGGAAGCTTAATAAAATATTATTTGTAGATCTAATAATTGATATTTTTCCAACAATAAACATTCTCTAATGCTCACATGCAAAGATTAAATGAAATAATAAATTTAATAAAACAATATTATTTTAAAACATTATCAGTTTTTAATTCAGTTGTTTCTTCTCAAAAGTATACAAGCTTTCAAGGAAAAAAGAAGAGAAATGCAAACCGACATTAGTAGAGTTTAAAAAAAAGCATTTTTAATAAGTATTTGTAAAATCCATAAGAAAAAAGGCCTTTAACAGTGAAAGTTATTAGCAAATATGAAATAATTAATTATAAACTATATCTGCATTTGGAAATTAAAAAGTGCAAGAACATAAAATGAATAAAAATAAGTATAAAAATAATTATTTTTAATAATTTGTAATTGAAGAGCTTCATGTGTTATTTATCAGCATTATTAACTTAAAAATAATTTTTAATATTTTAATATTTAATAGTATGTTAATATTTTTCTGTCTCTCAAATTAGCAGATTATTTTATTTTCTTAGAATTTAATCAATTCCAAATTCTTTTCAAATTAAAAAGAAAAAAAAACTGTAAATTTTTTAAAAATTAACTTTAAACAAAAATTAAGAAAGAAAATAAAAGGTTATATCAAATTTATTACAAAATTATTTATCTGCATTTCCAGATACAAAATAAAGATTTTATTTTACTTCAAAGAAGTTCCAGTGAGCACAAAATTAAAATATTAATAAAATTTGAAATTAATTTAAATTTAAAACATTTATTTGAAAATAAAGAACAATATACACACTCTAATAAAAAATGAATCTTTTAACTTGGATCATTAAAAATATTTTTTGGATCATTAAAATGATTGGAATCACCCATCACTAATATGAAGATGGCAAATGCATGACAAATGTTGTTGTTGATGTAAGCAATAAGTCCAATGCCAGTAAAAACATCACAAAAGCAGAACCCCATTTGATAATTCGTAGCCCCCTCCATGCTGATCTAGAGCAAAGATTGACGATTAGATCCTTCATGCTCAGCTATTTTTTCTGGAACACTAAACTTAAATATCTAATTTTCAGAACAGTTTGGTACAGAAATGTAAAATTTGTCATTTTTGTAGCAATGGTTAAATTGTGGCATAGCTTTTCCACTTATGAAAATGAGTAATACAAAAACTTTCGAACAGATAGTATATCAACACCATCAATGGATTACATTACACTGTAACATTTGCTGCTATTCTATTAAAAAAATTTTTTTAAATTATTGCAAAAAATATTAAATAAAAAAAATTTTAATATAAATCTTTATACTTTAATAAAAGTTTATTGACAAATTTTTGTATAAAACTAGATTTTAGGCATAAAACTGTAATTTAAATACTTTGTATATACTATCAAATTCTTCTGTTCTTTAAAAAGTAAGAATATAATATATGCATGTATTAAGGCTGGACAATGTTGAAATTTCTACAATTAATATGTTGTCCATCTAATAATGATATATATTGATCTTCTACAGATTTAAAACTTTCATATTTAACTCGTTTTTGAATTGTAAACAACAATATAGGAGTCCAAGTCTTCACAACCACTAAATGTACAGAATTCTAAGTTTATGATGGTTAAACGAATCATCAATGTCAGATGAGGTGACAGCTAAATTTTTCATTTCATCACACTTATTTTCTTTTTGTAATATGACTACATTTGAATATTTTTGAAATAAAGAAATTCTTTTACACCATGAAGTTTTATGATGTTTTTCCATTAATCAGGTGCCTTTTTCAGGTAGTCCATGATATTTGATGCCTATCATTCTTTGTGATTTTTTTTTGGGGGGGCAATTTCGGTCATTTTTATGGCTTTCACCAAAATTTGCCAGTAATAAGAGTAATGAAGCGAGTTGCCTTCGACTATGATCATTACCCTTTGGAGATGCCTCATATACTGCGAATGAGAGGGGCATCAAACATCGGAGAATACCCTCCGCCCCACTCGTATGTGAAATGTAACTAAATCATTAGCAACCATATTACATTAAATTATGATGATTTATAAAATTCCAAATTAAAGGTCAAAATTCATGCTGTACTTGTATACATTTAGACCTAAAACCTTATCAATGGAATAGAAAAATGCCCATTTTCACAGTAAAATAAGTAATCAAAGTAAATGTACTGCACATACACTACTTCTAAAAAAAATTTATTCAAAATACTTTTTTAAATTATTATGCCCTCAAATAAATGATCACAGTGTTTCTTTTTGTGTGATGTAAAATGCTTTTTTATTCTAGTTCTATTATTAACTCTATATTCTAACTCTTCATTCTAGTTCTATTTAGAAAACAGGATAATTACTTGCTCTAAAATACGTATATGATTTATAGAATACTTTGTCTTGTGGGAAAGAAATTTACACAAAAATTAATCTAACAAAAATAAAGATAATGCTCAGAATTAAAAAAAAAAAAAAATGTCAGTTTTAATCGGAGAATAAAACTTTTTTTTTAGTCTTAAACTTTTAAGTGTCAACTAAATTTAACAAATTATTACATATTTGTACCAAACTAAAAAAAAAAATAAATTTAAGTGAAATACTCAATTATTTAAAAAAATGAACACTAATATTCTTATGTTTACCAGAAAAAACCTCCCCAAGTTATAGAAATTTTTAATTAAAAATACAGAACATGAAAACACTTAAAAAAAATTTAATATGCAATAAAGTAATTTTACAAAAATACTGAAGATTATTAATAAAATGTATAAATTGAAAGTTGAATATACTGAATAGATTAATTTCTTTATTGGTTAAAAATAAACTTATTTTTGCACATTAGCAATTTATTCATTTTTCATATTTTACATACAGAAATTAATGGCATGTAGAATGCTTTAATAATGTTAAACAACACCAAAAAAAATTAGTAAAATTTCTGAATTGTGCATAATTTAGAATTTTAATATTTAATAAAAAAAATCATCAATTATTTTATTTTTATTTTAAAAATTATAAAATATTAAAATATACGTTCTGACGGAAAAATATAATTTTTTGAACAGCAAATACATATGCATTAAAAAGATAAAAATAACAGCAAGTACTGAAACATATTTTAAGTCTAATAAATCTAAAAGTGGTTTCCTTTATAATTAGTTATTAAATTTTCTATTGATGAATTTAGTTATGACATTTAATTTAAAAAATACAACTTCATTTAATAACAAAAATATTAACATAAACTTAACTTAATTAAAATAGAATTATAATCTTTAACATAACTTAAAACAGAAATCTGCATCAAATATTTAAAACATTGTTACACAGATTTCGATCAAATCGCAGTTTGTAAACAAGACTTAAAAGATTATCAATCGAAACCCCTTTAAAACTACCATGGCGACTAGAGACAAGTATCAATATGAAAAGAAAAAAAAAAGTTCTAAATAGTAATTATTTCATTTCATTACAGCTCTAAATCACTTTTGAAACTATACGATAACAATATTCACCACATAAAAACATTCAAACATGCAAAAATTACAGTATCAACTTAAGAAGCCAGACACCAACACAGTATCAGTTCGATTTAAATGGCTACTCACCATCCACATCTGTTTACTTACTTTATCTGCCAGTGTACACGTAGGTTGGTCGATACATTTGTCCTCAAAGAGATTCTACTAAGTTCAGAAATGTATCCACGGCGATGATGCTAATTATTCATAAAATTATGGAAAATACATCAGTAAAGATATGTAACTTGAATGTTAGACAGGATCATTTACAGAAATCCAGAGCACGATACGAACCTTTCCCATCTAGTTTTGGAAAGGGTGGGAGAAGTAAACGCATAACACATTCAATATCGGTATCATACTCTACCTATTTTCACAATGGACAAATCCTACGACCCCACCACCGAATAATCGTGCTTGAAATCTATGGATCCATTTTCTATTATTAAAATAAATTGTACAAAAAATATTCAATGTTAAATAAATATCTAGTAGAATATAGTTTGTTAATAAACATAATTATATTTTGTAAAACAGCTAATGTAGGGGAAAAAAGATATCCGAAAGTATTGTTGTTTAAAATTTTTTTATCTGCAAATAAGTCTTCTTTCAAGTGTTTATTTCATATAAATAAACTATAACTTGACATCGAATTTTTAAAAAATTGAATATTTATTTATAATACAGTTTTTAAGCAGTAATATAACTATCATTTGTGGTTAATGAAGATTTTTGTTTCTGGAAATTACTTCGCACAAGAGCTTAAAATAGGCAATGAATAGGCAGTGTCTGATTAATTTAGGAAAAAAAATTCATTTAGATTAGTTAATAGAAATACGTAAGCACTATGCATGAAATCTGTTAAGGATGTTCATCTATATATACTTTTAGTTGATGTTAAAAGATATTTATTTTTTTTTATCACTATGTTTCTTAAAATATCATTAAGAAAACATTAAACTATTTCACTACAAAGAGAAAGGAAATTAACAAAATTGCTATAAATATTAGCTTTTAATAAAAATTTAATATATTCTTTGGAATCCTGATTCCCTCCCTTTTGGCAAAAATAGGCGAAATTCAACTTTCATTAATTACTTTTATCTAAACATTTTGGTTTTTAATATATATTTGAATTTATCTGAAAAAAAGAGCGCAAAATTAATTAAATTGAATAAAGAATAATTAAATATTAATATAAATTTTGCTTAAGCCGGTCAAATGTGTCAAATGCAATTGACAACTAATCTCGGTACACATCACAATGTGCAATAGTGAACTATATAATAATAAAAACAATATTTTCTTCATATATCGTACGTAAGGAAAAGATAGAAAAAAAAATACTAATCATCGTAATTTTTTGATAGTACTTTGATATATTCTTAATTTAAAATAAAATAATAAATATTTGTGATAATTTTAGTTTATATCTGTTAAAATTAACCTTTACCCTCCTACATTGCTATTATACTTGTAAGGATATTAATTTACACGTTGCATTAATAAAAAAATTTATTCTGTATATTTTCGATAGTTGTTATAATAATAATTTTGATTATTTTAGAAGATGAAGTCCGTTGACCAAGAAGAATGTATTTTGTGTTGTAGAGAAATAGAATTGTACGCTACTGGGCCATGTGATCATCCTGTTTGCTATGTGTGTGCTACTCGAATGAGAGTATTATGTGAAACAAACGATTGCCCTGTTTGTAGAAGTGATATGCCAGTGGTAAGGGAAATTTAAATTGATATTTATTATGTAACTTGTTTTAATGCTGTGTAATTTATAATGATTGCTGTTTAAATTGTTATTGTAAAGAAAATTGCCACATGTTATTAATTGCCTTGATTAACTTTCAAATTATAAAAGATATTAATAATTAAATTGTATATTAATTATACTAAAAATAATATTTTCTGAAAATCAAAAATATTTTACTGTTTTAAAAAGAATGTTAAATATGGAGAATACAATACAACTATCCTTCATCATGTTGCACATTTGGATATTTTGCTTATTTTTTTCTTAGAAAGAATAATCTTTTTCAGGTGTTCATAAATTTAAATTAACAACTAAAAATGATTCTCTTATTTTAATTTTATTTAAAACTATGTATTGCACTTTCAAAAATCATTTTATAATTTATTATCACTTTAAAAGATCAAACTTTTTAATTATAACTTTTAAAATTGCTAAATTTAAATCTTAAAAGTTGTTGAGTGTGTGCGGTTTTTCTTTTATTGCTCTTTTGTGTGTGTGTGTGTGTGTGGTTTTTCTTTGTATCTTAATTTGTACAAGGTAACAAAGAATTAATATATAATCAAATAATTGGCAGTGTGCCTAATTTCATCTAATTTTTTTATTTTTATGCACTTCATTTTTTATCAATAGAGTTATGACACACACATATTTCGAAGTAGAAATTAATATAGAAATTAACTGATAAACCTTCATATTGATGAAATATAAAATATTATTGAAATGATACAAGAAATAAAATTAGAAATCTATCTTTGTATTGAGTGCTTCATTCAGAGAACTGGCAGGGAGTATTAGTCGTCATTAAGTCAACCTTAATCTATGAAAAGCAAATACATTTGAACTTTCTATTATCAGTTTTATTTTCTTCTATCATTTTTACCCTTGAGGTTCAAAAAAAGAAAGCTAGTGAGATCATGACTAATATTTAAGTTTAATATCTGAAAAAAACACTGAAAAATTACAATTAGTATTTAAAAAAAAGAAGCCAAATACTATCCTTATATCTTCATGATCCTATATCTACCCTACAGAAATAGAATTGAGGAACTTGTTCTGTTTTTTTCCTTGAATTTCATACATGAACATTGTTAAAAAAAAACATTATTAGTTTTCTCATCGTAAAAAGAATGTATTCAGACAATTAAAAAGTGATTCTATGCTATTACAGTTATGAAGCTACAAAAATTTTGTAAATGAGATTTGGCTGGGGTCAGTGTAAATCAAGTTACGGGGGTAAGGTGAAAAGTTCTCGGCCTGACCATGAAAGACTGCAACTTTCAGTTAAAAAGGATTTTATTTTTCCCAAATAATCTCCCTTGACTTCAACACACTTGGTCCAATGTTACTCCAACATCAGTATTCCTTCCTGGAAGTGAGAGCCTGGAAGGTTGTGAAAATATTCATCTACAGTCCTCTCAGCTTCTTCATTCGATGCGAAGTTCTTCACAGAAACAAATTTCGTCAAGTTTGGGAATAAATGAAAGTCTGAGGGTTTTCCTATCGGCAACACATGCTTGTGCACAGGTGTGTTGTCCTTGTAAAAGATGACTTTTTTCTTCTTCAATCCAGGCCTTTTCTCGCGAATTTCATCATCCAGCTGGTCAAGAAGGTTGGAATAATATTCGCTTGTAATACTTTTGCTTTTTGCAAGGTAATCAATTAACAGGATCCCTTTCTAATCCCAAAACACGCTGGCCATGACCTTTCCGGCAGATGCGATCGACTTCGCTTTCTTTGGCACTGAACCGCCGGCTTTCCACCCACTGCTTGGACTGCTGTTTTGTTTCTGGCGTGTAGTGGTGGACTCATGTCTCATCCATGCTGAAAGATCACCGCACAAAATAGGTCGGATCGTTATTGAATTGGTCCAAAGATTGCTGTGAAAATCGTTTGCTCATTTGCTTTTGATCGTATGTATGGCACCCATCTTTGTACACAGTTTTCGCATCCTTAATTCTTTGTGCAAGATGTTTCGCACCCTTTTTTTCCGATACCTCCACAGCCTCAGCTATCTCGCTCGTCTATCGTCCAACACGATATCATGTACTTTTTCAGTGGTTTCAGGTGTGGTTGCGGTTTTTTGCCGTCCTTCATGTGGGTCATCTTCGAGCGATGTGCGACCACATTTAAATTCAGCTGCCCACTTTTTAATGTTTGACACGGAAGGAGCAGAGTCCCTGTAAACTTTTGTCAACTTCAGATGAATTTCCTTAGGGGTTAATCCATTCAAAACGAAGAATTTTATGACCACACAATATTCAAGTTCATCCATTTTAATGAAAAACATGCAAAAATTTGTTTAAACAAACTAATTGAGAGAAGACGTTGAAACTTGTCATGCGAACTAATGACATATGCACCAGGCAGGAAACATACATTTTTGCTGATTGGAACGCCATCTCTTTGTCATTCTGAGAACTTTTCACCTTATATGCCCTATACAGTTTAAAGGTCAGTTGGTCATTAATGTTTTAGATTATAATATTAACTGCATAAGGACTGTTTAACATATAGGGGGCATGCAGCAATTTTAAATTTTTTAAATATCAAGATTTGTATATTCATTATATTTTATCTACATGAAAATAAACAAAAGTAAAGAACTGAAGAAGTTTTTATTTTGATTATACTTGAATTTTCATGTATAACTTTTATTCTAAAAAATATTTTTTATTAATTAATGACAAGTTACTTTGTAAAGCACAGTTACGACATGTTTTGAATTGGTTCATAACAATATGTGTAAATGTAAATAATAATTTTGAAAATTTCTATTACTTTGCAATTTTTTTGAGTTTAATAAATTTAAAAATTTCTATTTTACTTTAGGTTTTATCACTTTTTCCTATAACTAAGAGTGCTATGCAATACATTTTTATTTTGATGGTTAGAAAGGTGTGTATTTTATTTATTTATTTATTTTTAGGTTGTGTTTACTAGAAAACTTCATAAGTTTTCAGATATCTCAAAAAAGTTCAAACTATGTATCAGAAAATATCAGATCATGTTTGAAGATGTAGAAGTTTCTGAAGCTTTTGATAGGCTGCTTGAAAATAAATGTAAACACTGTGATAGCATTTTACCAACTTTTGATAAGTTGAAAGAGCATGTTCGTAGAATTCATGAACTTCATTATTGTGAATTATGTACTGAAAATTTAAAGGTTAGTGTTTGTTCTTGTATTCATAAGATTTTTTAAATTTGAATTACTTAAATGTTAAAAGTTTTAAATATTAAAAAAAAAAAAAGGAAGATATATGTTATCAATAGAAAAAATTAAACCTGCATTCTATATTTTAATAATATATCCAGGATTTCCAGATATATTTAAAATTAATACTTATGTTTTTTGTTTAGATCTTAAAAGATTTATAAGGTTTCAGAAACCTATAAATCTTTTTGTAGTTTTTAGTTTTATTTTCTTAAAAAAAATCTAACAATTTTTCAAAGAAAGTGAAATTAAAATTCAATTTAAAAGAATTTTATTGTGTTTGAAATTGATTTTTAGTTTCATGAAGCATATATATGTTAACTCATAACATTTATATTGGATATAAAATTTTATTAGTCAAAAGAATTTATAGCTAAATAAAGCAACTTCTGTTATATTTTTCTTAAGTTTACGTTTGAAAAATGAGTTGTAGAAAAATTGGTGCTATTAAAATGGTAATGTGCTAAATTTTTTTTTTTTTTTTCCTGTTATGTAGATATTTACTTTTGAAAGAAAATGTTACAGCAGAAAAGATCTTGCTCAACATAAAAGACATGGTGATCCAGATGAAAAATCACACAGAGGCCATCCTTTGTGTGAATTCTGTGATCAGAGATATGTTGATGGGGATGAACTTTTTCGTCACCTTCGTAAAGATCATTTCTTTTGTCATTTTTGTGATGCTGATGGAATGTACCATTATTACAAGTAATTAGAACTTTCATGAGTATTGTAGATTACATCTCAATTTATAATTATTAAAGTAAGTTACCATGACCATTATAAAAATATTTTTATTTGATTTATTTTATTAAAAACTTTTCAATAATTTACTCCCCTCCTCTTATTTTGTCACCTTCTCTTTGAATGTATGTCATGCAAAATCCACCAAAAAAAAGTGTTAGATAAAGGAAACTTTTTATGTATGTTTTAATAAATTTTCTCTTACATTACAAGATTAAACAAGTTACATTTGACTACATAAATATAACTACTAAATTAACTATGTAAATATAAAAGGAGCTCAGAATTGATGCTGTTAATTTACAGGCTTCAATACGCACTGTAAATTGCTAAACAACATTTAACATTTTTTCCTTAAAAATTTTTTATATTTACATTTTCAGTTCTTACCATAAAAGTCATAACAGTGCTGCAATTTTTTGTAAGTCACACAATTCCTTGACACATATTAAAAATATAAAGATTCTATGGTTGGTATACTTTAACAACTATTTAAAATTATACACTATAATAAAACTATAGGACAGTCTAATTAATATTTATTATTTTCAATTGTAAAAATGTGTAATATCAGTTTTAATGTGTAAAAATCTTTCTAATTATGCTTGTTAAATGTAAGAACCAGTAATTGTTTATTTTGATTCACTGATTTAAAAAAAAAAAAAATTTTGTTCTAAAGCAGCTGGCAAACAGTTAGACAATTGTCTTTGATGCCTTAACGCAAGGGATGCACTGACATTACTCACTTAGCACTACCCAAGAGGTGCGTGTAGCTTGAAGATAAGTTACAGATGTGGAGTAATAGCACTTCTGCAATATTTTATGATCATGTTAGACCAGGATCTATGGTTTAAAGAGGATTCCGAACCACTCCAAACATCCATGGCACTGCCAGGACTCGAATCCGAAACCTGTGTTCTGTGCGGCAGAGTGCTAGCCATTCAGGTCCCGATTTCAAAAAATAACAGGATAGAAATTTGAAGTAATTTTGTCATTTAAGCAACAGAAATAAATCGTGGTTTTTGTTTAAAATTATATTTACTAGAAGATTTAATAATTTTTATAAATTCAACTAATTAATGTCCAAATTGATAAAAGATTTCATCTGTGATAAATTTATTGTTTAAGTTTGTCTGGATTAATAATATCTTTATTTGATTTTTAGTAAAACAACAAATTGTATTCATGCTATACATATGTATTTATATATTGATAATTGAAAGTTTTTTTTATTCTGAAGGTTCTATTATAAACATTGCTTGATTAAATTTTGTTTTTATTTATTTAGAAACAAACTTTGAATCATCTTTATTATTATTTTAGAGATTATGAATATCTCAGAAATCACTTTCGCAAAGAACATTATCTATGTGAAGAAGGCAGTTGTATTAACGAGACCTTTACTAGTGCCTTTAGAACTGAAATAGACTTGAAAGCTCATATAGCTGTGCATCATTCAAGAAACAAATCAAAAGCAGAGGCCAAGCAGGCGAGAGTACTTGATTTTGAATTTGCTTATCCATCTATGGGTCGACTTACCGGTAAGAATTTTTGTCTCTATAAAGCACTATATTTAAAGTAATGCTGTTCTTGGCATTGCTGTGATGTTCATTACTAATTTTGTTGCCAATTAAAAAAATATGTAATTGCAAAAGCCAAAGCAAATGTTTTGATTATTAAAATGCTACTTTACTGAATAGAAAGAATTTTCATAATATTTTTCGGTACTTGCGTATTAATGCCACCTCAGCTACAGATTTGGTGGTTTTTAAGTGGCGCCAATCTACACAAATTTTTGTGACAAATCATAAAATATATAAAACACTTTCAAAATTCAAAACACTTTATTTAAAAACAAAGTAGTCAATCAGATTTCGGTGGAAAATGGGCCGATATAGAGTTTAACATAGATTCAGTCTCTATTTTGGTACATTGGCGCATTAGCGCAACTTCTGCTGCGGTGGCGTTAATACGCAAGTGCCTATTTTTCTTTGTTCTAGTTCTGGTTGTACTTATATTTAATATTAAACAACTTAAACCACTAATTCATTGATAGTTTTTTTTTTTTTTTTTTTTATCAAGCTGTACACTTAAAGTATATCAACTTAATCGTCAGTTAGGAATGCCATCCTGTGAAATCTTAAAGGGCAGTGGTATATATATATATATGAGCAGGGTGGCCATTCAACTGGAAAAAGTCAGGGAATTTTTGAAAAAGAAACCTGGAATTTTTTTTTTTGTTGTTGTTGTTGTTATTGTTGTTTTGCAAAATTTGAATTTTAAAATGAAAAATTCCAGAGCCAAATGGAAGGAAAGTGTGGATTCTTTGATGATTATCCTCCGTCGCCAAACCCCAGTTTCACGCCAAGATGGCTATTGCTAAAGTGGTAATGGTTCCAGTAACATATACAGCAATCCTTTTTGTATGATTGCTTCCCCCCCCCCTTCCCTTCTTCCTATGCTGCAGTTCTTTCTTTTTTCCCCACTTCCCAATCTAAAATTCTCAGGTTCGAAAAAAAGAAGGAAGGAGTAGAATTGTAAAACCTCTTGAAATGGGAGTCGAGAGGAGGGGGAACTAGGCAAAGTCCTTAATTCTTAAATGTACAGGAGGGTTGAAAATCTCCACTTTCCCTGAAACTGTTAAGAATAGTGTCCATATTTTCAAGATATCATCTTGCAAAACAGATTTTACATTGGTTGAAAAAAGATTATCAGGTAATTAGAGATGCTGTAGAGCTTTTGATTTTGGATATATTGAAAAATATGAATAAAAATTGAACTTAAGTTCAATTCAATTCTTATTTTAATTTTAATTATGTCTTAACATAAATTTTAAAATCTCAAAAAAATTGGACCTTGAAATGCTTTTTTTTATTATTGATGTTTCTTTTTCTGTTGAAAATATAGATGAGATTCTTCTGATTTTTTTTTTTTTTTTTTTTTTGATGGCTGGTATTCCCCACACATACTCCCTCCTCGTGACATTCTTTAAAAGTGTAGAAAAATTAATTCTTCATTTGATTTCCTTAATTTATACATATTTAATCCCCCCACACACATAATTTTTGTTTCAATTAAAAGGAAATGCATGTCATATGCATAAGTGTATTTTTTTATGAAATCTGTTATTTTTTTGGACTTAATTAGTAACTATATTGTTCTAATAAAGTCATTTAATTCCTTAAAAACTTTTTTTTTTATTTGAAAAGAGAGTTCTGTTATATTGCTTGTGTGATTGTAAATATTAGCATAAATAATTAGCTAAAAATTGTATTTTTTATTAAACGATTTGACACGAGTTTTTTAAAAAATAACTCGTGTCAAATCTGAAAATTTCAGTTGAAATTCTATAAGAAAAAAGTGTGTGTTAATTTAAAATTGTGTTGTGCTGTGTAATTATGTATTAATTTCATTTTATGTAAGTATAAAAAAATTAACAATATTTTGCAGCTACTTTTAAAGGTATTGAGTACTGTTGCAAAATATAGTAATATCTATTGAAAATTTTAAATAGTGATTTAAGATTTGTAATAGCTAAAAAATTAATGGTATGTGGTAATTCTTTAATTTTTAGTTTTTTTAAACATTAATTAGTAATGTCCAAAAAAAAAAAAACCAGCATTTCAAAAAGCATGGATTGAAGTTTTTGTGTACTGTCATTGACTACAAGAAATAAAAACTCATACATTTTTTGCATTGTGTAATTAGTGCTATAATGTGTTTTCTTTAAGTAAAATGGGTAAGCAAGTCCTCGTCAGTCATATAAATCAAAAAATTAGGAGTAAAAATGAATCTGAACGTATAAAATCAATTTTTAAGCTATGTGAGCAAAGTACTTTATTAAATAATAGCCCATCTACTTTTAAAGATAAAAATCAAGCATTAAAAAAAAATTTAAAATACTGGAAAGGTCACTGAAGCAAAAATTCGATGGACTTTGCATTGTGTAACAGAATTCATCATTTATATCAAGTTCTCGAACTATACTCTTTTCAAAAATCATTTCCAGACAGCGATGTTGCTTCATTTATGTGCAAGCCAATATGCTTTACATAAATTGATGTGAAAGCAGATTAGTTGATTATTGGTCAAACATTATAACATGGATGTCCCTGATTTGCAGCAGTTTATTCAACTGATCTTAACACTTTCTCATAGAAATGACTTTGTTGAAAGGGATTTTTCCATAAATTCTGAATCCGCGGTGGAGATTCAGTCTGAAGGTAAGTCTTGTTGGATTGAAACAAATTTTTTGACAAAGTGCAAATAGCTGGAGCCATTTTAAACACTGAAATAATAAAATCATTGCTCAGCTATGTGAGGTCTTCACCCTCCAAGTATGATGAATCAGTGGCAAGAAAAATCTTAAGATGTAGAACAAGAAAGAGTTGAATCCAAAAGAAAAAAAGAGCCAAGCAACTAAAGGAATTTCACAGCAAAAAAAAAAAAAAAAAACTACTTCATGACATCAGGCGAAAAACAGCTTTGATAGATGAGGAAATTAAATTAATGCATTAAATATTATTAGATACTTACTTATAAATATTTTGGCTTAAGAATTTCTGGAATCTTTTTTAGAAAAATTAACTAACTGATATTCTTCGCCTTGTATGGTTAGAACTAAATTTATATTTTACTAAACCTCTATTTAACTTTGTAGGTCTGTCTTGCTCTTCTCGAACATATTGTGTCATAGTCATCGAGTCTGACATTGAAAGCAAAGCATTAGATAGAGTAATATCAAATTAAAATTGAAAAATTAGAATTTCTATAAAATACTTTACAGACAGTAGTAAGATTGCTAGAGGTTATAAAAGACAGTACGATATTCTTAAGGTATTTTTAAGTGGTGAAGTATTAAAAATATTTTAAAATTATGAATTAGATTAAATTTCAGGAGATAACAGACATTCTTCAGATACTGGAACTAGAGAATGTTATCCTGTATGTAAATGAAGTTCAAGTTAAGATTAAGATAAGCTACCAGATAAATATTATCAGTCATTTAAAATAAAACTGTTAAACATTTTGTATTTTATTAATTGGTCACTTCTTAATTATAAAATAATATGGATAAAATCTCCATATTATTAATCTTTTTTTAAAGAAACCAAGAAGCTTTGAGAACAGGCCAAATCATTAAACTTAAAAGGAACTTATATATTCTTTTCTTCAAATTTAATTGTAAAACTTTATAAACACTGTACATTGTATAACAATACGCAAAAGGTCATTATTTATAAGCCAGACAATACCTATCAATGTTTTACTGTATTTAATCCAATAATATGTGCAGTATGTGATTCATCTATTTCTAATTTATTATAGACTTTGATATATTGGTTATTTTTAATAAAAACATTGTTTCTATCATTACGATTTTTTATTTTTTCTTAAACATGCCCTTCAAAAAAAATGTTACAAATGAAATCTTCATACAAAATAGCAGCTTGGGAAAAGCCATTTTTATAAATTGTAATGTATATGCACTTATTAAATAGTATATAAATGTGTACGTGAATTCATACTTTTCAACAGGTCTAGTTTTAACTGTTTTACAGTAAACAATGTAGCTTACTAAAATATTGGAGAAGAGATTACTAGGATATTAAAGAAATCAAGAAGCCTTATGAAGATGCTTAGTAATGTATTGACTCATAAGAGAAAACTTTGATTAAAAGCATTGATAATAGGAAGAAAAAGTTTGTATTAAATCAAACAATATCTTTTAAGAAGTTAATAAATTATTTTTTTTTTATTCACTAGTTTTCACAGTTTCTGTGGAATTTATTTCAATTGTTATCTGTAATGTTATTTTAGGTAGTGCTAGTCCAAGAGGAGGAAGGTATGCACAAAACAGGAGGAGAAATGCTGAAGAAAATTCTCAGTAAGTATTTTTATTAATGTTATTTAGTGCATCTGTTATTGAAATCTGTGTAAATGTTTTATACAATATTTCTTATTAAAAAAAAATAAACGACTGCAAGTCAAAATCTGTAAAATATAATGTTTTAATATGAATTTTTAAAATCATTTCCATATAAAAATTAAATATTAATTGAAATTATATTGTGCAGATTGATTTGTTTTAGTTCTGCAGTTCAAACTAGGCTAGCAAACAATGATAAGCTAGTCAATATAAGAATACCAAAATGATGCAAAATTAAGAATACTTGTTTGTAATGTAATGAATATTGCTTAATACAGTTTTGTTTCTATAAAAAAGGAAATTTTCGAATTATTTGCTTTGGATTGCTCAAATTGTTTTGCTGGAAACCCAATATAAAAACAGTATTAATTTTTCCTGAATATAAATAAACTTGGTGAAGCTAATTTAAAAAGAATATTTTGATCTAAAATTCAAATGAGCACCAATAATGATTACAATATAAATATGGGATTGTAAGGAGAATATGTTTAAAAAAATTTCCAGTTTTAAAATCCACTTGATATTTTAACTTAATTTATAAAAGGAAATGAATATTTTTGTTCCTAATTGTCAACACATCATAAAAAATATTAGTAATACTTCCTACAAATGTAGCTATTTCACAGATCATCTTTAAAATTGAAAATTATTTATATACAACAAATCAAAAGATAGTCTGTTAAATTTATTAATATTGACTATAGAAAATAACGAATTCAATGCTTTAAATGTTGCCTTTGCTATAAATATTGAATTTTAATTTTATAAAAATTTGGAAAATTATTTAATTTTTTTATCTATTCTATTCTATTAATTTTTATCTATATTTTCATTGAAAAGTATATAAAATCACTTTTTCATTCATTTTTTTTTTTTTTTTTTTTTTTTTTTCCAATTCTCTCTTCAAAAACCTTGTATAATTTTATTAGAAATTCTTGATGTTTGTTTGTTTTTAATTTTTGTATATTCTTTGTTGCAAATTTAATTCCTTATCAGAGATAAATTATAGTTATTATTTGTATTGTATATAAAACTATTATTACTATACATAATAATAGATGATATTTTAGCAATTTTTTAAAAAAAAAATTTATAATCATTTTAAAGTGTAATTTTTAATATATTTATTTCAGGAGTAAAACTAGAGCAACTCAACAGGAATTAGAAAATTTAGATACTCATTCAGTTCAAGAATTTCCTTATCTTTCTGAAGATGGTGTCAACAAGGCAGGAAATACAGACTCGCTTGATTCAATGGTTAATTCATTGGCTTATAGTAGAAACCAACCATTGCAATATAGGAAGAATGTCATGTCTAATGAAGATTTTCCTGCCTTAAGCTCAACTGAAACCTCTGCGCCTTCATTTTCCGAAAGTTCCTATATAAGGAACCCTCCAACACAACAGAAAAAAAATATTGTGCCTGTGGAAGATTTTCCAGCCTTAAGCTCTTCTACAATCATTCGATCTTCAACTTCTGAAAATTCCAACAATCAAACTTCAAATACTAATTCTAGACCAGTTAACTCTTCAATTTTAATGTCTAACATGATTAATCATTCGGTACAAAGAAATGTTCCTGTGCAAAATACTAATGTAGGTTCAACTGAAAGTAGATCTAGAAAGACTGAATCAGAAGGTGGAGATAGACCTCAACAGAAGTCTAAATGGAACCAAAAGAAAAATGATTTTAATTTTGAAGAAGAATTTCCCACATTGGAAGTTAAAAATAAGCCTCTGC
This sequence comes from Caerostris darwini, assembly GCA_021605075.1. Taxonomy (NCBI): domain Eukaryota; kingdom Metazoa; phylum Arthropoda; class Arachnida; order Araneae; family Araneidae; genus Caerostris; species Caerostris darwini. The sequence goes on from BPLQ01015536.1 coordinate 485,929, forward strand.
CATTTGCTACAGCATCTGTTCCTAAGATGTCAAATTTTGCAACAAATAGTAATTCAAAACAGTGGCCACCAGATCCTAAAGTTAATAGTTCTGCTAATAATAATTCAAAAAATAAACCGCCAGACTCTACCAAAGCAGCTAGCTCATCTGTAGAACCTAGTCCTAATGACCACTTTGTAGTCATTAAAAAATCTAAAAAGAAAAAGCAAGGCAAAATTTATTCACCTCCTGATATAACTTCAGAAGAGTCTTCCAAACCACTCATCAGTAGTAAAATTAATGTGATTGAAAAAGAGAATAATGATTCATTGAAGAAATATATAGTACAACCAGCAGCGAGATCTAGAAACACAACAGCTATAGATACCTGGTCAGGTGAGAAAGTAACATTTGGTAATGAAGATTTCCCACCATTAGCTCCAGCTGAATCTGTCAAAAAGCCTCCTGGTTTTAAAGAACCAGTTAATCGAGCTCCACCACCAGGCTTCACTGCTACTCCCTCAGTTTCAAATTCCTTGAAAGGAATAAATACCTTGAAAGATGCAGTTCGAGATTTAGTTCTGTCTAATCAAGCTAATGGTGTGAAAAATTCATCAAGTGAGGTTACTTTTGCTGAGTACAAAAATCCTCCCAATTTCCAGTTTCGTAATGATAAATTAATTGCAACTATATATAGTTGTGTGAATGCAGATGCAATATTGTTTCAAGAATTTAAATCAGTCTCGGGAAGATTTAGATGTAATGAAATATCCGCGGCTGAGTACCACGCCAAGTGCCTTGAGATATTTAGGGAAAAAGGAGTTATGGATATTTTTCCAGAATTAGTATCATTATTACCAGATATAAAGAAACAGCAAGAGCTTCTGACCGTCCACAACATGTTTCGAAGTCAACTGAGTCGTGGCGCCACTTCAAAGAAACTGACTTCTAACAATTGCACTTCTCTTGTGTCTTGCGAGAAATGTAATCAAGTGTTAGATATAAGTGATTGCAATTCTCATTACCTATTACATAATCGAGAATAAATTTAGTGACACAAAATTGTTTTTATATGAAAACGATTTATAGATATCTATTAAATAATTATAAATAAATTATTTTTCATTCTGTATGTTAGTATCATTTTACAAGTACTTACCCTCATAGCTTCTGAAAACTTGAGTTCACCTTCCATGATTTCGATACAGAAATTTATACATTATTTTGTAAAAATATGTATTTAATAAGTAAATGAAATCAAATTAATACCCAGTTTTAATGATAATCCTTGCTACAATGGGAATCGCATATAAAAAATAACTTTAGAAACCTCTTGACACAAAAATAAGTATTTAAGTGCCTAATAAATCCTGCGAATACTACATTACTATGAAATAGCTTATTACAAAAATGTTTTGGTAGTTTAAAATTATGTCTGCAACTTATTTTGTATAAATAATGAAACAATTAAAATTTCAGCAAAATTAAGTGTTCTGTTATGAAACTTATTTCATAACAGAACATTTAACAATATTATTAAGGCTTTGGCCTTTTTTATGCATGCTATTATAACTTTGTATGAATTCATAAAGTTGTGAAAATAACCAGACTGGATTTTTGCCAGACTCTCCAATTGTCAAGTTAGAACAATAAGATCCTGGGATGGTGAGAGGCACCTACTTGCAAGATAGCACAATGCTCCTTTGGTGTGGAATAGGGTGTTCTAGTGTAGGGAAATTTTGTAAGCATGAAATCAATCTGAAGAAATAATTGCCTTGTGCGATTGAGCATTATCCTGTTGACATATTTAAGCCTGGGGTGTTGTGAGAAAAAAGTCATCACAATAAGAACCGTCAAACATATTGCTGTACTTTAAAGATGTCATTGATGACAACTGAAAGGTCCTGTTATCAAATGAAATGGTACACCACAATTTCTTAATATGCATTCAATGAAAAATTATTTTATTATCTATTCATTAAATAAAAAATAATTTTTAGCAATCGATTCTAAATCTTATTTTATTGAAATTAATGTATGCATCGATAAATTAGTTTCATATTGAATTTTCTATATCACATGAAATGATTCAAATTTAATTTCGATACAAATCATGTGATTTTATTTCATATCAATCATACAATTGCTAAATAGTATGAAATTAATTAGCATATCCCTTGAAAACCTGAAGCGCTATTAATATAAAAATATACTACTACAAAACTACCGAGTGAGAGAGTGAAAGCTACTGCAAAAATGTAATTTGCTGAATAGACAGCAATTAGGATTGAAAAATTGAATATATGTTACTATATTTGCGATTTTATATGTGAATTTATTTTTATTATTATTTTTTTTAAGGAAGATAAAAAAAAAAAAAAGGAAGGAAGGAGTCCACCTTCTAAATTGCCCTATTTGCTACAAGGTACTAAAAAAATCTATCGCATCATTTCCTGATAAAGGGGGGGAGCTAACAAAGAAGCGTTTTGGAATAAACTAGCTCCTGAATCCGAATTTTGGAAACCTTGAGCTGGCAACATCTCTGCAGCTTTTTACACAATTTTTAAAAAAATATGCATGTATAAATAACATTTGTTCACAATCAATATTTAATAAGCATGTATTATCCCAATTCACAAGTTAAACAATTTTCTGAAGAAAGTCATGGCTCCAAATTATAGTGGTGTTGTGGAATAAAAAAAAATTAACTAACAGAATTAATTTCAACCATTACACGTTTTTAACCAAAACATCCTCTTCTAATAAGATCCAGATTAACTAAGTCCACGTAAATTCTGCCAAACTAGTCATATCAAAACATAAATAAATTGAAATTACTGCGTTGTATCTATGCAATAGTCCATAAAAAAAATATCACATTAATAAAACCCCACAACATTAAATATTACCCGACAGATTCTTGTGACATAAGAGATAATCACATTGCCATAAAATAAAGAACACAAATATAGCCTACAAATAAATAAAGTTTATAGAAAAATGTACACGAATTATATCAGTTATAAAAATGAAAGGAATATCAGAATCAAACAATGGGGGCTCTGTATTTCAGTGTGCCAACGGGCATACCATGCTGAATATACCGGTTCTCGTTAGATCACCGAAGTCAAGCATCATTGGGCGCGGTCAGTACTTGGGTGGGTGACCACCTGGGAACACCGCGTGCCGTTGGCATTCACAAATTTGGGACCTGAATGGCCGAGTGTCTAGCGCTCGGTGCCACAGGTTTCGGGTTCGAATCCCAGCGGTCCTATGGATGTCTGTAGTGGTTCGGAATCCACTTTAAGCCGTAGGTTCCGGTCTCCTATGACTGTAAGAGCGTCACGGAGCCAAAGTCTGATTTCTATCTACGGGTGCTCCATCAGCAGCTGCTTCCTTCCCCTTCAATCATGAGTACGAATGGTCTTGTGGGCTCGGCCAGCCAAGTGGGATAAGGAACAACATATTTCAGTTAATCCCCACTTTCGATGGTGCTGCCACCTTGTGGTGAGAGGGCTTGCATGTAAATGTGATCCACAGAGCTATATTGACGGTAACTTAAGCATTGGCACCCAAGGCGGGGAGTTACCAGACGAAGAGTGGTACCTTGGTGCTCCAGGTTGCTGGTTAGGCATAGGATTAATCATCTTATCTCTTAAAAAAAAAAAAAAAAAAACCTGATTCAGGAATCTCGAGGAGAAAATTCTAGATTGATTATTCCCAAAAGACATAGAACGAATAAGTCTCGCATGAAATGCTTGAACCTTGTTTAAGAGTGGTGCTTTTAATAATGCTATTGACGATTTCATCAAATATAATTTGGGTATCATGGCTGTACAGGAAATTAGATGGACGGTCGAAGACATTCTTGATAAAAGAAGTAGTAGCCTGTATTACAGCTGCCATGATAAAGTATATCAATTTGGTCTGGTCTTATAGTTAGTAAATGATTAAGAGATAAAATTATTGAGTTTAAACTGGTCAATAAGAGAATCTATAAAATACGTATAAAGGGCAAATTTCAAAATGTCAGCTCTATATGTGCTCCGAGGATAAGAAGGAAGATGGAAAAAAATGAATTTTATGGCATTCAACGCAAACATTAGGGACGATCAAAAGGTTTATTATTAAATCATTAGGTTCTTGTTGGTAGACACAGCCTATACAAAGAATACAGTGATAATGGTAATAGATATTGGATTTTGCTGTATCTTTAGATCTAGTAATTCGTGATACAATTTTTCCACATAGAAACATCCACAAGATAACATGGAGATCACCCGGTGAAAAAAGTTTTAGACCATTATTAATCGATAGAAGGCATAGAAGCTGTCTTCAGAATGCTACCGTGGTGCAAAAGTAGATTCCGGTACTTTTCTAATCATCTCTAAACTCCGATTCAAAACAAGCAAATCCTTTTATAGAAAACTGGTTCAAAGGTTTAGTTTATAAAATCCCTGATGTTGATAAACTTAAAACTGACATACTTAAAAGATAAGAAAATGGCTAAAAATAAACTTACTACAGATGAGCATAGAAGGAGTTTTACTCGAAGGACCTACAGCAAATTATTATTGAGGCTGTAAATTAAACAATACCGAAATATGAAAAAAAAACCAAGCAAAAGCAATGGTATGATGAAGACTGTGCCAAAATTACTGAAAAGAAAAATAAAGCCTACAAATTGATGTTACAAAAACATTTTGCATTTGGAGATCAGTATAAAGTACTTAGAAGGCAAGAAAAGAAATTTCATTAAAAATATAGAAGAGACTATTTATGGAAGAACAGTATGAAAATATAGAAAAACTAAAATCACAAAAAAGACGTTAGAAAATTTTACTAATTGGTAAATAAAGTTAGAAAAGAATTTAATTCTAGAGCAATAACTCGCAGGAAAGGTAATGGTGAAATGATTATAGATAAAGGAGGTCCTTACAACATGGAGGGGCTATTTTAAAAATCTTCTTTCTGGCAAAGATTCTCCAATGGATCAGATGGACACAATTGGTGAGGTGCACGAAACGCCAAACCCTGCAGAGCATGATGATGAATATAGTATGTCAACACTGTATCAAGTGGAATTAGCAGTCAAAAATTTAAATCATAATAGATCTGTTTAAGATCAGGTCTATTATGATTTAAGATTATAACTGACCTGATGGCATCAAGGCAGAACCTTTCAATATTAATGAACCAACACGGTTTAAAGAGTTAAACAGCATTATAAGCTAGATCTGGACTTTAGAATAAATGACAATCGAATTGGAAAAAGGGGAATCTGCCCAATTTTCAAAAAAGATAACAGATTTGAGTGTTGTAATCATAGATGAATCATACTTTTGTTGTTGTCATATCCCTCATGGTAGGAGGGAAGAGAGATGCAGCTTCTGTTCTGACGGAGCACCCGTAGGTAGAAGTCTGACTTCTGCTCCGTAACGCTCTTACAGTCATAGGAGACCGGGACCTACTGCTTAATGTGGATTCCGAACCACTACAAACATCCATTGGCACCGCCGGGACTCGAACCCGAAGCCTGTGGCGCCGAGCGCTAGACACTCGGCCATCATACTTTTAAACACCGTATTTAAAGTTCTAATATTTTATCACGAATGATTGCAAAAATATACATCCAAAAGTATTGGAAATTACCAATGTGGTTTCCAACAGGGGAAATCCATCATAGACCAACTACATTCAACTAGACAAATTGTTGAAAAAACTAGAGAATATGGTACATATATCACCTTTTCATTGGCTTTAAAGCTGCTTATGGCAGCATTTATTGGAAAAGATTATTTGAAGCTATGATGGTGTTTGACATTCCTAAGAAATTAATAAATCTGACTAAGATTACAGTGAAGGATGTTAAATGTAGAGTAAATATAAACTCAGATCTTTCAGAGGTCTTTTATGCAGATGCATTTACTTGTATTCTGTTCAATATAGCATTTGAAAGAGCTGTTAGTTTGGTTTGTCACTCTGTGGTCATTTTTTGCATGCTTTGGGCTAATTAGACCTGGATCTACAGTTTAACGTGGATTCCGAACCACTATCAAGCATCCATGCCACCGCCAGGATTTGAACCTGAAGCCTGTGGTTCCAACGGCTGGCCAATTGGCCATCAGGCCGCGAAAAAAGGCTGTTAGATATTCTAATTTAAATATCAGGAGCTATTTTTAACAGATCCATACAATTATTAGCCTTTGCTGATGATATTCGTATCATTGGTAGAACAAGATAAGCAGTTGTTAATGCTTTTATCTCCCTTGAAGATTCTGCAAGAAAAATTGATCTCACTATTAATAAGGATAAAACAAAATTTTTGGTAGCAACACACAGAAGATATGATCAATCTCCTTTAAAAATTAATAATTTTACCTTTGAGTGTGTTCAACAATTTAAATACCTTGGAACTATTCTTAATAATGATTATGGCATAAAACTTGAATTAAATAATATTATATTTATGGCAAATAAATGTTTTTATGAACTAAGAAACCAATTCAAATCAAAACTTATTAATGTTAAAACAAAAATTAACTTGTACAAGACCTTAATCAGAACAATCGTTTTGTATGGCAGCGAGTGCTGATCATTAAATAAATTTGAAAAATATAGGCTACTGGTCTTTGAAAGAAAAGTACCCCCAAAAAAATTCTGTGTTGGGAGGCCTACGACGTCTACAGAATACAATATAGTATGAAATTTACAAGAAATTCAAAAAACCTGATATTGTAAAAGTTATGAAAGCAAGTCGTATTAGATGGCTGGGACACATCCTCAGATATAATGACTCAAATCCAACAAAAAAAGTTACTTTTTCATCAATTGAAGGCACCCGAAGAAGACCTCCCCCTTCAAGATGAGTTGATTCGGTCGAAAGAGATCTAAAGGATCTGGGAGTCAACAGAGGAGGATCTATTGCAGGGGTCTCCAAACTACGGCCCGCGGCCAAAATCCGGCCCGCCAGTGTCCTCAATACAACCCGCGACAGCGAATATCTTATTGTTGTTGTAATAAGTTGGATAAAAAAAGTTATTACGGAATGATAACCAAGTTATTACAGAATGATAACCAAGTTATTACGGAATGATAACCAAGTTATTACAGAATGATAATAACTTCGTTTTATTTACTTGCCAAGTAAAGCTCAACGACAAGCATAATACGCAGAAAATTTAACTTAAGCATTACAACTAACAAATAATTGAAATGAATCCCGCTAACATTATGATGGGGTAAAGAGTATCGCATATGTATGTACACTGAAGTGACAAAAGTCATGGGATAGCAATATGCAAATTTTCAGATGGTAGTAGCATCGTGTAGAACAGGTATAAATGCGCAGTGCTTTCGCAGAGCTTTCATTTCTGTTCAAGTTATTCATGTGAAGAGGTTTTGACGTCATGATGACCGCACGACGGGAATTAACAGACTTTGAACGCGGAATGTTAGTTGGAGCTAGACGCATGGGTCATGCCATTTCGGAAATCGTTAGGGAATTCAACATTCCCAGATCCACTGTGTCAAGAGTGTGCCGAGAGTATGAAATTTCAGGCATAACATCCCACCATGGACAGCGCAGTGGTCGACCGACTGCACTTAACGACCGAGACCGGCGAGGTCTGCAAAGAGTCGTAAATTCTAACAAACAAGCAACACTATGTCAAATAACCGCAGAAATCAATGTGGGACGTACAAGGGACTTGTCTGTTAGAACTGTGCGGAGAAATTTGGCTTTCTTGGGCTATTCCAGCAGAAGACCGACTCGAGTGCCTTTACTGACAGAACGACATCGCTTGCAGCGACTCTCGTGGGCACGTGAGCATATCGGTTGGTCCCTAGATGAATGGAAAACCGTGGTCTGGTCCGATGAGTCACGATTTCAGTTGGTAAGAGCTGATGGTAGGGTTCGAGTGTGGCGCAGACCTCACGAAGCCATGGACCCAAACTGTCAGCAAGGCACTGTTCAAGCTGGTGGTGGCTCCGTAATGATGTGGGCTGTTTTTTCATGGCATGGACTTGGTCCTCTGGTGCGACTGGACCAAACATTGACTGGAAATGCTTATGTTCAGCTACTTGGAGATCACTTGCAGCCATTCATGGACTTCATGTACCCAAACAACGATGGGATTTTTATGGATGACAATGCGCCATGTCACCGGGCCACAACTGTCCGCGATTGGTTTGAAGAACATTCTGGACAATTCCAACGAATGATCTGGCCACCTAGATCGCCCGACATGAATCCCATCGACCATTTATGGGACATCATCGAGAGGTCTGTTCGTGCCCAAAATCCTGCACCATCAACGCTTTCACAATTATGGACGTCTATCGAGACAGCATGGCTCAATATTCCTGCAGAAGACTTCCAACGACTTGTTGAGTCCATGCCACGTCGAGTTGCTGCACTTCGCCGGGCGAAAGGAGGGCCGACGCGATATTAAGAGGTATCCCATGACTTTTGTCACTTCAGTGTATATCGATGTTTGGAATGTATATATCCTGAATCAAACATGATTTTTATCCTGAAAATCCCTCAGGAACGGAAAAGCTAAAAAAATACTAATGAGATTTATGTAATTATGATTTTTCACTGACAATAGTTTGTAGTTAGCAAGCGTATGCTCACTCAGAGCGCGTACGGTCAGCGACTGGTCTAGAAATTATAGATAATGGCAGAAAAATTAAAACGGATCTGGCCCTTGGTACTTACTGGAGTAAACACTATGACCCTAAGGCTGGAAAGTTTAGAGACCCCTGATCTATTGCACTGGGGAGAATCAGATGGAGGAAGTTCATGGAGATTGCCTTAGCCCAGGGATGGGCAAACCATTTCGGTCGCGGGCCAAAAATTGAAAAAAAAAAAAGTTTGGTGGACCAAGATAAATTTTTCTAAAATTTTAAAAACAATATACAAGTATTGCAATTTAAATATGGTAATGAGATGAATGAAATTGCGATTTCCTTTTTAAAATTCCCTTATATTGAGGTTCGAAGTGAGATGTACTGATTCTGAGGAACGAAGCTAAATGATGATTCAAAAATTTTTGGCATACTTAGAAACAACTGCTTGAGATGATTGTTAGATTGCAACTCAATTAATTCAACCTGCAAAAAGCTGCTGGCTGGAGCTTAAAATGCGCTGTCTGCCCCATGTAAGATCCAATTCACCCATATTGGATTCCCATATGTCTGAGAAACAGATAACGCTTGTTGGCGCCAATCTACAGCTATAGCTAAAAAAAGAACTTCCGCTTTTAACACTTTACCGATTGAAAGCTGTCTGTGCTTGCTTTTTCCGTCTATTGATGTTTTGTAGAACAAAAATTGAGAAAGTAAAATAATCACCATTCCTTTGAAAAAAAAATGAAGAAAAAAAAATAATATTTATTCAAAGTAGAAAAGGAGATGGATATATATAATATATATTTCTTTTAATTGCCTTGGACCGGCAAATTAAAAAATTTTCCGCGGGCCGGATAGAACCTTCCGGAGGGCCAGAGTTGTCCCGCGGGCCGTAGTTTGGCCATCCCTGATCTATAGGGTGTGGGAGTCGACAGAGAACGATCTTTTATCCCGGACGAAGTGAAATGGAAGACGCTCATGGAGAGTGCCTTGACTTGTAACAGGCTATAGTGCTGTAGAAAAAGAAGAAGCTTTCAGTTAATATACTGGTAAATTAGGTAAGCAATAATCAATCGCGGAAAAAAAAACATTGGATGCATATGATACTTCATAATAAATAAGTAAACATGTAGAATCACAAATATAATAATCTCTTAATTAAAAAAAAAAAAAAAAAAAAAAAAATAGTAAAGTATAAAAAAGTATTCAATTTTAATCCCAACCAATGTCTCATGCATAATTTGTCATTTCGAAAAAGATGTATACATTTTTTTTTTTTTTTACAATCACAAATTAACGCACTTACGTGCTCATCTTGGATATATATGGGGCCTGAATTGCCGAGTGGCTAGCATTCTGGCGCTCAGTACCACAGGTTTCGGGTTCGAGTCCAGCCGGTGCCATGGATGTTTGTAGTGGCCCGGAATCCACTTTAAACCCTAGGTCCCGATCCTAATAGGATCGTAGAGCGTTGCGGGGGCATTGTTACTCAGCGTCCGTATCTTCAAGTTACACGCGCCCCCTGGGTAATGCAAAGTGAGTAACGTCTGTGCAGCGCTTGCCTTAAAGGCTCGTTCCCACCGAAGCGAGAGACGTGAAGATTTAAGAGGCAAGCGACAAAATTATTTCGACCCCTTCACAGCGAAACGTCAGAAATAGCATTACGCCCGGTGAAAAACCGCTTCGAGTTGAAAGTTGGGCAACTCCAAGCGGCGGACTGCAAACCGGTTTCAGGCGACCGCGGTGAGGCTAGTGATTGGTCAAATTTTTTCGCTTGCATCTTCTCGCCTTGGTGAGCACGAGCCTTTAGGCATCCAAGACCAAGCTGTCTAAGTGTTTACCAGCTGCATTGGAAAAAAATATATATATATATATTGAATAGCGTTTGAGTCTGGTAGTCCCAGCGTCTTTCTCTTCATGCCAAAATAACGAGATGCAATAACTTTATTTCAATCAAAGAATTTACAATTGACAACACGCGTCATCTTCTTTCTCCACTACTTCCATTCGCTTTTCATCACTCGATCATCTCTCCGCATCACCATCATCTCGTTTCCTAGAACATTTTATATTGCCATTTCAATTTGCCCTATTGTCTAGATCTGTATCTCTGAGACAGCCTCGAGATAACGATTGGTTTGAGGGGACAGCCTTTGTCTTAATCCCAAGTGGGTGGTCTTCTGACCCCCAAGCTAAAATTCCTATTCCCTGTTATAAATATTCACTTTAGATCAGTTAAGATAGCCATCAGTCCTTCACTTTTAATACTTTTTAAAAGCGCTCACTACTGCAATACTCCTTTTGCTCCCTATGAGGATATGGACGGCAGAACGCTAAGTGAACAGTTGGCACCATGAGGTGGTCTCAAGGTGGAGGGGCCTGAATGGCCGAGTGGCTAGCGATCTGGCGCCACAGGTTTCGGGTTCGAGTCGCGGCGGTGCCATGGATGTTTATAGTGGTTTGGAATCCACTTTAAACCGTAGATCCCAGTCTGTTTAGCCTAAAGTGTGCACAAGATGACCGTAGAGCGACAAACCAAACCAAACCTCAAGGTGGAGCTGTTGGACAGCGTCCTCATATCCTTCGTGAAGACTACGCTGATAGAAGACTTTAACACAGATTTATGCGAAGAGTTGTCGTTATTCAACCCAGTGACAAAAATATTTGTAAAAAAATAAATAATTTAACTAATTTATTAATATGTCGACACGACAGGATCAGAAAAAACAGATTTTTTTTGCCACTACTCGTGGTTCAGTGGCAACGCGTGCCGCTGACAAGTATTAGGGCGAAGGTTCAAACCACTGGCGGTTTTGTTGTAAACACAGTTTCAAAAACGGGGAGGCTAGAGGGCATTTGTGATATTCAGCATTTTGCCTCTTCAATCGGACTACCTAGATGGAAATTTTCCGGGTTTCCTCGTTACGCAAATACTGGGTAGTTCCCCCTAAAAGTCCTCCCGGGAGATATTGCCCTCCTTCTTCAGCGTCGCGGACCTCCATCACTCTCTGCCACTCTTTTCCCTCCTTCCATGAGACCACACAGATTTTTGAACTTGGTCTAGATGTTGCTGTCTACCAAGCGGGATAAGAACAACAAATTGTTTTTTACTCCATTGGCATTAATTTCCCCATGCAAGATTAAAATGATTCATAAATAATATGCTACTTTACCATTATAATTTTAATGTTGTTGTTCTCGTGTCCCTCATGGAAGGAGGGAAGAGGGGTGCAGCTTCTGTTCTGATGGAGCACCCGTAGGTAGAAGTCTGACTTTGGCTCCGTGACGCTCTTACAGTCGTAGGAGACCGGGACCTACGGCTTAAAGTGGATTCCGAACCACTACAAACATCCATGGCACCGCCGGGACTCGAACCCGAAACCTGTGACACCGAGCGCTAGACACTCGGCCATTCAGGCCCTATAATTTTAATTTAAATATTAAATTATTGAGAAATTATATTCGTATCGAAATATTTACTAATAAGTGCACCTGAATTACTTATTGAAAGATATAAAAAAATGTTTACCAAATGGGAGCATCAAAAAATATTCGTGATATGAATAATTTTTATTTTAGTGTCTAAAACAGAGATAAGTTAAATTGCGTATAAATAATGTGTAAGATAAAGTTATCATGCATCAACAAATATAATTATTCTCGTTATATTTCATTTATTCATTACTCAATCGTTACATTTCATCAAAGACAATATAAATGCTTGGCACTGACTCGCTTCTTTTTGGGGAAGTAGTTCACTCCAGTCAAATTTCAGTAGCCAGAAATTGAATCAAAAATGAAAATTTATTTGTCACTGGACCCCTCCCCCATCACTGGAGATCCCCAAATCATCTAACCCAAATGATCTTGGGGGCCACTTTGGAAATGCATCATAATTCCGCGGGCTGCATATAAAATTATATATCCCCCTATTAGATTTAGACCCATTATGGACATTTTTTTGGAGTGAAAAATTGAAACATAACGAGTTATTATTTTCGTGTTTACTATTATTCTTACATGTAAACGTAGATAATATAATAATAATGACACTAAACCCACATTGTAAAGAAATATATAACACTAAAAATGAAATGTAACAAATATGTAAATATAAATGAATTTAAAAAAAATGAAATCATTAAAAAATATTTATTTTACTAGTACGATATTTGTTCTCCACTCTTTCACTTAACTTTTGCAAATCGATCTAATTTGGGTGTTTACACATCGTAATTAGTGTTGCGTCCGTTATAGTTGAGCGTGTTTTGTGTTTGGTCAATTTCAATTTAGGAAAAAAAACAAAAACAAAAAAAAAAAAAACGATTCGCAAGTGTAAGTTGAACCAAAATCGCTAACAACTACAATTAAGAGTCTGGTTTGCTCTGCTATCAATAATCAACTGTGCGTATCTAGGGATGGTCACTGCGTCACTTAAAGTGAAACATAGAACCTGTTATATTAGATGCATTTTCATCATGAGTTCGAGGAATATAATTATTCTGCGAACTCGTAACTGTAAACTCATAAATAAAACAGGCAATATTTGTCATATATTTACAAGAATATTATTTGGAAATCAAAGTTAATTTTTTCTCACAATTTCGACAGCTCATTTTTGAATATATAGATAATGTAATTTCCAATAACATAATGTATTTTTTTTTAATACATTGGTTTTCACTACTTTGACCAATATAAAATAAATAGATTTTGTAATTTTGTTAATTCCCTCCCACTTTCCGCCGTCGAGCAAGATACCTTATTCACCGGCTATTTTCAAAACTGAAATTTGTGCGTAATTCAAAACTGTGGTACGTTAGCATGAGGAGTTAGCGAGTTTAGTGGTCCTTACACAAAAAAGTTTGGCGATCTCGAGCTCCACCTAGTACATCGTTTACATAAAAGACGTTACGTGGGACCGTTGTAGCACTAATAAGGAAGTTCTTCGAACAATGGAAATCTTGTTTAAGAGTCCTTTGCTAGTTATGGAACACAAACTGTACTGTTAGTAACATTGAGTTGGAACACTTTTTAAAGATTTTCCTCTGGAGGTTTCACAGTTGACGCATTGAACACGTCTCAATTTTGTGGTACTCTTTTGAGGTCGATATATCCTATGATAAAGCAAGTAATAGGGTTTACATTCATTATTGGATCTTTATCAAGTCTTTTCCATAAGGAATTCAATCTCTGAAGAATAATTTGCTCGGATTTTTAAAAACAAAAATCTTCTTCTCTAAGAGGCATGATTACTGTATATCTTCCCGACTCATTTCTCTCGTAAGTTTTCTAAAAATGTTCACATCAAATATCGGCTTCGTCATTCTTGATTGCATAGGGTTCTACTGCTTCGATTTCTTTAAACTGAACAATTAACCCTTTGCACTCGAGGGCTCCGAAGCGGAGCCATTTAAAATTTGTCCTCAAGCTCGAGGGCTCCGCTACGGAGACAATGCAAATAACAATATAAATAATGCGTTTCTTTTAATGCGTATATCAAACTTACATGTGAATAGGATCTTTTCACTAAAATCGCTTCGAGTTGCTGGTAATACGAATGAAAAAAAACTTCGAGTGCAGAGGGTTAAGGTTGTCTGTGGATAGATCACAATGTTTACATTGTTTTTGCTGTGTTGCATTCGGACACCACAAAGCAGAACATTGTATTTTGATAAATAAGACCCGAATATTCCATAAAAAATTGACCTGGCTTGAGTAAATCATAAAATACTTCCGCTTCCAATAGCATTTGAATGCACTCAGTAACATTAAATCTCTTGTCAACTAAATTAACATTATACAAACCAATTAATAAGTCCAATTCACGAGTGAAACTTCTTTCTTTACTACTAATGATGCAGAAACGCTTGATTTAATCGTAAATGGAGAATTGTTCAAACCCGAAACAGCTATGCTCTTTTTCTCTTTCTTCAACCTCAGTCTGTTCGCACATTCTTTAATTAAAAAAAAAGACGTACTTTCCGAATCTAGAAAGGTTTACATTGGAAATAAATGTCCGTTAGCAATGAAGCAGATGGCTGTACTCAATAAAACATTTTTCCTCTTGGTAGTATAAATTGAGGTTAAACCATTCTCATGACTCATATCTTACAAACTTAACTGCTGAGGTAGTAAGTCACTTTCCTTTCTACTCTGGAATTTATCAGGGTCCGATTGAAATAGAGCTTGACGACTCTTTCCATACTCTGAGCAAGTATGTTTTGATACGCAGTTCGTCACTCTATAATTCGAAGAAAAGCAATTGAAGCGAGTATTGTGTTTATCTTCAACTCAAGTTATTCATTGGACTGGCAACTGGCGTACCGTTTACGGAGTACCAACAGAGGGAAATACCCCTTAAACCCCCTCATCTTAATATATATATGCTTGGAATTCTGATGGCTGCTTAATTAATGTTAGTAAATTAAAATAAAAGTTTCTAAAAATTCAAATTAAAGTGGTACTCAAAATAATTAAAAAATACTATTGATAAAAAGTAAAATACAAAATAAAAGAAGTTAAAAGTTAAGTTTTAAATTCGGTACAATTAGGGACCAGTTGTCGATGCCGTAAAACTATTGAAAACGTAAACTTGTTTACCAAAACCTAAGAGATTATGCTGAACGGTATATTCACTGAAAGGTTTTTATAACTAAGCCATTTATAAAGAGGATAAATTTGTTCACACAATACGCATTTTGATAGTTTCAGAAAGAAACACTTTAGCGGTGGTTTTAAAAGGCCGTTTTTCATAATTATTTAAGAATGTTCTATAGTAGGTGTCATATTTTGTTGCACTCTTTGAGCTATACACAGGTCTGTTTCCCTTCCCAATGGATGAGGCTTGAACCCTGTTTGATACTTATGTACATCAATTCTTGTCAAGGGCTTTTATCAGGAACAATCCATTAGCATAATTCCTTAAATTCTAATACTCCTCTCCTTTGACATTAATACTCAATATTACACCATCACACTTAAGGATGGTCTCGCTCCACTTCGCTTCTTAGACTCGGGGATTTCTCATAGTGCTTTAAAGATGGTGTTGCTTGCACAGACATGAAGGATACAATTGGTTTATATATTTAACATTAATTCCTAGACTATTAGAATAAAAATTATTTTTATAAAAGAGTATGGTGTCGAATTTTTAAATAGATTCTTTCAAAAATACTTGTCACTTGACTCCTCGGTGCTTTCCTATTCACTATTTACATACTTGAAATTTTTGACATGCCTATAGTATGCCAACTAATTATTCGAATTCCAGTACCATCAATAAAACATTTTTAAAAATCCCTTTTAATTAATACTATAGTTGTTTAATATCCATATTTTTAAGTGTCATTAATTTATTAGTAATAATTATTATAATAAATTAATGACTATAATTATTTAATATAAAGGCAGACACTTAATATTAAATAATTATAAATTTTGTTAAAAACTTTTAAGAGACAGTAGAAAAGGGGAAAAAATCATTCTGTTTGCTGCAGACATGATTTACCTTGTTAGCAGAACTACATTTTTCTTCAATGTAAACTACCTCTCTTCACTACTCGACATTTCCGGATTTTTCCATCTAACATGTCAGTTTCAGTATGGTGTCATTTTTTATTTGATTTGTTAAAATATCAAACACCTTTTTGAACAGTGTAAAGATTTGGCCGTGTCTTTTTATGGATGCCCTACATTTCTGATAACTATTACAGGACTTTAACAACATTTCATTTTCTATGAAAAATCCCATTACCCTATAGGCAATGGGAGAACTACTTTGATCTTTTTTATAAAAGTTGTTTAAATTTTCTTTTCCTCTTTTCAATTTCGTACTGTTGCGATCTAGCCGATCGACAGTTTCATCTATTCATTTGTTACTTTTTCTGGATGTCAGAAATATTGTGCAAAATTTCAGTAAAATCAAAATTAAAATTCATCAAGGAGTCTATTAAACACGTGATTCTAATTGGTCAACAATTAATTCCAGACATCCCAGTATTTTTTTTCTTTCTCAGTGTCACCTTTACTAGGATATCATTTCGATAAAGCTGCTTAGGTAAACAAGGTATAAATAATATAATTTCAAAAAAACAACAAACATTCATAATTAAAATTGCTTTTCAAAAAATATGCATTAAAATTTTTATTTTTTAATAGAATGACTCATTTTATGGAATGCATCACACATGAACAACATTCAAAAGAGTTGCACACGGCTATTGTTATTATATATTTAATAAATCCTGTTAATTTTTTTTAACTGCGAATTCAGTGTCCTATTCACAAGATAGTAATCTACATGGTTTAAAACAAGAAATAGAAATTTGCAGTTCAGATACTTTAAAGAAAAAAGATTTTAAATATAAGTAGAAGATAAATTGATCCATTTTAAGAAATCAAGTCAAGTAATGTCTTAAAATGGAACAATTTATCTTCTAATCAGAAGACTTAAAAAAAAAAATCAAAATTATTGGCAAATACGTGCAAACAAATAAGCACACATATTTACATTTAAAACTCATCACTTGAAGTGTTTATTCCACTTATTAGTAAGTAAAAAGAAAGCCCACAAGGTAATAAGAAAATTTTTGTTTTGATATTTCTCTCCATTCACCACATCTGTACATAAAACAAAGGTTTAAAACTACAATTCTATATAACTTTTTACAATTTTGCACATGCAACATCTATGCACATACACTTGAGGAATGCAATTGAAGACATCTACACTGTACAAGGCAATAATGGAAGGAAAACTTCCATAACTATGTCTTTTACATACATTACTAAACCAATTAAATAAATTTAAATCACATTCCCTTCATTTGTGCTACAAATAATTCATTCATGCATAATGTAATTAATATAAAACATTCCTAAACAAAAACAATCATAAAATTTGTATGATAAATATCCAGTATTAAATTATTCTGAACAAGATATTTATTAAGGAGTTCAAATTTATAAATAGTATTTATTATAAAACGTATCTATGTATAGTTTTATGAAAAAATAGACAATTTAAATATGTAAATGTAAGAGAAAACATCTAAACCTTTGTGTTAAACAGCATACATAAAATATTTTCCACAATGGCATAAAATTTTGATCTTGGAAATATAATTCAAATAACCTTAACCCAAAATAAAATCTGACCATCCAGAGCTAAAACTACACCAACATTTAATTAAAAAAAAAAAAAAAAAAATTACTGTAACAAATTATTTGTTAAAAACAATGTTTTTGAGAAATAATTTGAACAGTATAGTCAGGCATACAATCAAATAACTTTTTAACTCTAGAGAAAAATGGTGTAATGAAATATATATATATTTATTTTAAAATAAATTCATTAATTAAAGTTCTATGATTTATTTGAATCTATCACATTTCTCTTTCAACACTTCAAGTATGGAAATTTATGTTCTTTCCACGAAAATCTAGGACTAAAGTGCTAATTTTCATGTAGGATATGTTCTGCGCCCTGTACGTCCTAGAGTAGGCCGCTGATTACTGATAGATTTTCTAGAATCATAATCGGCAGGATCGAACATTAAAGGAGATGCTTGCACTTCTACTGGTTCCTAAAAAGGATAATAGTTGAAGATTAGTAATAGTAATACAAGTAAACATAATCATCATGAAGACATCAATATGATCTTGTAATCACTACTGATCACTGTAATTTTGCTAAATCAAAAAATAATCAAGAATTCATTTATACAATTATGGAATACTTGAACATCAGCAATGATTCATAATATAGTGACTCATATATGAAATCTAGCTAAAATCTTACAGATTCCATCAAGATCATATCTAACAAAAAATAAAATAATTACTGCAATTATAGAAATATTTTCTATAATTTCTTCATTTTAGAGCAATGGCTCTCAAATTTTTTGAAGTAGGAGAA
The DNA here is from genome assembly GCA_021605075.1 of Caerostris darwini. Taxonomy (NCBI): domain Eukaryota; kingdom Metazoa; phylum Arthropoda; class Arachnida; order Araneae; family Araneidae; genus Caerostris; species Caerostris darwini. The sequence continues at coordinate 504,461 of BPLQ01015536.1, forward strand.
CATTTAAAAACATATAAATAATTGTAGGTGCACTAGATAGAAATTTCTGATAAATAAGCATCTGCTACTGAAGCCTCAGTTTTATATCTAGATGGTCAACTCCACAGATGATAGAGTCTCAGAGACTGCAATGGAATTTTTTTAACAGTGAAATTCACAAATACGCTAATACTCCTAGTAGCCAACCATTAGTTAGCTTCTAGTTTTCTCAGAAACCTTTGGCACATTATATTATGAAAAAAAAAAAAAGAAAAATAACCATAAAAGTTAGTTGTTTGTAATGAAAGCTATCTTTGAATGGGTAAACTGACAAGAGGAAGATTAACTATTTTTATATCTAGGTATATATATCTTTGGATTACCACAGGGCACATCTTTTGAGAGTTCCACTGTTTCAGAATAAGACATTCATTTTGCATAAAAAATGTGTGCTATCAGAAATGTGGAGATTTAATAGCAATTATGATAACATGTGTAAAACGTACATCAATAGTCAGGATGATAGTAGGAATTTTTCAAGTTTTCTCTCATATGACAAGCAAATGCAAGGCACAATCTTCTCCTCATCACTTGACAGTGGAATATTAAATGGTACAAGAGGCCCACTGATGTTCAACAAAAAAAAAAATGATATACCTCACAAAGCCAATTTTAAAAAGGAAATATTAAGATACAATATTTTATGTCCCTACTATGTCTAAAAACAATAGATATCTGAATGTCAAAGCATATAAAAATGTACTGAATTTTGAAGAATTGCAATTTACCTGTGTTTCTATTTGAGGAGGAGAATTATAAGGCATATGGTTTGATTCAAAATCTGTTGAACTATTTGCTGCTGTAGAAGGTACTAAAAAGTAATGACATATCGATTACTTTGCTTTAAAAAGACGTATTTTGTAAAATTATAAATATGATGCAATATACTAAAATAATTACAAATAGTTAATAAATACAAAATTTCTTGCATAATATATATCATGAATAAATACAATTACTTCACAATACTGCATATGGATAAAGAGCAAAGTTAGAGAAATTCAAACAATAAATATATATATATATATAAATTCCTCAATAAAATGGAAAAATATGAATACGAAATTAACACAATATTAATTTGTAGTAAAATTTTAAATAAAAATTATGTCAGAATAATATTTATGAGGTAAATGAAAGGGTGGAAAATCAAAAAATGATTTTTGTAGCAGGGCAAATTGCATTTTTTTTGGCAGCTTTCAGTGGTTTTGGAGCAAGGCAAATTACATTTTTGTAGTAGCTTTCTCTCTATGGTTTTGTATCAGTATATTTTAATATTGACAGTTCTTAACTGAAATACAAATTATTTTAAATATACTAATTAATTTTATATTATTTAACCATCATATGATTTATATGAAAGATTTGTACAGAAATTAAATTAAGCTCAATAATTTTGTATGATATTCCTATTCTATATGATATGCAATATATTCGATATATGAAACCAATTTATTGATGTATTTATAAGAAAATTAGAATTAAAATTGAATGTTAAAAATTAATTATTATTTAATGCAAAGATAATAAAATAATTTTTTATTTAATGTATATTAAAATAAATACATTCATTAATGAATTTGATACATTTCAGTAATGAATGGGTATATTTATTAATGCTTTTTGTAATTTTTTAAAGGTTAACAATTTTTCTTTATCCTTTTTGCAACTTTGAATATTTTGGAATTCTTAGTAATGAATATTTTTAATGGAAATATTGTATCAATTTTTAATGGATTTCATATAAAAATATTATGAAATTATTTAACAGAAAATTATATTAAAATTTTCTCCGAATTTTCTTTTGTCATGCTATTTTTACATTAAAAACGTTATTTAACTGAAATACAAATTATTTTAAATAAATGGTAGCAAGAAATTAATGCTTATATGTTTATTTCTATTTGCATAAGCAAAAGTAGTGTTTTTTTTTTAGTAATAAAACGAAATCTAAAGTTATATGCATCCAATTTTCAAAAAAACACAAAATGTAGAACAAAAAACTGAATATCTCATGTATAAGGAGAATGAACACTAATTACATATAGGTAAATAATGGATAAATGTCATAAGTATGTTTTAAAATATTATATAGCAAACCTTATTTTTGAGAATTTTGTTATTTATAGATATAACACAGTGGTAGATTTTCTATAGAAAACAAATGTGCTTATGAAATTCAATTCGAGTAATAAATGGGAAATAAAGAATTGCTTTAATCCTTGAAATGACAGATAACATGTAAATTATAAAAAATAAAATTTGCATATTTAACAAAATAAATAAAAAAGGGACAAATAAAATATTAGCTCTAGAGAGAGAAACTCAAAATTTTTTAGAAAATAAGAATTATGCATGGTGGTGAATAATTTATTTACAAATGTAAAATATTAATAAAACTTGAAATTAATTTAAATGTAATACAATTATTTGAAATAGTTATCGTAGAAACACTTAGTATATGTTCACAAACAAATAATTTAACCTATTTATTCCTATAATGAACAATAGATAGGATTCACAATATAGACCCGAATCATTAAAATGTTTTTTTTTATGACAAATATTGTCGTTACATGTAAACCCTACCGCCAGCAGAAACGTCATAAAAGCAGAACTCGTACACCATTGATTAATTCTTATCTCCTCTAATAACAATCTTATAAGTGAAGCCTGAAGATAGACTAATTTATTTTTCTAGGTTAGTAAATCAAAATAAAAAAAAATCTCATTTTTGGCACAATTTGGTGCACAAATGCGAAATTTGCCGTTTTTGTAGCAAGGGATAAATTTTGGCACAGTTAAGCGCAAATTTTCCACCTTGTAAATGCCTTAAAGCTAGTTAAAAAAAAAAAAAAAAAAGATTCCACACACAATATGCCATGGAAAAAATATTAAATTGTGGTTATCACATTTAAATTATTGTGCCGAGCAAGCCAGCTCAAAAATCATGATAATAATTAGAGATATCCCTCTGTTTTTTTAATTTTAAAGATTGAAATATTAAATAGTGAATTCCTTTACCTGAACTGGGTATAAATAACTGAGGAGAATTATTGCTTTCAAAAGGTGAGGGAAAAAGATCTTCAGGCAGAACATTGGTTTTTTTTGTTGCACCACTGGTATTTAAAATATCAACATAATTCTGGCGCATCCCTGTAAATACACAAGTTATATATACATAAAATCTTTCACAAAAGTAAATAATTTATTTTTAAATTTAGTTTTTATAGTGCATTATTCCTTAAATTCAATAATTTTATTAATAGCCCACAATGATTTATTTGTATAAAATCATAACAGAAAACAAATTACACACATATATTAATGTTGCATTAAAAAAAAGGAGAATTTATACATAATATATATGTCACAGTAATTTTTACCTCTTCATTATTTCTGTTAAAAACACAATAATTTATTTTTACATATAACAGTTTATTAAAAATTTTACCCTTTCAACCAAAATAAAAAGTTAAGAATTAAAAAATACTAAAACAAATGATATGAAATCATGTTTAATAAATATAACTTTCATTTACACATTTGTCAAGCTCGAGAAATAGATCATCTCCATATAACTAAATTTCAAATGTTTGCTATTTTCATAAAATTTAAAGCTAATGACAAATTCATTAATAATGCTATTTGTTTGTCACAAATGAATATTTTTCCTCCTGTTTTGATTTAATATATTCTTTAAATAATTTTAAACAGAATAACAACGGAAAAAAATTTTTTTAACGATTCTATTATTTTTAAAGATTGCACTAACCTCTTGTTTTTGGTCTTTGAAATTTGTTAGCTGGCAGTGATGCAGAAGATTGAGGCACTGTATTACCAGGTGGAGCAGTTGAACTAGAAGGTGGCACTGAACTACCTGGAGTTTGGAAGGTTTTCATGGAAGACTTTGAACCTGTTAGTACAATAAACAATAAAAGCTTGTTTAATAAAATATTGCAACAATAAAATTTTTCACAATATTATGTGTAACAAATTGATTATAAATATACATATAATTTTTTTAGACACTAGAAATGTTACATAAATAAATTTACTTATAATTATTATTTTTTAAATCATATTATAATAGACAAATTTAACAAGAAGCAAATTATGTTTCCTAGTTTATTATTATTATAAGAGTATTTAAATTTTTTTTACATGGCTTAAATAGCATTAATGCTAATAATTTCAATGCTTAAAGATAGAAACAACCACACTTGCATATAGTTATTCATAAAAATAAATGGACAATGTAAAATAACTAATTTACACTATTGATAATACAAGATAAAAATTAATTCTGAATGTAGTTAATTCTATTTAAATTACAACAACAAAAAAATTTCTTAAGTTTAATAGACTGGTCATTGTAAATATAGTTATAAATTATCAATAAATGAGAAATGAATGTGCTCTCCAATAGATTACTATCTTTCATTTGGCTCAAACTAAATTGCACAAAGTTAAATTATAACATTTTCTAATATTTTGAAACTTTTATTGAAAGTTAATAGATTAAGTAATATCTATATTAAATAGTAAAATATATATACATAATAAATGACAACTTTTAAAATAATGGCATATTTACCCATCAATTCCATATCAGTAGGTGGAGCTAATGGTGCATTTGTTTCTTCATCATCATTGCTATCTTTATTTTTCCAGCATTTTTTTGTTTCATCCCACACAATCTTTAAAAAATTTAAATATACTCAATTCAAAGAATTCATATTCATCATAGAATATTAGCAAACTTGTTTAATACAAAATACTTTATTACTTACCGTAGGATTTTTGTCATCCGGTAAAATCATTTGATTAGGACCTTTAGGTAGAAGCCTGCTGAAAATACCACCTAGCCAAGTCTTACCAGCCTAAAAAATTTTTTTTAAATAAATGTTTATTTTTATTTCAAAATTAGAATAAATATTTCTAAAAGAATATTTTAAATATATATCCAAAATAATTATAAACATTTTATTTTAAAAAATCTAAACAATTAATGCCTGCAAATCAAAAGCTCTAAAAACATTTAATAAAAATTCCACACATAATTTTTTTTTCTTATGTAAAATCTGTAGCAATTTTTTAAAATTAGCTTCATTCAATCCTTTCTTAAAAGTTCTAATTTCTTAATGAAAGGCCCTGCATTGCCCTTTATATATTTTAGTATTATATATCATTCTTTTTCTATTTAATATCAATAATGATCTGGTAGGATACCAATTAACTAAAACATTGAAAGGTGTTTAATAAAAGTAAGCTCTTTTTTGGAATGCGAAAGAACACTGAAGAATAACTGATGTTTTCAATTAGACATTCAAGTAGCTTGTTTAACATCAATCACAACAGAAATCGGCTCAATCCTAATAAATTCTTGATGTAATGATTATGTTGCAAGATTAATGATTATAAGGCCAATAAATAAGAAATTATTAAAATTAAACAGAAAGGAATGATACATATTACTATTCCTCCTTCAGAAAAAATTAAAGTTAAGATTTACACATGAAAGCAAAATGAGATTTGTTAATGTGACTAACATTCATTACTCAGCAATTTCATGACTATATGCCCACAGCGTGTTGTTGCAACAATGAATTTCAGTCAGCAAGGGTACAAAAAAATAGGGTGTCAAAAGTCCTATCAACAAAATAAATTTATTCTTATCTCTACTGTTGAATTCATTGGAAATGACAACCATCATTGCTGCAAATCAACATAAACAGGTCTGGTCTGTTTTTGTCTATAATCTTTGGCAGGCCTCAAATAGATATTAAAGTGGTTGCAAACAAATGAAATAAGTGGCAACTCTAAATCATGAATGACTAACATGATTTTCAGTTCTCCAAATATATTTAATATAGTTTTCTGGCTATCATGATATGCCCAATATATCTTTGCTATTTTCCACTCAACTTTTTTTCCATGTGACAATCACAGGCACTACAAAAGCAAGGCTCCACTTATCTAACATCTGATTAGCATTGCAAACACCTTTATATGAACAAGTAGTTTTAGCGTTTGGTATGATCAATATTTAATACATTGATCACATTGTTTAAACTCGCAAAATTAAAAATATTTATATAAAGCAAATTAGTAATAAGTATGATACATTATATATTCATAGATAGTTTTTGCTTGGATTTTCGAAGCTCTACTGACCTGTGTACTATGTTTTTCCTTCTTAGCTTCAGACTTTTGAGTTTCTTTAGGTGTGGTTTTATTCGCAACAGATATGCTACTGGTGCTATATCTACTTCCTGAACTCATAGCACTATCACGCCTTTCTCGACGTGTTGTATTATTGAAACTGTTTGAAGTTTCATATAAAGGTTTGTTTTCATTTATCTAGATAAAAAGAGAAACAATGTAAGTTTGCAAAGATAAGATTAAATTAAATTAATTTAATAGCAAACCAAATTTTAATTTCATCTAAATTCTTAACATTCTATAAATATATAATATTGCTTAAAAATTCATAATACTAATACTATTCTTACTCTACTAGAAAACAAAATGCTGCTTTAAAAATTTGTTACGCTCAAATTTATTGTAGCTAAAAAATTTTTGTTTATGAAAAAAATAGGGAAGTATTTATAATTTTCTTTTTTAAAGACACTATTTTCAAATGTTTTAAAGTCTGGTTAAGAATGTTAAAACACAAACATATATCAAGAGTTATACAATTGCTTTCAATGGGTTATACACAAATAAAGACATAAATGCGTTTTAGAACAAAACTGTCAAAAACCGTAAAAAAACTTTACAATACAAAAGATAAATTAAAAATTAAAAAAAAAATAATAATAATAATTCATTTTTTTTTACAATAATGAAACTGAATGATCTGATTCAACATAGAACTTTTAGACTTATTATTCCATATCAATAGGATTAAAAAAAATATAAGTAAAAGTTTCAAAAATATTTATAAAAAATGTGATTAAAATTGTAAATAAATAATCCATCTTAAGTATATATATTTTGAGAGGGCAAGGTAGAGAGAAAAACAAAACTGCAAAAGCTGATGTGTTTAAATTATAGCACTACATTTATACAATAAAATAAAATGAAATTAAAACAAAAAATATGTAAAAAATAAAATCGAAAAACAGCAATGATGACATTTCCAATCAAAATTTTATATGTGGAACTTGTATGTGATCTTAAAGTACTTACATGTGTATCTTTTTCATTTTTATTATTACTTTCTTTACTAGAAGATGCAGTGGTGGACCAGGAAGTACAGCTACTATCATCTTTTGCATTTTTATCTAAATGATGAATTTTTTTGAACATTGCAATAGGGGACATTTTAGTTAACATATCTCTTGCAGAATGTTCAAAACTTTTACTGCCATTTACATTTCTGATATTGTAGTTTGTTTTAAAATTTTGCAGAGTAGAATATTTAGATTTTTTATCCATAGTGTTTGTTTTAATGACATTGGTTTGTTCACATAAATTATCAGAGAGAATTTTCGATTTCTTTTTAGCACTTCTCATTTTTATAGATTCAAAAGGTTCATCAATAGGATAAGTGCCCCCAAATATTAAAGGAGGTTTTTTATTAAATTCATTTGCCATAAGTTGACTAAGTTGGGAGTTTTTCTTTTCCTCATCTGATAACTTTTTCAATATACTAATAATTTTTTTTGTTTCTTGTACGGATTCATCCATCGATTTTTCTTTTTGTAAATATTCCTTTTCATTCATTTCACAAGGTACATCAATAGCAAAGGTTTTCTTACTCTGTAGAAGTTTCTCTATTGTTTCATTTTTCTTTTTTGCTTTACGTTTTCTTTTCGAAAGTTTTGTTGATGAATCGTCAGCCTTTAATATTCCTAAAGTGGCGAGCAATGACAATTTATGATGATTCTTGCTTTTTTCTTTGCTGGGACTTCCTTCCGGGCTACTATTATCACTGCGATCAAATACATCACTTTTCTTTTTACTGAACCTACGACGACGTATTCCTGTCTTTTGAAGCTTACCTTGTGAAACACTTGCATCAAATTTAATGCATTTTTTATGTTTGCTACTGTATGACCTCGATGTCTTCAAACACGAATTTAATGTGCGCACATCAACTAAGCCAGATCGTGTCATGAGCATACGTCGATCCTCAACATTGTCTTTTGACAACAAATAGTTATGTAAAGGTGTACTGTGAGAAGAGGAACACAAGGCAACATCACTTTCCGTCTCTTCCTTATGAACCAATGCTTCAAGATCAGATTTGGAACAGGCATCAGAGAGAGAAACAGAAGGGAGGGAGTGGACAGAGCTCCATTCCTGAGCAGCACAAAACACAGAGGACAGGTATGCAATGAAACAGAAAGAGAAATGTCTGCATGGCATTTAATTTACAGCAAAGGTTATAAAGCATTATGAGGAGAAAATTAAAACAGCCATTGGTAGGGATTGATGAAACAAGTGAATGTATATTTTTAATACTGGAAACATGATGAAAATAATAAAAGAAAATATTTTAATTTTAAAAACTTTATATAGTTGTAGTTTTTTTAAAATTTTTTTTATTAATGCTATTAATTTAGAATATGTAAACTCTTACTTTATATTTATTTAAAATAAAAATAAAAACAATATAATTATTTTTCAACCTATTATACTTAAAAAAATCAAAATTCTTATATTTCATTGATAAGTTCTTCACACTGGCAATAATTAAATTTCTTCTAACAGAAAAAGCATTTCCTAGTTTAAAAAAATAGTGCATTTTAATTTCAAAAATTTTTTTAACAATTATTACTACCCAAGTCCTTAAATCTAATATAATTACATTTATGTACACACATCTGAATACAATTTAAAATGCAGATCTATGCCAAACTCGAAAATATTTAAATCAGAAAACTGTTTAATCTTCACAATGAAAAGCTTTTCAGCTATGGTTATGAAAAAATAATCTTTAATAATTAATAGTCTTCCCAACAATATAAAAAAATACATTTTTAATAGAAATTCAATAGAATCAATTGTAAAAAAAAACTGTTGTTATACTTTGAAAAATATTTTTTATCGATGTTTAATCAATCAATAAAAACTACTGGATATTATAATTTTACAAATAATGAATATTTTAATTTATATGATCTAGATTCAGAATATTTCACTACTTGCTACATCTGTCAATCCACAAGTAAATATTTAAAGTCAGAAATTGAAATTCCAAAAGTGCAAAATTATATTTCAAAGCAATTTAGCAGACAATGCTTATTAAATCTTGAGTTGTGGAGTTCTTTGGTTATAGCATGGTAAAAGAAACAATCTAAGAGTAGTAATATTTTCATTATAACAGCTCAGAGCTAATTTTTCTTTTTTTAAATATTGGATCTCATTGATTATTTAAAAAAATAAACAAACCCTTTCAAGATAAAATAGTTTATTAAAATGTAGCTGTTCAAGCAAAACATCTTTTTAAACAAAATTACTATGTATATTATCTACATTCATATGTTATTTGTACAAAATTGTAATTAATGCCAATAGTAAATAATTACTAAATAGTTAACATGAACTACAGTGACAAAGAAATTATATATGCTTACTTTAATTAACTAATTGATTGTCCCAATTGGTTTGATTTATGCAATTCAAATAATAGAAAATTCCTTAAATTTAAGAATTTCTACACAGCAAACTTTCAAAAAGAATTCCAAGTTAGATTTGCCATGAAGAAAGTAGATACTTCTGATTGCACAGGGTCAAAACATGATCTAAAACTTGCTTAGTGTTAGTTAAAATCAGATAAAATAGTAGATTAATGATCAATTTATTGCCTATTAAAATTAGCAAAGCAAGATAGTTGTGAGCATCCAATAACTTTTTTAAATAGAAACTTGATATTAATTTGTCTTTTTTTTTAATTGTAAAATTAGATAATTTGAATTATTTTTACATAAATCAGATTCCTGAGATTTTACTATAATTAATAACAGAATATGCAACTACTATAGCATTTTTCACACAATTTTTTTTTTGATCCAAGAAAATTTACTCTAAAATGTTTATCTTGCAGTAGCAAATTGCTTACACTAGTATTCATATTTTTAAACTCATTTTTAAATTTATAAAGACTTATAGGAAATTATTTATCAAATTTTTTGGTGATAATGCTAATAAAATAGGACTACGATTTTTGTATTCAAAAATTAATATCATATGACAAAAAATAAACTGGATGTTATACTTTACATATACGAAAAACTGTTTTCTTGAGATTTTAACCAAATCAAATTTTTCATGATTAATATTTAATATTAACAAATGCTTAGCTACACAAAAATAAAGGGAGTCAGACAGCTTTATCGATTATTTTAATATAATGCAGAGTATATAGGCAAACAGTACCTAAAAATAATAGTTTTTACTGAGAGAACCACATTAAAGAGCTGCACCATTGATAGAAACTGCTCCAAATTTCTTAGAACGCATACTTCTTAAACATATATTGTCAAAAATTCTTTTGGAATGCTTTTTGTTGCTCCACCACTTAACAATTAAATTTGCTGTTAAAAAATCACACCCTTCGCATTTACTACTAAACTTTATAAAAAAAAAATAATAATAATAACTTAGGCAAGTGTTGAATCTATTTTTCACATCTGTGAAACTTCAGAAACATAATTGCAAAGCTTGTTGTTAGAAGAGTTACATCAAAGACTGCTAACAAATGCAGTGTTTGGGACAAAGAGAATTGCCACAAATTCAAGGAAAGGAAAGTACACAAAATAGGAAGGTGGCATATCAAAAGTTATCGATTCATAAAAAAGGAATCATTTGGTAGAAGTAAATGACATCTATAATAATAATAAGTAATCTAACTTGACTGTTCAGGAAGAGGAGCATTGATGTTGAATCTTTCTGCTTTGGAGTTATTTAAAAAGTTTGGATTATTTGAAATAGCATATCTATGCTATTTCAAATTGATTTAATAACATCTGAAATACTATTAAAGACTCAGAATAAGATTATGAATTTGACATCTGCAGAGCCACAAATGGTGTTTACATTAAACTTCATTAACCTAAGAAGTTGCCCTCCTGAATGCAACTAAAATTTAAAACTAATCCTGAATATCTATCATTTTCAGTATGAGCCATTAATTTTGAACTCTTATAACCTAAAAATTTTTATATAAAAAGACATTTTAAAAATTTGAGATAACGAGACATTTTAAAAATTATATTGTGAATACAATAAATTAAAGATTTCTTTTTAGATAAACAAAATCCAATAATTAAATTTTTGGCTTGATGTCCTTCATACAATTTCTCAGATTTTTTTTTGTATACATTCACTAATTTTATTTAGAATAATTTAGTAATGACACATGCAAGAATTTTAAACAGGGCAGCATTACAAATCAATATTAAACATGCAAAAATATAGAAAGACAAATGCAAATTAAAAGCAAATAAGCCATAAGCCATGCAATAAGTAAAAATGTTTTAACAGAAAAAATAATTCACATACAAAGAACGTTATGATTAAAGGAGGATAGGAATTGTCAGGTGGAATAAGGTAAGGAGGTAGTTCTCAAATTTCGGAATTCAATTCATTTCATTTTTTGTCTTTTTTGCCACAATAATGATCAAATATATAATAATTCCTTGAGATGCTCTTAAAAAATTAGTGAATATCTAGTAGATGTAAGTTAATGTTTTTTAAATCCATTTATTATCATGAATGAGCCCAAACTCTATACATCAATAGCATTTGTCATCTATTTGAAAATGCCAAATAATTATATATATTTCTTGAAGAAATTTAGTATTATAATATATAAACAGTATGTAAAATACATGAAATAAATAATGCCTGCATAAAAACAATTTAATGCAAATGCAATATACTCATTCTGCAAAACATATTCGTATGTTTATTTAAGTTTGGGATAAAACTTATTTTTTAAGGAACTGCATAACATTATTAGATATTAAGTTTAAATTTAACAACAAAATTTCATGTTACCAATAGATAATTCTATCCCATTCAAGTTTTTTAACAATTCAATAAAATAAAAATTACAAACATTTCATTCAAAAAGATGTGGAAATTAAAATGAAACTTATCTTTTTACTTTATTATATACTTTCTGAACTTATATTTTAAGTTCCCATTGAATATTTTTAAATTTCAAAGAAAAAAATTCAATAAATAAGAGGTACAAGTTATTTCATGAAATAAAAATTAAATGTACACAAAATCATAACTAAATACCTGGAAGAAAAACAATTAGTAAAACATCTAAATAAGTTTTTAAATATATATTTTGCAATTATAATAGTGTTAAGTACGTTAAAAATTAACAAACAAATATAATTTTTCCCATAAATTGTGTAATCAATATTCTGAGGAGTGGAAAAAATTAACATTTAACTCTCAGAATTTTTGACAAGTATTGACTAGATATTTATAAACAGATAACTAGTTTCAAGTTTATAAATCTTAGAAAATAGATCCTTTCAAATAGAAGATTTACAATTTATCATTGGTAATTTTAGAAACTTACACAGAATTATGCCACATTTTATATTAAAAGCAAATACTAGTTGATAATAAAGATTTTTTTTTAAAAAAAGCTACCATAAAGTTATTATACATATGACAATTTTGAAGTTTATTTATTTTTTTCTAAAATTAAAAGCAATTAAAAAAACTTTTTTTTTTTAATAACCATCTATGTAGATGTGCATTAATCTAGTTGTATTAGTAGAAGCTGCATTGCTAAAGGCACTAAAGAATTTATTAATCTATATACAGCATTTTGTTTTCAAATGACATATAATTCTAAAACATAAATTATAAAATAAATTTTGAACACAACATTATGTCAATCTGCAATATGTTGACATCCTTCCTACTAGCATATTGGCAACATTGAATAAATTTATGTGTATAAATTAATCATAGTATTATTTATTTATTAAAAGAATTTATTGACAATTTTCAATTTAACATAAATTTGCATCTTTATTTCTGTATTGATATAAGTTTTACAATGATAATTAAGATAAATAAGCATGCAAAATTATAGGCAAAATGCAATTTAAACTAAACAAATTATATAATAAACGATTCTACAAAAATTATGACAAACAAGAAAGAAAGGCATTAAATAAAAATTACAGTAGCACTATAACACAATAAATTTTGTATTAAATTGTATAGCACTTTATAAAAAGACAGCTTGAAAAAATTTAAATATTAATAGCTAAAAGACTAATACTGAAATAGAATATATTTTTATAAATATTTAAAAATAAGCATTTTACAATAAAAATTAAAGTTTAATGTCAGCAATAAAATTTAAAAAATTACTCATTTCAAAATAAATTTCGCTTTTTATGTAATTTTGTAAATAAATTGGCATTATTGAAATATCTTACAAATTAAAATGGTTCATAAGCTGATTTAAAAAAAAACCTTATTTCTGTTTTAGCACTTTCCCTCATAAAAAAATATTGTAGCATTTATTGATCATTGTTACAAATTTACAGCACTTAATTAAATGTTTAAGACAGTGATGATTTCAGTAAGTACTTAAAAATAGTATAAAATAGCAAGAATTTGAGATTTCTGTTAAAACTAGATTTAAAATCATGTTTGGAGTAAAACAAAAATCCACTTAAATGAATGATTTCCAAATATCTAAAGGTTATCCTAGATAAAAGGCCACATCAAATATAACATTTATCTTCGCATACTTTATTACGCTTTTATTATGCTTTTTTTCCCATGCATTTATTATGTTTTTCCTTAAAAAATAAATTAGCAATGCGTCCATTAAAACTTATGCTAATGTTTGTGGTTTTGCTGCTAAGTGCCACATTGATTCAATGCCTTGAAGAAAAAACTTGTGTATGATTACCATCTCCCTCTTAGTTCTTTAGAAATGACAACATTTGTCACTCTCTTGGCCACCCAAATATTCAAAATTTCATCACCAAATTTGCAGATAACTTCTATAATAATCTCAATTATATTCCAAATTCTGAACTCCAAAACTTTCGTTTTATGAATTTTCTCTTATGTGCAACACGAAATGCCAAAGGGTGGTTTTACAAATCTTTAGATAAATTGGCCCAGTGGTCAGCGGTCCAGCTGTCATGTTGTGGATTCAAGCACCCACCTTGCACTATTTAAATCATCCTTTCTAATGACAGTTATTCTTTTACTCCTGGGTATATATTTCCTAAATATTTTTTTGCTGTTATGCCTTACTTCTAAAATTTCAATTTTAAAACTTTCTCATTGGCTGATACAGGTGGTAACCTTAGTTCCTCCTTCATTGTATTGTGAACCTTTTTACTACTTTCTACAACCCATCTCTTATATTCTCTGTGATGTACCCAATTACCAGATAGGAGTTTAAGGCCTTTGCAAGGCCAAAGATATTCTGATAACCTGGAATGATTAACTGATGCAGTAATGCTTTTTAAAGTAAATTATATATTATATAAATTATATTTTAAGCATCTATTCATATTAAAAATTTAATATGAAAAGATGCTTAAAATATTTTTAGAAGATAAGTAAAATCCATCACTTTTTTAATATAAATATATATATTAAAATCGTAGTAAATTATTATAGTATGATTAAAGTAATTATTAAAATTATTTTCTATTATTCTATTATAGTATGATTAAAGTAATTATTTTCTCCTTTTTAAAGACCATCATATACATCTTTCTTCCAAATGATAAAACATTAATAACTCCAGCAGACAATGTTTTTATGAAAAATGCATTCCCTGTGTTTTTTTTTATTAAAACCTGTATCATGTTTCATAAAAATTTCAAAAATTAAATGTTTTTTAGGAATAAACTGATTATTCTATATGTTTTGGAATCAAATAAAAATTCACACATACATTATTATGTATAAAAAATGTAATTTAACAAATTAGAGAAAAAACTTGATAAAATTACAAAATTACCTGTTGTGTTCCTCCAGAGAAGTAATCAAATGGAGGAGTTTGTGTAATTGGAGAAGAGGGCACATCAGTAGTTTCATTTTCTTCATGGCTTGGAATGCTATTTTGACGGTAAAAAGTGTTTGGGTTTGAAGTGACATCACTTTGATAATATCCTCCATTATCAAGTTGGCCTATAAATGTCAGCATTTTTTAAATAGATGTATTAGAAAATTTATAATTATTAATCAACAGATTATTTCATCAGAAATCTGGATTTAATAAACTTGCACAGAAATCCAGACTGTCAGCAAAAATGCAAGTAAAAATTTTTTATTACTTAAAATGACTTTGTAAAAAAAGAATTTGAATAACCCAGACATCATATTTAATTATGAAAGTATCAATGCAAGTTTAGAAATTAAAAAAGATTATTATCCATTTTCAAACTTCATATACAAGAATTTATAAATCTAGCAAATGAATATTTGAATAAAAAACATTTACAGAAATTATTAATATGCAATACCTAACTTCACATTTTTTAATTAGAAATTAAATTAAAGCACTAAAATACATGAATTTGAAATATGCATTAATACTAATATATGAATTAATTTCTCCAATGCCCATTAGAAAAATATGCAACTGAAATCTTTATTTTAATATTTAAAAAAATAATGCTTTTAGAAATAATTAAAATTTAAATACTTTATTCCTCAGAGAAATAAAATTTTTAGAAAATTGATTGCAGCAAAATTCTTTTCTCACAAAATTAGATATTTTTTAAATATAACAAATGTTCTTTTTAAAATAATATATATACTTTTACTTTAAATAAGATATATTCTCTCAGAAAAATATGTAATAAAATTAAATAAATATAAGAACATTGGTCTTTTAAAACAAATGTAGCTACATTCCCATGACATAAAACCCTCAAATTCAAAGGAAAGATATACTTACTGTTATTTGATGTAATTGTTGAATTTGGTAAACTACTCTGTTGATTCCATCCTGTATTCTGATAATAACTAACATGATTATAAGAATTGCCGGTTTCCGCTTGAATATTATTATTAGACACATTTTGAAAAGGTACATCTGAAGAAGGCAAATGTTATAAAAAACCAATATGAAAATAAACTATGTGACAAAAACCAATATATTTTTTTAAAAATTTTTAAATGCTTACTTTCAACAATAGGAGAAGAAGAAGTAAACTGCAAATTATTTATGCTTAAATTTGGATCTTCAGAAATAGGTTGTTCCATGCAAGGTTGAGCCTGATCCCCAAATGTGAAATTCTGTAAAATTAACATATTTATATAAAAAAATTCCATTTTATGAAGTTATTAACAACTGCCAATGGTTTTTTAAAATTTTATGAATTAAACAACTACTTTCAATATTAATTATTTAAATACAATATGTTACAATAAAACATAAGAACAGGACAACTAACCTAAAGCTTAAATGACTTTTAACAAATAACTTGAAACAAAACAACTATGCTCAGCAAAATTAATAGTTGCACTAATTACCCATACATATTATATACTCCAAAATATTTAACAAGTATTATGCAAATAAATTTTCCTTACATTAAAGTTTTGTACTAAAGCAGATAAATTTTTCAGCCAATCAGGATCCTCTTGATCTTCAAACTCTCCCTGGCCTCTTAAGAAGTGGGGATCATGATATTTTAATATTGTAGCAAGCTGAAAGAACAGAAAATTTGATTAAAAAAATAAGACAATTTCCCTGCTTGGTGTGGCTCTAATAAGATTAAAGAAGTTTATTGAACATGCTTAAAATTCTTTCAAATTTGATTAAAAAATATGTTATTAAACAATGAAATAACAAGCTCCTTGTTAACTTTTACAGTAGGCATTTTATTATTTCACACTTAAAAAAATGTTATATAATTAGGGATTAAAGATTTTTGTAAATTAAAAAAATCAATGGACAACAAGTAATAGTAATTCCCCAGTTGCCAATCCTCTTCTAAAAATGCAGATTTTACATCATATTATTCTATCATGAAAAGTGTTAAATTAAATAACATTTTAATATGTTTTATCTTAAATTATTATTTATACTTATTTTTATATTGACAACTTAAAATAAATTTTTGACCTGATTATATATAACACATCAAAGTTACAAATCTTAATTACTTATAAAAAAAATTTTAAAAAGATATTTTAACCGAGAATATTGAATGCATTTATACAAGAAAAATATGTATACAACTTAGTTAATGTATACATATTTTTCTTGTAAATTTTTTCTGCAAAAAACTTATATTAGCTCTGTAGCCATTAATTTGCTTAAAAGAATCTAATACTACTTTTGTATTTTGCAAAATCACATGGAAACACATGAAATTTATATATTGCAATTATAGATACACACTTTTACCTTGTACAGTAAAATTTAACAATATTAATAAAAATTATCGATAACATTATATCTGTAAAGAAGTAATAATTTTTTCTTTTAACAAAAATAGCTTAGAGAATTTTGCGTCATTCGAAAGTCTGCTTTCTTTATTTGCAACAATTAACAATTTTTCCAACTTTCATATGACATAGAAAAGTGAAATAAGAATACTATTTTATTTTATTTTTTTTACACTACAGGGAAAAACTTTTTTTTTTCTACATGCATTGCAATATAAAATTGTTAAAATAACTCTTAAATTCTTTTGTACTTGAATTATTCTTCAATATTACAAACATCACACAATGGTAAAAATTGTGCGTCCATCATATTTTGGGATAGATTTAAATTTTCTATTTAAAGATTGTTGAATTCCTTTTTGAATTTATTCCAAAATATCTGATACAATGGCAAAACTGATGAAATTTTTACTAAGTCAGTAGTTTCTGCATTTTCATGTACTTTTATCATTGACAAGAAAATTTTTTTGATAATATAACATATTGCTGTGTAATACTTCTATAATGAATAAAATTCCTTTTTCTTCAACTGATAAAGATAGTACTTGAAGCATTGCTTCCAATTCTTAGATCACAGTTCTTCTTTTGTATCTTATCATATTAAAATATTTTATTTCATACTTCTTTAAGCAAGAAACATTATTAAAATAAGAACATGTTTTGGAAAAGATAATTCAGAAGTGAATAAGAGTAGATCTGGATTCCAAAAACACTTTTGTTCCAATTCATTAGGATTTAAACAAATGAAAGCATAATACTTAATTTATGTTTGAGTAAAGAAAAGAAACTATTTTACCAAAAAATACCTTAGAATATTTTATAAAGATTATTATTACAATTTTGAAAATAAAATAGTCTAAGGTACCTTTTTGATAAGTTTTTTTTTTTTTTTTTTTAATACATCAGATAATTACGACATGAATAGTTATTAGATTAACAATGTTGAATTTTATATAATTCTAATCTTAGTAAATAACTTATTTCTTACTTCATTAAAAAAAAAAAAAAAGCTTAGAAGATGTGTCATTTTCTCCAAGCCATCTCAAAAAGAAATCTGTTAAAGTTTTAATTTCTCAAGTTCATGAAAAAAAAAAAAATTTTTTTTTAATGAAATTAATTATTTATTTTATAAAATGAATTTTATTTTCAAAATTGTTTATTAGTAATGGCTTGTTGCATTGTCGGCAAAATGAAAAATCTGATGTTAGAGAAATTTGCATATAAAAATAAAGATGGAAAAAGAAAGTTACTTCAATCTTTTAACTTATTTTTTTAGTGTTACGAATGCAATCTTCAAACAAAAAAATTTACATAAATACTTTAAATGTGTCAGAATTCGAGTTTCCAATTAATTCACCCAATTCACGTTCACTCCTTCAGATCACTGAATGCATTAAAATGGTTTGTTGAAACAAACATCTAGAGGTTAGAACATAGATATAAGCCCTCCCAGTATTTACAACTATTTTTGTTTTCCTTTCACAGCAATTGTCTTGCACTTTATCTGTGAAATGAGCCTTCAATGAGTTCCTAATCAGCCTGAATGGTTTATTAAATACAACCACTAGTCCAGCTTTTTTCATGGACACACTAAAACACCACTTTAGAATTTTACAATCTTAAATAGAGTCATCTGTTTACTTCTATGATTATTTTTAAACATATAAGTAAATGGGTTTCATCCACCATGTAAATAGATTTGAAAATTACAGAATTTTTTTTTTTGGTTTCAAATTACATACAGATTTCAAATTTTGGGACGAATTTTATAAAGGAAGAATGCAATCTCAGCCTATTCTGGACAGATCAGCAGAAGATACAGTTTAGAAGTTTGTTAATTAAAACTAGATATCTTAACTTTTAAATATAATTTTATAATGTATAATTGTAATTTTACAAAATTTAATTTTATAATCCAGATGATTTCATTATTATATTGCACTTTTTCTTTGCATCTCAAAATTAACTTTATAAGGCAGGTTACTATAATTAATATGAAAATATAATAAAAGAAAATAATTCTTCATGTTAAAATATCAGGGATAATAAATTATAATTCATGAATAATTATGATAGTTACAAAATTCATTTAGTAAAACTTTCATTATTATTCAATAAACCTCAATGTACTTTTTTGTTTGCAAGATAAATGTTT
This sequence comes from Caerostris darwini, assembly GCA_021605075.1. Taxonomy (NCBI): domain Eukaryota; kingdom Metazoa; phylum Arthropoda; class Arachnida; order Araneae; family Araneidae; genus Caerostris; species Caerostris darwini. Next base: position 524,079 of record BPLQ01015536.1, read on the forward strand.
TGTTGTTAACATATATTTAGTTAATATAACAGTAATCTTTTCTTTGGTTAACTATTCATTAGCAAGTAAGGTATCATAATCAATAAACAAATATGGTTATTTAACTGCATGATTTCAAGTTTCCTTTAAATATTAAAATTAACTTACTTTAAAAACTTCAGAAATAAAATTTAACTGGAATAAATGAGGATGTTCTTCAACTTTAGTAGAAATAATTTCACAATAATGAAGAGCCTATAAAAAAATTATTTAATATTTAGATAAATTATAAAAAGGATAAATAAAGATAAAATTGCAGTTTAATCATTTGAAATTATTGCAACTTACTTCTTCAAAAAATCCATGCTCAACCAGTCTTAATGCATACAAAAATTTATACAACTGTAAAAAACGAATAATAAGCAGATTGTTTCAACAAAAATCACTGTATATATAATAGAAAAATAAATTTATTTAAAATAAAATTTAGTAAATGAAAAGAAAAAAGGGTTTTTTGTTTTTCATACTTGTAAATGGACTAGCATGAAACTGGGATTTGCTAAGCTCTGGGCATATTCATAAATTTCAGTAAGTTGTATTGCTTCATTTGATGCAAATTCTTCAAATGGTAGCCTGAACAATAAAAAGAGGTCTTATAAAAAAGAAACAGCAATACAAAAATTGAGTTTCTAAATTACTGCAATTCTTATACAAAAACAAGCCAATTTAATAGCTGATCATAAGCCACACCCATAAAAATATTTTATAAGTCCCAAAAATATGTAATTGAATGACATGTAAAATAGAAACAAACATATTAAATTGTTGAAAATGTCTCTTTTATCGTAACTATAATGAAACGTAACAAAATATTTTTTTAAAAACCCATTAATAAAACAATTAACAGTTATTTATTACATAATTTTTTTTAGGAGAATACACATGAATATTAATCCTCAATTTTGAGGATTGTTTACTGATTTCTTAAAACCTGAAAAGATGGTATTCTGATCAGTAAATTGATTAATATAATTGGAAGCATTGGCCTGCTGTACAAATAGTTTTCTTTAAGTTTCTGAACACTTAAGAAATTTCTCAAATCAGAATTTAAAAAAAAAAAAAGAAACACTAAACATAAATACAAAATCTTTTGAAAATTATGGATTATTTAATATAAATGTTACAACTAAGCATTTAGAACTTACGAATGATCAGCAGTAAGAAGCACTAATTTACTATTTTTTTGTTCATATGTACCAAAGTCCACTTGAGCCATTATATAACAAAAATGGGCAGCACAAAGACAGCCTTTGCTTGCTAAAAAGAAAATATATATATTGATTTAAATACTTATATGACAAAACTGAATTAATGAAAATAAGAATTATTTCATTTGAGCTTACCCAATGTGTCACCCAAAGTAGTAATGCTCCTGGAATCTACATCAGGTTGAGAAGAAGGATTAGATAAAATCATCGCTAAATGAGGTCTCCAATCACCCCATCTCTTATCTGCAACATTCTAAAAACATAACATTTATAAATAATTACTCTAATATAATCAGCATAGATTATATGTATGTTTATGTTATATATATATAATGAAAGTAAACCTACTGTTACTGCTAATGGCTGTCTTCCAGACATCAACTGATAAAGTGTTTGCAATGGGTCATTTAAAGCTAACGAATTTGCAAATCTAGTCATTACATTAGCATAGGTTCTACCATCCATCTTAGAAGCTAAAAATAAAGCATGACCCCATAATCCATGTTTCATAGCCCATTCTAAGGCATCCTAAAAGAAAAATTACAGAAATATATAGCTAGAGATGTAACTTTTTCCTTTCAGAAATTTTTAATTAAGTAAACATTATATATTAATTTCTTTAATATTAATGAATAGTACAAGAATAAATGATAAATTTACATACATTCAAAATATAGTTATATAATAACAAAAGGTTAAAGTTATATAATAACAAATCTATATTTATATATATATATATAGGCTGTACATAAAAAGCTATATAGAATTATTAATTTAAAATAAGATAAGAAAACTGCAATTCATTAATCTAAGAAAAATAATCTGCTATATATGCCTCATTTCAGAAATGAATAACAAGTATCTGGCATTTGAAAATAATAGTTTGCATGTAATACATTCAAAGAAAAATATTTTTACCTTTTTATGACCAAACAGTAAAAATTCTCTAAATTTTCGAGTTAATTTATCAACATCAACTGTGCTAGAAGAATTCAAAAGAGTTTTATCATGAAGAACAACAATGCCTTCATCAGGAGATGAAGTATCCCCAGCATGAGACTGGCTAGAGGAGTCATTCACATCAGCTGGAGAATGCTCTCCTTGAGGAGTATCAAGAGCAGGCTTTAAAGGTAATGATGGTGGGCGAAGAACTTCATGGTCTCGCAATAAGAGTTCAGCTATGTCACTGCCAGCAACAGACTAAAAAAATTGACATTCAATGTAAATATCATTAGCATAAAATTATAGAAATTGCCAGCATCTTAGTAAAACAATTTCTTAATTTTACTTTATATTTTTATTTACATGTTAATGCAGCAATTGTGTTAAATAAATTATATTTAATTATTTTTATTTCAAATATATTTATTCTAGAATAATTAGTTGCTTTCCATGTAAAATTGAATAAAAAGTTTTCCTACAAGGAAAATATCTAAACTGTACAAATAAAAACTGATAAATTAATTAACTGTTACACAGAACACAACAATACAATAAAAAATATCGAGGAATTAAAAGCTACAGACAACAAATGTGCATATATATCTTCAACAAAAACAAATATCTTCAGAACGAAATATTTTAGTAATTTATATAGTAAGCAACTTATATAAATAAGAAATTTTTTTAAGGAAATAAATAATTTTACAGGATTTATTATACAATTTTTAGAAATGCTACTCTAGTATTTTATTTTGTTGAAGTTAAAATAGAAAAGAATTAGAAATTGAAAAATAATGCTGATTACAAACAAAATCTACAAGGAAAGTTTTAAGAATGAACTAAATAAATGTGTAAAATATTTAGATTAAAACTAACCCCATTTTGCCTGAGTAAAAGCACCATCAGCTCCCAAAGTAAAACATATGACTCTCTATCCACAATATCTTCTAAAGATTTAATGGATTTTATTTTCTGAGTACAGAATTCAATTACATCATTTTTGTGCGTCAATCCACTATAAGAATATAAACATGTCAAATAATTAAAAAAAAAATATTTAATTAAACTGCAAATATAATAAAATAAAATAGTTTTACATATTTTATCAAGTTAATATTTTAATTCACACTATGAAATCAATTTATATACTACGAAAAACCAAGAAGATGTGAAAGGAACTAAAAAACAAGATTCCAAAATGATTAATGGAAGCAGAAAACACAATAAGCACGACAATTTAACAAAAGATTCTCACTCAATTAGATGTTAACATAAATTCTATACTGTAAAAACCAAAATATATATTAAAAAAAAACCCTCCGCCAATGTTTTAATATTTTTTTTTATCATTCTTCTAATAATTTTTTTTTTTACATGAAAGATTATTTTACCTTTATCTACAATACTATGCATGCTCATTATTACAATTTAAAAGTAAAACCCACACTTTCAAACCCAAAGTTAACCTAACAGCATCAAATTAAGGGTAACTTTTATAACATGTTAAAAAAGTGGAGAGTTTGGTCTCCATTATATTTAGCTAACACAAAATATATGTTCAAATATTTTCTTGAGTTTCTTAGCTGGCTGCTGGATACTGAAAACTTCAAAATTTAAAAATTATCTTGACAGCATTCTAAAATTTTTCTCGGATGTAAAAATAATTTTCCAAATATCATGGCATTTATCAAACATCGTCAACAGAGCTTTAGTATTAACATTTCCCTGAAAGTATTAATTAAATAAAAACTACAGTTTTTAATAAGTGAAACAAGAATGATGGAGCTCTAAGCATATCAAAATAAATTTAATTTAATTTAATGGGAAAATTATAAGTTTAATATTTAAATTAAACTTCATCACATGCACAAGTAGCAAAAAGTGAAAACTGACAAAGTTTTGATGTTTTTTCCTGCAATTGTGAGGAAGCCTCCTTAAACAATTATCAACACAAATATACTTTTAAAATTTAATTTATTAAATTCGCAAGAAATATTTTACAACACCTTTGAAACAATTAAACTATAAAGTGCTAATAAGTATTTAAGAAACTCAATATGATTTTTAATACCTAATACAATTTTATTTTTTCAAAGTACAAATATTAGTGTCCTAAAATATTCAAATAATGAACTCTAAACTTATTAAAATAATTTACCGTATAAGAGGGCCTTGATGATTCTTTAATTCTTGAAATGAGTCTTCATTTTCTCTCAATGTCTGGAAAAGGTATCAATTTTAAATTCAGAAGCAAGATTTTTTTTTTAAATTAAGACATTAGCTATTTTAACTCTTTATTTTGCTAATTCAACAAATAAATAAAAAAAGAATTATGAAATAATTTATTTACATAAAGAGAATTTCACCACAAGAAAATAGAGACATATATGAAGTATATATTACATAACACATAAAAAATTAGCTTTTTCACATCATTTTTCGTTAGCAAATATTACTATAATGCAACCATATTATTAATTATGCTGTTACAAAATAATTTTCAGTAAAGAGAGCAAATATAAATCATACCTAAAATTAACGAGTTGAAATGTTCAACAAGAAAATAGTATTTTTCAAAATTTTCTACAAAATTTTGAACTTAAAATATAATGTTTGAATTATAACTCCAAAATAAATAAATGATTTATCAATCAATGACAAAATTACTTTGTCAAGAAAGAAGATGCATATTTATACCTGCAAATTTTGAATTTGGATTGGCATTGCTGGTACAGTATTTATTTGACTTGGAATTCCAATAATAAGCATTCCTCCAGGGGAAAATCGAGCTATGGGATGAGCATAAGAGAATTTGACAGGAGTAAGACGAGAAGAAGGAGTTGATATCTGATCTGAAATTAATACATCTTTTTTAACATCCAGAGAAAGTTAATGTTATGTAATATAATAAAAATGTTGACATGAAATTTATATGAATTTTGGTTTATGTTTTAACAACTTTTATTTCTGCAGTATAATTTAATTATTACTTAATTCTATGGAAAATTAAACTGCTCACCAGCATCGATGTTTGACAGCTCAGTTTGACTTTCATCATAATACTTCTGTCCCAGGTTAAAGGAGGAAAATTCAGATTCGTTAGAATCAATATCTGGTCCTGGATAATGACTAAAAAACGTTAAACAAAACAATTTAAACCAAACCAAAATTAATTTAAAGAACAAATTAAAAAATTAACTTGTGCACATATGCATGAAAAAGCAGCAATATATATATATAAATTCCTAAGTTGAGATCTATTTTTTATTTGATAAATAGAGTAATCTATTTTGAGTGTTATTAGTTATATTAGTGTTATTGTTGTTTGCTGTCAAATTATTTTTCCCTCATTTATTATCAGAGATGAATAATTTGTATTAGTACTATAATTTAAATATTTAAAAAGATGTAAACACATACATATATAAACTTCATTTAGAGTAGTAATATTTAAGCTATATTCAAGACAGGAATAATTTTAGGCTTTTTTTAAGTTATAAATATCATATATTTAATATTTTAATTAGATATTGAAATGTTGGTTGGTAAATATTTTAAATGTTGGCTTTCTTGAAAAGTACAGCACTTACAAGAATATTCAATAAACAAAACTATAAAAACAACTTGTTCATTCTTTTTAATGGTTCTATTTTTTAAAATGATTGTTTGGATATCTATACTGATAATAAAACATACCAAGCAGTATTTTCCTTAGTTAAATCATTAGCAGAACTTCTTCCTGAATGTACACTGGCTCTTTCATAGTCAACATCATACCCATGTTTAGCATAGTATTGACGATATTGCTCTTGATATTGCCTGTACCTGATATAAAAATTAGCTTTTAGATAATAAAAAATATATATCATTAAAATTATTTAAAATATTATTAAAATAGCTTAAATAAAAAATTCTAGCTCTAAGTAAATTTAAAATAACAAACCTTGGATCATTTCTGTATAGTTCATCATAAAATCCATAGTTATAATTGCTATATGCATATCGATAAGCATCATAATAAGATGAATAATAAGGATCTCTTGAATAATGATCATATTCATAACCTGAAATTCAATCATAAAATACAATTAATTTTACAAAACAAATATATCTATTAAAAAAACTATTTAATGCTAACTAAAGGCTGATATTTTAAAATAGCTGTTGACTTAACAATATTAAAAGTTCTAAAAATAATTTTTTAAAAATATATACAAGACTATGAAAGAAGTAAAAATATCACCATTAAAGCTAATGAAAATTTGTTTTGTCAATAAGTAATGGAAAAGTAATTTATAAATCAATCAGAATAAAAGCTGCTTTAATTTTTTCTATTGTCTATCATTTATCACCTAGTTAATTGGAAGAAAAAAAAAAAAAAAGAAGAAAATCATTCTTAATAGTTAAATTTGTTATATTTTTTAATAAAAAAAGAAACAAAGAATTAAAAAATATTTTATGAAAGGACTATTTTTACATCATAGGTATTAAGTTTATAAATAAAGTTTATAATTCAGTTTTATAAATAAAGCTTTTGCATACTGAAAATGAAACAAGTGACATTTAGAAAGATATATGCTATAAAAAATAAAAATATATAGTTCCTTAAAACACTCAAAAGTAATTATGAAACCTTTAAAAATTGTTAAAAATTTTATATATTTAGAATTAAAATTGCAATTATTTGTAGAATAGTATATCAATATAAGTAAAACTTATAAGAAAATATATATGCAATTAAATGTATCTAAGTTAATTAAATTATAAGATGAGCAGTTTCAGAAGATTTTTAAATAGACGTAATTCATCAAATTGCATTCTATTTATAAAAAAGGCTTTATATAAATACTATTTATATGCATTAATCGGAATTCCTAAGTTGAAAAAATCCAAATATATAAATTTTTTTCAATACAACAATTTACAAAGAATTAAAGTTTTTTCTTCTTTCATTTAAGTATTAGTTAGATTAAATGATTATCCTAACATTATCCTAAGGTAACAAGAAAAATAGATAAGATGACTTGGATTTCATAAATACAAACTCTTAAATATAGTTCTACTTTAAAAAAATAATAGTAAATCAAAATCTGAAAACATCTAAAAATTTACCTCTTTGATTAGCAGGTCGCTGGTAATAATCATTTCTAGGATAACCAGCAGGGGGATATGCATATTGTTGCCTATAATAACTATGTTGACCTTGTCTATCACCACGACTAACATCAGATTCACTCATTCTAGAAGGTGGTCGATCATAATCTGAAGGATAACCTCTCGGATCACCTCTATTTGACTGATAATAATCATCTGGTCTTGGTGGATAAGGGTAATCTTCAGATCTGTCTTGAAGAGAATTTCTACTGGATGGTCTGGATCTTTCCCTATCTGAATAATATTGTCTTTCATCAAAACTTGGATATTTTTGCTCAGAAAACCTTTGTCGTCCTGATTCTAGACGATTATTTCCATACCTAGGGTCATTTCTTTCATCCGGAGAATAATTAGTATCTCTTTTACCACTCCTAGATGATGGTAAACTGGTATCAGAGTATTCAGCATGAGGTGGATGGTGTCTTATTAATTGGGAATCTTTGCCAGTTATATTACTACCATTTATTTTAGAATCTTTTAAGAACATAGGTTGATAGTAATCATTTTTATCTGTTGAAGGCTTTTCTTCTTTTGGTGGTTGAGATATAGTGTCATCAAATTGCCGATGTTGCGAAGTACGATATTTGTTATTTTCTTTATTTTTCAATGGTTGACTACGGGCAGATTCTTTTCGAGATGTATGCTTGTTTTTAGATGTTTCATGAATGCTACCATCCTTAATTTCAGAAGAGGAACTGGATGAATTAGGCTGTTAAATAATAAAGATTAAATTTTAAGTATACCTCATTCACCAAAAAGGAAACTGAATTACTTTTAAAGTAAAATGCTCATCAACTTCAGACACCAAGTAAAACAAAAAAGCATTACAATATGCTTCAAATATAATATAAAGTTTTACATATCTTATGCACAAGTCAAATTTCAGACAAACAATCAATTTAAAAATTTACAAATTGTAAAACAATTATATCATAAAACAAAATAAAAGTAATAACTTTTTTTAATATTCAACATTAAGATGAAAAAAATTTAATTTATCTATGCTATTACATAATGAAGTTATATACACTCAAGAGCCCAAACATTATGACCACCCCTACATTTTGCAATGAACTCGCCTGGATGACGTGGAAGGCACGTGATCAGGTGGAAGTGGTATTTAACTGCTGTTGTAGAGTCTGAAGAATCATTCTTTCACTTACTTCTGTGTGTGATGGGAACACACACAGAAGTAAGTGAAAGGTGACAGGTAGTCATAATGTTTTGGCTCTTGAGTGTAGATTGGCTACTGTCAAGTCAAAGTAAAATTCCCCAACTTTTTCTGGTGAAATTAAAAAAAATTCCAGGCCATTCGCATAAAAACAAGGATACCATATAATTTATTTTAAAGCCCTATGAATTTGAAAATTATACTACATCAGTGATAAGAACATTTATGTTTAAAACCTTGTAAAATATAACAAATTTAATATTTTCAAACTTGACAATCATATAGAAGATCATAAAACATTTTTCTTCCATATAAGAACCTTAAAATCATTGTATCTATTTTTTATGGTAAAAAACAAAAACATTTTTGATAGAAATGAAGTTGCATTACTATTATGGGAAAATATAAAACATTTATACCTTAATTGTTGACTTCACTCAAGTATGTCTAACCCGAATTTTCCAAATGAATGGAAAAATTGTGCAAGATAAGTAACGACTTAAAAATATGATGCACAATAGTAAAGGATTTCAAGATTTGATCCGTTAACAGTCTACAAAGACAATTACAAGACAGAATCAATTTACTTAATTAAGGTCATATAGGATTACACCATACTGTATCGTATAGAGTAGGAGTCAAGACAGTTATTATAACTCCACTATGGATTCCATCTGTGTGTACACACACTATGTAAGGAAACATTCATGGAACAAGTTCAGACACGACTTGTTCATTAAGTGCCAGAGAAATTGACCATTGAGGGGGTACCAGGATCTATATATACAGAAGTCCTGTTTAATCTACCAAGGCTTATCACTGCATCTGGCTTAGCTGACAAATTACAGAATTTCATCAATAGGTACATGGCGAGAGCCACAATCTAATAGTGTCAAATTTTGAAAATGATACATTTTAATTGTTCCATCTTGTACTGATCTTGCCAATATCTTTCTCGTTAAGAGTTCGTCCAATTGTTTTAAATCTGACAAGTAAAGAAAAACAAGACTTGTTTGTGATTACTGTATTTTTACATAACATAATAAAAAAAAACCAAGTCTTGTTTTTTAAAAAAGAAACAAGTCTTGTTCAATCATGGAGGAAAAAGCCATATACATTTAGTCAGACCTCGACTCAAGATATAAAACTGTTCGAAGTTGAGGATTTTACTATCTGTCTTACATTGAAGGTCAAACTGGCTAGAAAGAATTTCACTAGTTTTTTCCCGAATACAATATGCAAAATCTAAACAGTTACCCCCTAAAAGTTTTCCTCTTAGTCCCCATCACCTGTCGGTGGTCTGTTCATGGTCCACATGGAACCCACTGATATTTCATTCCCATATTTTTAGCTAGTAGGGGAGGAGGGCTGCATAGTCCTATGTGTGGGATGAGGTGCAAAGAAAAGACTAAAATATTAGTCATAATTGGAAAAATTTTTAATGAATTCTTAATAATAATTTACTTAAATGTTGTACTTTAATAATATAGACCTTTTTCATAATTATTAATTTATGTATTATGTTAAATAGACAACTAAATACTTAAACTCATTTAGACATAAGATTAAAATATATATAAATAAAATTTACGTTAAAATACCTCATTTAACTTTGAATTGGATAAATTAGATTTTTCAAAAGATAAAATCTCCAATTTTGAATCAGTAGATGACTCTGACTTATCTGATTTAGCAGATGACAGAGGAGGTGCAGCAGGTGCCAAAGTTACACATGGTATATCCAAATTATCACATAACAGTGAGCTTGGAGAGCTATTTAATTCGCTTCTCAAATGTTTACGAGAAGAGTACAAAGGTGATTGTTTTTTAAGTTCTTCATAATCTGAAGGTCTCTCTAAATTATCAGGAAATGTTTCCAGATTAACTTCTTGAACAACAGTCTTTCCTTCAGATGTGTTATATTTTGCTTCTGGATGGCTTTGAATGGAGATTTCTTGCTGAACGACAATACCTGAGAAAAAGTTTCAAATTCAATGATATTTTTATAATTAATTATTTCAAATAGTTTAATCAATTATTCAGTTTACGTCTTCAATTGAATAACACACATATTGGTTTACATTAAGTTAAAATTAAAACGAAAAATACAAAAATATTCAAAGTTGCAATTATTAAAATCCGATTACCATAATTAAAAAAAAAAACTATGTTTTAATCATGTCGGCACAAAATATACTTGTATATTATGAATTTTAAATTTACAGTTATTTTTAAAAATTCTTTAATCTCTGGATTTGTTTGTCAGTTTTTAAAATTAGTTGATACAGAAAAAAAATTAAAAAATATTGTAAATTAAAAATGCTACAAAATATTCACACTATGCATCATATAAGTATAATAATGACTAATAGAATATTTGTACTTAATCTCAATAGAGAAAAATTAAGGCAATGAAATTGATAATAAATTATTTCAAGAAATAATTTTAAAAACTAAAGTTTTTAATTGTTCTAGACTAGTTAAGAAAATTAAAGGATAATTTTAAAAGAATGAAACTTTTTAAAATTAAGAATTAAAAAACTATAGTTTAAGTTTTTTTTAGTACCTTTAGATGGCCTTGGAGGCTTAAATGGACTTTCTTCACGTGGACGTATAATGATTCTCTCGCGCTCTGAAGAAGTGGAACGGGATGTCTGTCCAGATTTTGCTGGTATCTCTTGATTAGGTGGTTCCTCAGCAATTATTTCATCATAGTTCTAAAAATCAGAAGATAAATAGCTATGATATATTCTGTCAATAATTAACGAAAGTTCAAAAGAGCATTCATAAAAATAGTTTATTAACTGAAAACTTTCGGCTAACATCTCACAATTTCCTTATTCACATTTATCAATGTTAAAAAATAACTTGCACACTATATATATGGTAATTTAATAATGAACCAATATTCATAAATTAAAAGATAGTATCTTGAAAACAAAAAGAGGATGTTAAACGAATTAGTATAAAATCTACAAATAAAGTTCATTTGTCATACAAATATTTTTTTTGTATGCAAGACAATTTCCTATGTATTAATATTGTTTAAAGTTGGTTTTTAAAATCTTTTTAATTATACCTGTTTAGATTGAGATTGAATTGTCTTTGATTTTTCTTCTTGGGGTGGCTCAGGAACTTCCTGATTAATAGGCTCTGCAAATAAAATTTAAATGGTACATTTAAGATTAAAATAAACTATGGGATCATTCAAGATACAACAGAAATTTTCTGAAACACATATCAAATTTCTTGAAGAATGTGGGAAAAAAAATTAAGATATTAGGAAATGTAATCATAAAATAATAAGTATACTTAACAAGAAAGCCTCGTACAGTTTAGTTCACTTAATGAGGTTTTTATCACGATTTATAAAAATCATATGAAATTTTTAGAATGGGTTACATCAAAATTTCCAACAGAAACCTTCCTACATGTAAGATCAAATCAATCTAATTTAAAAAAATTTCTTAGCATATATCAAAATTAAAATTCATATTTTAAAAATGTATCAATGTTTCTATTAATATTTGTAAATATATTAATATAAATCACAGTTCTCTTTAATTATAACATGTGTAGTATACATATTAAATTTGTCTTCAAAAAGTAATTTATTAAAACATATTAACCGAGGATGATTAAATTTAAAACATGATACTGTTAATGATAAAACTTGTCTATTTATGTACAACGATTTGAATTTATAAATAACAATTATATGAAATATTTTGCTTTACGACATATTTATTTTGACAATCCATTTTTAATAAGAAAATTTAAATCAAATATTAAAAATTGTAATGATTTCATTTTAATTAAGAATTTAAAAAATTGATAAATATAATTTGATGTAATTACCTTCCATGAAACCAGATGGAGAATCTGATTCATGACCTTCATCTTCTACACCTAAATCAATAACTTTTTCTTCCTGTACAAAATTGCTTTCATTCTTATTACTATCACTTAGCTCTTGAACAGCAGATCCAGATTCTGTCCCTTGATTTGCAATAACTTCTAGAATAGGTGAATCACTTTCTTCATGACTAGATGATTCCCCTGCATCTTTAGGAACTGGAGTTGTTGAAATATTATCAGGAGAGTCTCTGGATTCCTCTGGTACACTATTTTGAAAAAAGGCAGACAATGTACTTGTTGCATATTCTTCATCAATAGGTTGTTCTTGACTGGAGTTATTGTCTTCTAAATTGGACACACTATTAACGGCACTTGAATTCTCAGATTCATCTTCATATACATTTTGTTCAATAGAAGGCGAGTAACTTGGAGATTGAGTTGCAGAACTTACGGCAGTTACATTCTCAGTATTTGTCAATAAGTAGCTAGCCGATGATGTATCATGGCTATTAAAATCTATGTTATTGCTGATTACATAACTGTTAGAGTTTGAAGGCCATGATGTGGTATTCGTTGCTGAATTAGAATTTTGAGAAATGTCTTGCATAGGATTTGAATATTGAGGAGCACCATATGTCCAGGGCAAATGTTCAGGCTGTGAAATATCTAGGCTACCATTCTCCCATGCAGGTAATGTAGTATTTGAAGGATTACTTTGAGAATTACCCGATTGGTATTGAGTTGAATGAGTATACTCTTGTTGTTGATTAGCTTGAATACAAGTTGCTGGTTGCTGTGGGTAATTTTGACTATCAATCTGTGAATAAGGAATTTTGCTGCTGCTGCCAGTGTTCTGTAGGAGGAGCCATGGTTGAAGGTTGCTGGTAATTACCATAGCTACTATTATCAGAAACATTCTCTTGCTTGTACCATGATTCATTCCATTGAGGCTATAATAAAAGAACACTTAATGGCAAAAAAATAAAATTTAAAAAAAATGCATAGAGGCAGAATTTAATAAGCAATAACAATATTAAGATAGACTAATGAAATAATGATACATAATTCAGAAGAAAAATGCAATGTAAATCATTTAATTGCTTTTTAAAACCAAAAGCAGAACTTTTTTTTTAAAATTGAAGTTATGAATTTGAATATTTAACAATTGGCAAATATTAAGAAAATTCATCAATCTCTATGGAAAATTTAAAAAAATATAAGAAAGGTGAGGGGTAACTTAAATGAGTTTTATAATGGTGAATTAGCTTTATCATGCAGAAAAAGAAAAAATATATGCAAAAATGGTTTGTCCATGCAATTTATAATCCTTATATAATTCAGTGTTAAATACTGCTTCAAGCTGTCAAAATTTAAATAGTTGAATGTTTTTATTCAAAAAAGTTATTTATATAACAAATGTTTTGAATATAATAGATAATTACTTCTTATAAGAAAATAATATGTAAAAATATAATGAAACTTATTAAAAAAATTAAAAATAAGCAATAAAATAAAAGAAACCTGACATTTTTTTTAATCTGTACAATATGTTTATAACAATCACTACAGAAAAATATTCAACAATAAGCCCATTTTCAAAAAATATCATCAGAATAAGTTGTTAAATTATGATCAGTGTAATCGATAAACTAGCAAATGAGGGAAGAAAATCAAATTTTAAGTTATAATTTTTTTTTTTTTAAGCAGTACAGCAGTACAGTTTTAATGTTCGCTTTTTTAATGTATTTGAATCATATTAGTAAAACGTAAAAATTATAAATAAAAGAATTAAAATTCTAATTTCGATTTTAGATAAAATTTTCTATTGCTTATAGTTAAGTATGATCAATCGAAATTTTGCAAACAATAGCCCTGCCCCCCTTCAAGACAAAGTTCTGAAGGTATGCCTGTGTGTGAATATATTATATATATATAACTATATAACAAATTTTTAAAGAAAAATAAAAGAAAACATTTTTAGAGATTTTTTTTACCAAAAATCTTTATGGTAAATATTTAGATTTGTCATTTTCAAGAAATAGTATCAAAATTTGGGAGATTTAGCAACTATGCTGGTAAAAAACAAAAGGAAAATTAATAAATCTAAGGATACAAGCAATCAATTATATGAAAAACAATAAGCACACTAATACAGAGGGTAAATAAAAATTACCTGGGACGATGGAGGGTGCATCTGTCCTCCCGCCCAATAACCTGCAGAATCAGGCATCGGAGGGAGAGGAGCTGGGTTTTGTTGATAAGGGATAGGATTAGGGTATGCAGGTTCTTGTGCTACTTGATTTGGTTGGTAAGTATTAGGAGTAGGGAATGAAGGTTGTGCCCATTGACCAGTCTTCGAAAAATATAAATCATATGTAAATGCATAGCACAAGGCAAATAATATGCTTAATTATGAAAACATTTACAGTAGAGAATGAATTACGAGAATATATGTATAGAACATAAGTGCAATATTTTTATACTAATATTTCCCAAATGCAGCTCAAGTATAGTATAGTTTTCAAATAAAAAGCAAATTAACAAAGTTTAATTATGTTTAAAATAAAATTAACAAAGTTTTAATTACGTTTACAATGTCGACAGAAATTTATTTATTTAAAACTAGATAATTATTTTTAAAAGACAGCATAAATAATTGAAATTTTTAATATTATCATTAAGCTTAAATATCAGATTATCCTATTCTATAGAATGATATTAGTAAATGGAATGAAAATATTTTAGTGTATTGCTGCTGGACACTAATATGAAAGACACTAAAGGCACAATGCAAAAGATAAAAGTAAAAACAATGACTTTCATGAAACTCTACTGATTTAATGACAACTTTCAAGTTTTTCATTTTTTAATAATGTTATAATTGTATCAATCTTTTAGTTTAATTTTTTTTTTTTTAACTGTTTAAAATGGTATTTGATGCCACAATTCAGACGCAATAATTAGATATAGAAATATTGATATAAATTACATCATTTCTTTAAAAAATGAATATTTCCAATCCATATAATCAAAATACATTCTTAACAGAAAATACACTTTTTGTAAAATTATATAAATAAGACAATTTTTTATATACCTGTGTTTGAGCATTTGGATCATAAAAAGGCATCTGCGATGTCTGTACAGGGGGATTCTGGGCAAATTGTGAACTAAGAGAATAGCATACATAATTATAAATAAGAAAGCAATTTTTATCTTCTTTAAAAATATCTATTTTTGCAGGTAAAATAATTTAATTGAAGAAATTCCCATTGTATAATTCATAATTATTAGATAATGAAACAGCAATTAAATAATATATTCAAATATTTCTTTAATTTTAAAATTTAAATATATTATGAAATTACAAAAACATTTTCAAAAGTATTAAATCTCGTGGCATTCTGAAGATTGTAAGTTATACAGATCAAAGGAAATAACTAACACTTGAAGAGTATTAACATAACCTTATGTTGCACGCATGTAAAATAAAATGGTGGGAAAAAAAGCCAGCTTAAATATTTTTATTTGATTATAATTTAAACGATAATTAAAAGAAATTCAAAGTATTAATATTAAATTTTTCTATTGTGACAAAATTAACAAATTTTAAAACACAATAAGTATATAAATAACATCTATTCCATTAAAGGAATAATTTAGAATTTTGTTAAGCACTTAAAAAAAAAAATCTTACAAACATCATGATGAAATTCAAGGTTTTTTTTAATATAAATTAATTTAATATTTGATAAAATTCTGTAAAATGATAAACAGTTATACTTCTGTGGCAAAACATACTTTTAAAAAGCTTTTCTAATTAGTTGAAATACATATGATAAAGATTAAACTAATTGAAATAAATATGACTGAACGAAGCAAATAAAAAATCAATTATAAACTGTAAACCACAAAAATAAATGAGATATTCAATTTATGAAGCAATTATGATAATTTATTACAGTAAATGGCTATTCTCAAATAAAAGTAAAAATGAAAATTCTGCAAAACTTAATTGTGAATAGCTGCAAAGCTAGGATTTTTAAAAAGTAACATTAAAATCCAAAATTTAATAATTAAAAAATAATATACATTTAACAGCTAAGAAAAATTTCTTGAATTACATATATATAAATCAAAATTGTCTAATTATTAATATTCAAAATTAAAACAAATTTTTTTTATATACTATTGTTAATTTATTTTCTTACAATAAAAGTAACATTTGCAAAAATTTAATAACAAACCAAACAACATTCTGTATCTGTTTATTTAATCTACATATAAATCAAGTCATACATTTTCAAAAGTATCATAGAAATAAATACTACGAAATCTATCACATTTTGAAATCTGAGTAATAAGTACTCGCACACAAGTTGCATCTTAATAATCTACAAGAAAGAGTTTTACAAAACCAATCAAGGTTATACATTTAACAGAAGATTCATAAAAGTTAGCAAGCATATATTTAACATACTACTTTATTTTACTCTAGGAACTGATAAATACATTAAATTATACTACATACCTGTAATAAATGTAAGGAATACTGTAAAAAATTTCTATTTATTGAAAAAAATCTATAGTAAAAATTAAACTTGCAACATGAGCACAATATTAATTTAAACAGAATATTTGAATAATTTATTGATATACTAAATTTAAATGAATAGCAAAAACTTAAAGTTTATGCATTTTTAAAATATAAATAGTTTGAGTAAAAACATTTAATTAGGTTAAACTTTGTCAAATAAATATGTTACATTAAAGTAAGTCAACAGGTCCTTACTTATTAGTATTTGAAATCTGTTCAACAGCAGAGGCTAGAATAAAAAAAAAAGGAGTTTTTAAAAAAAAAATTTCACTATTGATTTAAATATTAAAAATGTTAATTAATGAATTTCAACTCAACGTACCCTTTGGGTAACGACCCCTCTGAAGTAACCTTTTGCTCATTTTCTTAAATATTTAGATAATTTACCTATAATATAAAACTATATTGTAATGAAAATATAGAAGTTTAATTATAAAAGATTATTTAAAGTTTAATTAATATTTCTAACTAATTTCACAGGAAAACAAAAAATTATAACGCATGAAAATAATAATCCAACAATATGGTTTTAATTAAATAATAGAGGTCAATTAAAAACACAATCAAAATTAATTTTTTTAGTATTATTCTTGTAAATGTGATGTATTTAAATTAATTACACATGTTAAAAGCGATACTTTAATATCAAATATCAAACAAGAACTTGCAAATTTTGTTGCGGAAAGATTACGTGTTATTAAGTTTCGAATCACCTGTATTACTATAAATTTGTTGAAGCAAATTCTTGCATAATTCCAATAAATCAATAAAAATTTAAAAATTAAATAATTTCATTTTAAACATACGGAAATAAATTTTGGTAGTTTCATGGATATTTTATTTTGACAACACGATATCGTAAAATAATAACACAAACACTTCGGTCTGAAAATTTTGCACAACGTTAACTGGAACGTTGTTGCCAAATTTACACAAGGAAATTCAATTGCATTAACATACAGTTATAATATCAAAACAGTTAATACTTTTCAGAATTTCACATTTGCTTTCGATATGTCTTCTTAAGCTCAGGTTATTTTCTTTAGTTTCGGTTTTGTTAAAATAACAACTCCTAACCTAATGAACAACAGTGATAACTATGCGTCAAATCTATGGATCAAATAATTTGAAATCAAAGTTTCTCGCTATATAGCGCATTTGATTATTCTGTGCATTTTTTTCCGCAAAAAAATAAACATACAACCTTAATAAAGTTTTCTAATATATTGCACTTTTTCTGTATCTTCCAATATATGGGATATAACGAGCAATATATGATGATGAATACTATATCAAAAAATATATGATTTATTATTAGAATTTCAATCCGTAAATTTGTTTAAGATTACCTCAAACAGTTGATTTTACTTTGTATGGATGAGTCATTTTGTATTGTTCTTCTTTTAATGATAGATTTTTCAGTTTCTTAATGTTTGATAAAAGTAATAAATAGTATTTCTTTCTTTTGCTATCTGTAAATGAATATGAATAGTATATACTTGAAGTATATAGAATAGTATATACTTGCAAATTAGAGGAAATAATTACAATTGAGTTCATTTATTTATGATAAAGCTTTCAAAATTAAAAAAAAAAAACGTATTCTTCACCTTCAGAACTATATGTGGTGTTTAAAACAATAAAGTATTTACTTTCAGTGTTTGCAAGCCAATTAATAACCATAATTTTCATCGTGCTCTCTCTTTTATACAGTAACAACGTATATAATAATAATATTTATGAGTATTTTGGCACTAAAGATACACTACAAACTTAATTATAAACTTTATAAATTACCAAGAATAAGTAAATATATTGATGTTCGACAGCCCTGATCTGTTGCATTTACATAAACAGAATCGATGCCTCTCTGTTACCCTCTGTCTTATGTCCACCATATCGGATATTATCGTAATTTCGCGCGAAGTTCCTATTTATCCCAAACATTCTGGAACGTCTGCACGACCGCTACACAAATGTGTATAAATACTGCACCTCATTCAATTCCGACTAGTCTCTGTCTATAGCAGGGATGGGCGAACTACGGCCCACGGGCAACCCCGGCCCGCCGGAAGTTTCTATCCGGCCCGCGGACAGAATTTTAATTTGCCGGTCAGAGGAAAATTAAAAGAAATATATATTTATATATATGGAGCTTGAATGGCCGACTGACTAGCGCTCTAGCGCTCGGTACCATAGGTTTCGGGTGCGAGTCCCGGCGGTGCCATGGATGTTTGTAGTGGTTCGGAATCCTTTAAACCGTAGGTCCCGGTCCTAATAGGATAGTAGAGCTTTGCGGGGGCATTGTTACTCCGCTTCCGCATCTTCAAGTTACACGCGCCCCCTGGGTAATGCGTCTGTGCAGCGCTTGCTTGCCTTAAAGCATCCAAGCTGTCTAAGTGTTTTCCAGCTGCATTGGAACAAAAAATATATATATTTATATATTATACATCCATCTTCTTTTTTATTTTGATTAAATATTATTATTTTTAATATTTTCATTTTTATCTCATTTCCCGAGGTTAAATTCAATACCCTCAGTAAATGAAGAGAAGCTTAAGAATTATGAAGATAGCTTGAAAAAACTATATTCTGAGTTCAAACGCCGATTTCATGATTTCAGTGCAATTCAAACAGAATTGGATATTTTTACCATACCTTTCAACGTAAATTGTGAAGCAGTGAGGTCAGATTTGCAGGTTGAATTAATTGAGTTGCAATCCAACAATCATCTCAAGCAATTGTTTCTAAATATGCCAAAGTTAGAATTTTACAAATCATTATCGAAAGTATGTTTCCCAAATTTAATATCTCACGGCCAGAAAATCACATATATAAATTTGTTCACATACATAAGATGTTTGCTTCATCTTATATATGTGAACAAATGTTTTCAACTATGAATCTTGGAAAGAATTATTTCAGAAGTAGACTGACAGATGAGCCTTTAGTCTCGTTCCTCCGAATCAGTACATCTCACTTCGAACATCAATGTAAGGAACTTTTAAAAATGAAATCGCAATTTCATTCATCTCATTAACGTATTTGGATTGTAATACTTGCATATTGTTTTTAAAATTTTAGAAAATTTTATCTTGGTCCGCCAAACTTTTTTTTTTTTTTTTTTTTTTTGCGATTTTTGGCCCGCGAGCGAAAACATTTGCCCATCCCTGGTCTATAGTTATCGAATTTATCGTGAACGTGTATGTTGTAATTTGCGTGTTAATTACAATTTATATCTCTGGATCCAGACGTGTTGTGGAGGATCATTTAAAAGGTCTCGACGAAATCAGGTTCGAATCCTGTCTGTGGGATGAATGTTTATGGCTCGGCATCGCGCATTACGCGTACTTTGAGCGCCAAGCACGCCTAATATAAGTGACGTGATTGAATCAACAGATACAATTATGTAGATACATATACATATTAAAAATGTGGGGCTTGAATGGCTGAGTGGCTAGCGCTCTGGCGCTCGGTGCCACAGGTTGCGGGTTCCAGTCCCGGCGGTGCCATGGATGTTTGTAGTGGTTCGGAATCCTCTTTAAACCTTAGGTCCCGGTCTAATATGGTCGTAGAGCGTTTCGGGGGCATTATTACTCCGCGTCCGTGGTTTATCTTCAAGTTACACGCGCCTCCCTGGGTGACGCAAAGTGAGTAATGTCCGTGCAGCGCTTGCCTTGAGGCATCCAAGACAGCTGTCTAAGTAGCATTAAAAAAAAAAATATATTATAACTGTAGAAAAACCTATGTATGTTGAGTTTCTGACGATAATTTTGTTTCAATAAACGTCTACAACATTCATGCATTCCTTTTTTTTTTTTCATCCTCAACTCTCATTCTCATTCCCCTTAAATAATAATAACAATAGGTAAATCTATAGTAAATAATAATAAATAATAGTATATTTAATGAATGTAGGGCCACTGCTTTCGTAAGTTGGGACTTAGACGTGAAAATTCTTCATCAAAACGACCGATATATAACAGTTTCAACGTTATCCAGGATTATATAACTATACATAAAATCTTATTAAGCAAATATTTTACACTAAATGAAATAATGTGTTAAGTAAATGTATTGACTATGACAATCCCTATCAGAATTTCATAGTTTCATTGAATTTTTCTATTTATTTGTAAAATTCAATGGAGTAATTAAAGAACAATAGTTTTAAAAACATTTATTAATTTAAGTAGTTGTTCTTAATTGTATAATCAAGTAATTTTTTTTGTTAATTTTTTTATGCTCCGATAATTGCATAGAAATTATGTGATTCATAAAATAATAAATATGTATGAGATACTTTCACAATTAATATAATAATTTTTCAGAAACTTTGCTTTTCACGAACATTATCATAAACAATTCTTGACAAGCAAAGAAATTAAAATATTTCCATACGGGATAACTTTCATATTCAATTGGTTGTAATTTACACGTCGTATGGGAGAACACCTGAAAAATTCCCACCAGACAGTATAAGTGATGATGTTAAACGTTTTTATTTTAATGTTTTAAAGATTTATTCAAAATATATTTGGGATTCGGGATTTAAAATTTATTTGTAATCAGCCATTTTAAATGTTATTCTGTCTCCTGTTTGAGTCCTGCGGTCTGAGGGCCAATTGGCTAGCGCTCTGGTCATTGGTACCACAGGCTTCAGGTTCGAATCCTGGCTGTGCATTGGATGTTTGTGGTTCGGCATCTACGTTAAACTGTAGGTCCCGGTCTAATTTGCCCAAAGTGAGCAAAAAATAACCGTAAACGGACAAACTAAACCAAATCCGTTTGAGTCCTGATGGCCGAGTGACTAGCTTTCTGGTTCTCAGTACCACATATTTCTAGTTCGAGTCCATACAGTGCCATGGATACTTGTAGTGGTTAGCATACAATAATGCACTTTTATGATGCTAGCAAAATCTTATAGCGGCCTGGTTGATTTCTAAACTGAGTGTGCCCAATTTGAAATAATATAAGCAAAATACTAGTACCAAAAACTCTTATGTCTATGGTGTGGATGGACACGAAAAGGAGGAAAGGTTTGGTTTGTCGCTCTACGGTCACTTTGTGCACACTTTAGGTTAACACTTTAGGTTCGAATCACTAATAAATATCCATGCCACCACCAGGATTCGAACCCGAAGGCCGTGGTGCCAACCAATGAAGAAGTCTTCTATTTAATTAAAATAAAAATTTCTTTAAATTCCAATTATCCGTACACTTTATGTAATATTTTCCTAAGGTTTTTAGTATAGCAATAAAAAAGAAATATAACTATTGTAATTTTTATAACGGAAATATATATCATTAAGAACAAAATGTTAAAATTATATCGTTTTTGTTTCATATACAGAATCCTCTTCCACCTTTGAATATAAGTTATTATTGTTAAAGATATATTACTCTTATAATAATTTTAAGAATAATGAATTCCCCGGCAATACAGTCCATGTTGGTCCATGGCTGTCTGCCTACTGGCAGATTCCAAAACAGAAAATGTTTTTCTTTTTACGGGGTAGGGTTGTCAGCCCTACGCCAAAAGCTCTACAGTCGTATTAGACAGGAACCTAAGGTTTAAAGTGGATTCCGAACCAAAGCATCCATGACACCGCCGGGATTCGAACCCGAAATCTTTGGCATCGAGCGCCAGACACTCGGCCATCCGGCCCCCATAAATAAATAATAAGTAATTTATTTTTTGACTACACATACACAGATATATGTTATATTATATAGGGTACAACTTTTAATAATTTTCACTTTCGGGGCATGCGATCGAAAAGTTTTACAGATCATTGATACGCACATCGCACGAAAAAAAAAATGTGTTTACAATTTAAAACTCGAAAGCTTTATAACTTGCATTAAACAATTTTCTTTAGCGGTTGAAAAGTATTTTGTTATTTTAACTTCAAATGCTTTCTTCCGTGAAGTCTACTTCAGATATCTTACAGATTGCTGAAGTAGACTTCACGGAAGAAAAACCTAAACGGATGTAAGATAAGCTCTGCAACTTCCTTTGCTTATGAGCTTATGATTGACCTAGAAATACGAAATTAGCTTGAGTTGCAGTCGTAGACAAGCTTGCTGTAATTATGTGATACGGCATGGAGAAAGTTTTGAATGAATTCTTCCTATAATATTCAATATTGATATTTTTAAAGTCTCATGGATTTTACTTTTTAGAAAAAAAAAATTTGTTTTTATTCTATAAATTGAAACTAGTATCACTCCGCATATAGCAATTTGAATGTAAAACAACTTTTTTTTTCTATAACCCTTTTAGATTATTTACTGAAGTAATCTTTTAGAATTCTTGTATTTTTTTACAATATAGTAGGTTTGGGTTTGTCTCTCGACGGTCATTTTATACACACTTTAGGCAAATTAGACTGGGACCTACAATTTAAGGTGGATTCCGAACCACTCACAAACATCCATGCCACCTCCAGGATTCGAACCTGAAGCAACAAAAACCAGAGCGCTAGCCAATTGGCCGTCAGGCTCTTCAATGAAGAAGAAAAAGATTAACATATTTTATATATGAAACTCTTCAAACATATAATATAGTTGGATACAACGATATAGTATATATAATATTGGATTGAATATCCATTTAAATCCATCAATGAAAATTCATTAAACTATTAATTTACATTCATTTAATATATTATTATAATTAAAAATGAAAACAGAATTCTTTTATATCGTTTAATAGCGATTTTAAATTTAAATGCGAATAGCTTTCTGAAAGTTGATTTAAAATGCTGCTGTGATTACAATATTTATAATAGCAATGGCGCATTTCAGAGAATGGAAGTAAATATGACACATATAAGCAATTTCCACGATATGTTAATAATTTCCACAATATGTTCCCCGATAGGCCTGTAAATTTTGTCTTTTTCTCATTCAGGAAAAATTACAGTTGTAACCTCCTACACACTGGCAAGAGCGCTCCCTGTGGCGTTCAGGAGAACTGGTCAGTTGGACTCCAGACTCTCTTCTGAGAGGATGTACAGTTCAACACCGCGCTACTGTTGAGAAAAGTATAGTTTACAGTTTCTCAACCCGAGAGGGAATATATTTAGCGCAAATCTGCTCATTTGTTTTCCTACAGATTCTCTTCCGGGGAAGTATATTTATATACTTCGGAATTATTATGATTATCGGGTTTTCGGCTTCTCCGAATTTATAATTATACATCTTTAAACGTGTTAAATATTGCATTCTCTAATTTTATGTGTCTGGTGTTTGCGCGTGTGTAAATAAAACTGTGTGTTCTCCAATCTGTGGCTCAAGTATCTCAACCCAGCCACACCCAGTTACAATCTGTTTGCCAACCTACACACACCAATATTTTTTGACGCCAAATCCCAATGGCTTCTGATCTGCTATTTTACCGCTTTTAATATGATATTTATCAGTAAATTAATTATAATGTAATATTGCACAAAATTAATTTAAAGAGTAGCTCGTAAGTTGAATAAGTTCCTGTCTACGTTTAAGACTACCCCAGTAAGAAGACAAAGAAAAAAAATATTCAAATGTGGATTTTATTGCGCTTGTTAGAATATTTTTATTGTTCAAACTTTTTCAGTACCTTAGCTCAAAATTTTGATGTTTTCGGTTTAATTAATTTTTATCATAAAAATTGATAAATACTAGTTTTTAATTTATTTCCAGCTTTTCTTATAGTACGAAAGACATTCATTTGTTGCATAATTTTTTGCCTGATGTAACAACTTCACTTGAATCACTTCCAGTTGTTATCAAATATTATGATTACCAAATTATCGCTACTTTCACAGAACTAATGACCTTGAACCATAAGTGTCGGTAGAATGGCAGGCAGGATACAGGATCTTCGAAATTGTTTTCCCTTTTTGATTCACGTTTACATCACAAATTAAATTATGAAATGCAACTTACATTTTTTATTAATGATGTAGAAATTTTAAAAAGACAATTTTTTTATGTTTATTAAAAAAAAAAAAAAAATACAAATTGTATTGCGAAAATAGATTGTATGGCTTTCCTTTTTTTCTATTTTAATTAATTATGAGATTACATTATTCAACACTTTTTAAAATCTTTGAGTATATATTAACTGAAGTGGGAAAAAATTCTGGTTGTTTGGAAATAAACGTTATTTAATCATTCTTAATAATGATTATGAAGAGCAATGGCGTACACTTAAAACTACAATGAAGAATTGTCAGACTACGGTTCTAAAAATAGATGTTCCTTTTTTAAAATGCAACACAACACCCACTCAAACTATGTAATAAGCTACTATTTTCTTTTGAAAGGAAAATTTCGCCAATTATGACAGTTATCTACCATGTTGTTTGCGAAAGAAAAAAAATTTTTTTTTTTTTTTTAGATGTAATTTTTGCAAATGCTTTGTACTAGTTAACTCAGCTGTAGTTATTTTTAGCGTCGGATTCGAACTCTAGCTGCGGTTTTTTCTTACATATCGCAGCTCTTATTGGTTAAACTTGTTACGTCACTTATTTATATATATGTTCAATGCTTAAGTATTGTAGAATTGTAACATGCCTGATACTGGCTTTTCCTTGCATATCGCAGTTATTATTAGTTAAAATTAGTTCCACTAATCACTGTTATTGGTTAAAAATAGTTTAAATCACTTAGGTATATACCATTGTGCCCCAAAAGTAAGACCAATTTTTTTTCCCAAACACTCTTTATTTATTCTTCCAGATTTATTCCATTGCCTTCAAAGTAACCCCCTCCGGACACAATGCACTTATGCCAACTTTTTTTACAATCCACAACGCATGCTAAAAAATCATCGGCAGGGAAGACCTTCAAACCGCACGCCGATTCACGTTAAATCTCTTCAGTCGACTCAAAACGGTGTCTCCGGAGTGGTCTTTTGAGTTTAGGGAATAGCCAGAAGTCGCACGGTGTGAATACGGAGGTTGTGGAAGATATGGGTTTCATTTTTGGCGAAAAAGTCACGAAGAATCAATGCAGTGTGAGCTGGCGCATTCGGTGTTTTCGGTACTCATCGAGATTTGACGCGTTTGAGGCCCAAAATGGAATTGACAGATCCTTTTGAAATTCCAACATCATCAGCAAGGTCTCTAAGTGTAAATCGATGGTTTGAAAAAGCTAAATCTTTAATTTTTTGGACGTGAGCTTCGTCGGTTGAGGCGGATGGTCGACCAGAGGGCTCTTCGTCTTCAACGCGTTCTCTGCCTTCTTTGAACTGTTTATACCATTTTCCTATATAGGAATGCTCACCGAATGCTTTCTGCAACATTCTATACGTTTCCGCAAACAAAATTTAATGCAAGTTCTTTGATAAATTAATTCAGACATTTCAAAAATCACCGGAGTCAGTTTCAGCGTCTCACAAAGCCAAGCGTAACTGAAGCACTAGTCAATATTTTGACGTCACATTTCACACAGATGTCAAGGACAGTGGCAGCAATCTAAAAAAAAAAAAAAAAAAATTGAAATTCCATAAGCCCCGGAAATTTTAAATTGAAAATTGGTTTTACTTTTTGGACACAGTAGTATGTTCAATGCTTAAGTATTAGAATTTATACTGGCTTGCTGGTATTGGCTTTTTCTTTCTTATATCGCAGCTCTTATTGGTTAAATTTGTTACGTCACTTATTTAGATATATGTTCAATGCTTAAGCATTGTAGAAGATATTGTATATTGTATTGTATAGATCTGAAAACATAAGAAGAAAATCTGAAATATTTTTGGATGTAGCGTTTAATTTAATAACATTTTAATAGGAAAATTAATTAATAAAAATGTTTTTTATTCAATTCCGAAGCAATTTATAATGTAATTAATGGGAAATAAACAGAATATAAAAAAAATTTAGCCTATGGGAAATTTTAACAGAAATCAAATTAAAAACTTTTCACAGCAGCTCTAACTTAAAAACTAGCTGTACTAGCTGTATCTGATATATGCAGTTTTATTTAAATAA
The DNA here is from genome assembly GCA_021605075.1 of Caerostris darwini. Classification (NCBI taxonomy): domain Eukaryota; kingdom Metazoa; phylum Arthropoda; class Arachnida; order Araneae; family Araneidae; genus Caerostris; species Caerostris darwini. The sequence continues at coordinate 551,028 of BPLQ01015536.1, forward strand.
ATAAATTTGTTAATAAGATTGTTTCACATGAAAATCATTCGATATGTAAAAAAGTACGTCGCCATATTATAACTCATTTCTGATTATTTTACTATCAAGAAAAAATCGCCCCAAAAAGGGACTCTCACAAGATTTTTTTCTTCTAATGCAGCTGGCAAGCATTTAGACAGTTGTCTTTTTATGTCTTAAGACAAGCGCCGCACTGACGTTACTCACTTAAACCAGGAGGAGTGCGTAGCTTGAAGATAAGCTACGGAGTAACAATACCTCCCGCAACGCTCTACGATCATCTTAGACCGGGACCTACGGTTTAAAGTGGATTCCGAACCACTACAAACATCCGGCTAATTATGGGTCAAATGTGATAGGGTCTTCGGGATGTTCCCTGGATAGCACTGATTTTGATATATATATATATATATATATATATCAGTCATTCTAATGGCGAATGATTTGTCCAATGTCAGACATTTTTGAAGACATCCACGATACTAGCAATATTTAACGTTTTAGAAATATAAGGATCATGATTGTAAACAGATTGAAGACATTATCTTAAAATTTTTCTGAAATGATGTGTTATTTATTTTTTTTTTTTCTTAAAACAAAACACAAAAATGAATTATTCTAGCACTTTCTAAAGAGGAGTAACACTATTTAATATCTGTTAACATTCAAACAAAATTAAAAAAAAAAAGGGGGATTTTCATTTTCATAAATATTTAATGCACAAAAAATAAAAATTTAACCTAAAAAAATTGTTTAAAAATATTATAAATTAGAATCCAATCTCTTTTTCTCTTTTACCAGCTCATCGATTATATCATTTAAGTTAATTTCAATATTTCGATGAATATCTAAGAAAGCTAAACCAGAAAAAAAAATTGGCTCAGTCATAAAATTCAACAGTTTTAATAAAATGGACACTGATAAGACAAATATTGATTGATTAAGATATTAACCCTTTGCACTCGAAGTTTCTTTTCATTCGTATTACCAGCAACTCGAAGCGATTTTAGTGAAAAGATCATATCCACATGCAACACATGCACATTAAAAGAAACGCATTATTTATATTGTTATTTGCATTGTCTCCGTAGCGGAGCCCTCGAGCTTTAAGACAAATTTTAAATGGCTCCGCTCCGGAGCCCTCGAGGGCAAAGGGTTAAATATTAAACAACTGGACCTAAATGGAAAGTGTCCATAAAGTTAAACACATAAGTTTGCTGTAAGTTGGAAAGATAACGTACAGGAAAGCCTCGTCAGTATAAATTGCTAAGATTTAAAAATAAAATAAATTCAATTAATTGCTGATTTTCATTTACAAAATTTATAACACCTGTAAATTAAACTTAGAACATTTATGAAAATGCACACAGTTTTCCGACATTTCCTTAAATTTCAATGTTTTCGATCGCATATTTTTCAGTGAAGTGATAATCCCTAATGTTTCCTTACCAGATTATTTCACTATCACACCTCAAATAAAATACTTTTGTCAGAGCCTTTTGATGTTGATATTACAATGGAATATATTTATCAACGCCATGGGAAGAGAAAGTTTTATCTCAAACACGAAAGTTACCAGAAATGCGTGTAAATAGTAGAATTGATGTATAATACTACGATCGTATCTTATCTTATCGTATATTTAGCATACACTTTTGAGCCGTTGAAACAGCAATCTATGTATGAGTTCTATAGCCCTGTAAAAATGAATTTAAACAATTTCCCATTTACAGGTCTTATGAATTTTGTAAATGAAAATTAGCAATTAATTGAATTTATTTTATTTTTAAATGTTAGCAACTTATTCTGACAAGGCTTGCCTGTACGCTCCAACTTATAGCAAAATATTCAAAATATTAGGTTGGGGAAAAAGAAATCCATTATTTTTTCGATAGATGGCTGTAGTGATCGATATCACGTAAAGTATCAATTAAACAATTTCAGATTTATGCTAGTTAGAAAGGTGGCACTTCGTACTAAAATAATTCTTTTTCTATTTTTTGTTTGGTCCATTCAGTTGGGAGTTACAGGGTGTTAAAAATGGAAGTGAACAAAGAGAAAATTCGGTACATTTTACAGTTTTTCTTTGACAAAGGCGAAAATGCAAGCCAGGCGGCTAAAATTGTGAATGGTGTTTATGGTTCCGATACTGTAACAGCCAATTATGTGCAATTTTGGTTTCGTAGATTCCGTTCAGGAATTTTTGATGTTAAAGATGCACCTCGCACAGGTAGGCCGGTCGTCGAAAATGTCGATAAAATCGGAGAAATGATCGAAGTTGACCGGCATGTTAGCAGTCGTAACATCGCCCAGGAGCTAAAAATCGACCATAAAACAGTTTTAAACCATTTACACAAAGCTGGATTCAAAAAGAAGCTCGATGTTTGGGTGCCACACCAATTAACAGAAAAAAACATGATGGATCGAATTTCCATCTGCGAAGCGTTGGCCAAACGGAATGAGATAGACCCATTTCTTAAACGGATGGTGACTGGAGATGAGAAATAGATCACATACGATAACCCTGTGCTAAAACGATCGTGGTCAAAGAGCGGTGAAGCACCTCAAACGGTGGCCAAACCAGGACTAACGGCCAGGAAGGTTCTGTTATGCATTTGGTGGGACTGGAAGGGGATTATTTATTATGAGTTGCTTCCATATGGCCAAACGCTAAATTCTGATCTCTACTGTCAACAACTGGACCGTTTGAAGATAGCGATTGACCAGAAACGGCCAGAATTGCCCAACAGGAGAGGTGTCGTGTTCCACCAGGACAACTCTAGGCCACACACATCTACAGTGACTCGCCAGAAACTTCGGGAGCTTGGTTGGGAAGTTTTAATGCATCCGACATACAGTCCGGACTTGGCACCAAGCGATTATCATCTTTTTCTTGCATTGCAAAATTTCTTTAATGATAAAAAATTGGCATCTAGGGAGGATTGTGAAAATCGACTACTAGAGTTTTTTGCAAGTAGAGACCAGGACTTCTATGAGAGAGGCATTATGAAGTTACCTTTAAAATGGCAACAAATCATACAACAAAACGGTGCATATTTGACCCAAATCGGACAATCCGAAGCATGTTAAATAAAGTCCTGAAGTTCATATAAAAATAATGGATTTCTTTTTCCCCAATAGTAAAAGAAGTTATTTTAGTGGATATAGTACTGAAATGCAGCATAAAGTTTTCAAATAAAAAAAAAATGAAAAATATAAAAATTACAATGCTCAATTTTAATTACAATTTCTTAAAAAGGTTATGCGCTTTTAAAAATATAAATATTTCAATATTTTAATTTTTCTAAACTGAATAAAAAAAAATATTTCAGAATTATCATAATCAGTGATCAGCGTTTCTTAAATAACGGTTATGAATTATTTCTTGACAAAAATCCAACTTTAATTGTAAAAAATTTAGTAAAAGTGCTTAAATTTATGGCCAATTTCCATTTAGACCCAGTTGTGTTTTTGTTTAATATTTAGCATTTTAATGAATCAGTATTTTTCTTATCAGTGTCAATTTTAATATCACTGTTGAATTTTATGACTGAGCCAATTTTTTTTTCTTTGTTTTTTTTTTGTTTAGCTTTCTTAAATAGTCATTGAAATGTTGAAATTAGCTTAAACGATGTAATCAATGAGTTGGCAAAAGAGAAAAGAAGATTAGATTTTTAATTTATTATATTTTAAGCAATTTTTTATTTATTTATTTTTTTGCGCATTATTTCGGTTTCGGATATTTTTTCTATTATTTATACTTTATTATGACCTGCTGGGATGTCATAAATTGTTACGCTTTATTTGTTAAGACAAAATAATCAAAGTCTTTTAAATTGTTTTTTCACTCATGTATGGCACTTGTTTTACGTACTGCTGTGTAGCATTCCTATAGGGCCACTGTACCATGCTGAATATACCGGTTCTCGTTAGATCACCAAAGTTAAGCATCATTGGGCGCGGTCAGTACTTGGGTGGGTGACCACCTGGGAACACTGCGTGCCGTTGGCAAATTTGGGACCTTGAATGGCCCGAGTGTCTGGCGCTCGGTGCCACAGGTTTCGGGTTCGAATCCCGGCGGTGCCATGGATGTTTGTAGTGGTTCGGAATCCACTTTAAGCCGTAGGTCCCGGTCTTCTATGACTGTAAGAGCGTCACGGAGCAAAAGTCAGGCTTCTACCTACGGGTGCTCCATCACAACAGAAGCTGCTTCCTTCCCCTTCAATCATGAGCACGTATGGGCTCGTGGGCTTGGCCAGCCAAGTGGGATAAGAAACAACAACAACAACAACAGCATTAATATCTGTGGCATTCCGATGGCCAATTGGCTAGCGCACTGACCTTTGGTACCACAGGCTTCAGGTTCGTATCGTGGCTGTGGCATAAATGTTTGTTACTGGTTCGAAATTCCCGTTTAATTTTAGGTCCCGGTATAATTAGCCTAAAGTGTGCAAAAGATGACCGTAGAGCGACAGACCAAACTAAAGCTCCGACAGTCTGTAGGTTGCGTTAAATATATTTCCTGTCGGGGTGAGAGACTGTAAATTAAACGTTTGTCAGCAGGAGTTCAAGTTAAGTTGTACTTCCTCCCGGTAAAGTATCGAAACCTACTGAACGCCAAAGGCCAGTGCGTAGAAGGAAGCATGGTTGCATTATATATTTTAAGAGATTGCCAAAAACGTGTACCAATTTAAAATTGTTCTCAACAATGTAGCTATGGCTGTTGACAGATAATGCTTTAAAATGTGCTTTGGATCGCTATATGTCTGTGAATAAAAATTTTCAGATATGAACACTAAATAATCAAACAGTAAAAATTATTTCCTAAATTATTTCATGCTTGATTATTACAAAGATTGAAACAGATACTAAAGTACTTACTAAATCAATGTAATATCATGCATAAAATTTTTTATATTCTTTTCGTTATATTTTATTATTTATATTTTAATGAACCCCAGCTACATTATATATATAACTAGCTAAATCTGTGAGTCATAAACACTATTTTAAATAATCCTAGAACGACTATAGGTCAATATATTCATTACAACTTATCCATGGGCCACACAAAATTTATGTATATATATAAAATTTGCATGTATATGTATGTGATTAAATATATATGAAATTATATATATTTATATATAAAACAAATTATTTAATTTTATGTTGTTGTTGTTGTTTCTTATCCCACTTGGCTGGCCAAGCCCACGAGCCCATATGGACTCATGATTGAAGGGGAAGGAAGCAGCTTCTGTTGTGATGGAGCACCCGTAGGTAGAAGCCTGACTTTTACTCCGTGACGCTCTTACAGTCATAGAAGACCGGGACCTACGGCTTAAAGTGGATTCCGAACCACTACAAACATCCATGGCACCGCCGGGATTCGAACCCGAAACCTGTGGCACCGAACGCCAGAGCGCTGGACACTCGGCCATTCAGGTCCCAAATTTGCCAACGGCACGCAGTGTTCCCAGGTGGTCACCCACCCAAGTACTGACCGCGCCCAATGATGCTTAAACTTCGGTGATCTAGCGAGAACCGGTATATTCAGCATGGTACGGCCGTTGGCCTTTTAATTTTATACATATATAAATATAATTCTTCGTATATATTTCTGAGTGTTTTCCATATAAATATATTTCTTCATATATACATTTATGAAGTAAAAAATTTGTGTGGCACATAGTGAATAAATGTGACCTGTAGTCGTTCTAGGATTATTTAAAATAGTGTTTATTACTCAAAGATTTAGGTAGCATTGCATTAGTTCTTTTTATATTCTAATCATAATCTTCAATAAATATTTATACAAAAAATACTGCTTAAAATATTTCTTGTTTTTATATAAGTTCTCTATTTGAACAAATAGAAGCAGCTGCTTCTAAAATCTTTTTAAAAAAAATCTTTTTTAACAACATACATATCATATACATAATTTTATTTTTACTTTGACGGTTGTTTTCAACAGCAAGAATTAATTCCGAGAATAACAGTAATCGTTTTTTCGATTGCGTGCTTTGTTCTTGTCGTTAGCTGATGAGCAGTTTACGTCACGCTATTATGTCATCAATGTGACGTCAGCAATGGGGTGTTCTGTTCTCAAGGCAACTTCGATAAAAAAAAAATACATATATGTGTGTGCCCTTTAAAAATAATTCAATAACGAAATACGAGTAATAGAGAAGATAGGATTTGAAATTTGGATGGTTTAGAAATTTAGAAAGTTCAAATAATTATAAAATGTTTTTGAAAATGGTTGATTGTGTTTATCTCTTCGAATGTGTATGCACGTATATGAAACAGTTAGAAAATTATTTAATAAAAACTATTTAAATTATTTATTTTAATTAAGGAGAATTTTTAAATAATGAATTTATTTGAGTTTAAATAACGAATTTAATAATGAATTTGAGTTTTTTTTAAATAATGAATTTAACTTTTTTTAATAATGAATTTAATTGAGTTGAAATAACGAATTTAATAAGGAATTTAATTGTGTTTGAATAACGAATTTAATAAGGAATTTGAGTTTTTTAAATAATGAATTTGACTTTTTTTAAATAATAAATTTAAGTTTTTTTAATAATGAATTTAATTGAGTTGAAATAACGAATTTAATAAGGTATTTAATTGTGTTTAAATAACGAATTTAATAATGAATTTGAGTTTTTTAAATAATGAATTTGAGTTTTTTAAATAATAAATTTAAGTTTTTTAATAATGAATTTAACTGAGTTGAAATAACGAATTTAATAATGAATTTAATTGTGTTTAAATAACGAATTTAATAATGAATTTAATTGTGTTTAAATAACGAATTTAATAAGGAATTTGAGTTTTTTAAATAATGAATTTGAGTTTTTTAAATAATAAATTTAAGTTTTTTTAATAATGAATTTAATTGAGTTGAAATAACGAATTTAATAATGAATTTAATTGTGTTTAAATAACGAATTTAATATGGAATTTAATTGAGTTTAAATAACGAATTTAATAATTAATTTGAGTTTTTTTTAAATAAAGAATTTTATTTTGAAAATTAATTAATTTTAATGTATGAAAAATATTTAATTTACCTTTAATTTTTTATTTATTTTCATTTTAAAAATGCAAAACTGAGTATTGACAAAAAAACTATTAATTTTAAATTGTTTCTCATATAAAGTATTTATTTTAAAACTGTTTTTTTGAAGCCTATAGTGGTAAAAAAAATATCCCACTTATGTGAAGAAATATTCAAAATATAAAAAAAATATATGAATAGTAAAAGAAATTATTTTAATGGATATAGTTCTGAAAAGCAGAGTAAATAAAAAAATAAGAAATATAAAATTTACAATGTTTAATTTTAATTACAATTTTTTAGAAAGGTTATGCTCTTTTAAAAATACTATAAATATTCCTTATTTTGGTTTTGCTAAACTGAACAAAAATATATTCCGGCATTATCATAATCAGGATCAGTGTTTTGTAAGTACTGATTGTGAATTATTTCTTGATAAAAATTAAACTTTAATTATAAAAATATTTTAAAATGGCAAGTAATTGCTCATGATTATTTTCCGATTACATAATAAGATCTTTATTTCTTTCCCAATAAGGTATTTAGCTTAACTCGTGGACCACTGCTAATGGGGACAGCTAGCGCACAAAAGGGCTCGAGTTCGAATCCGCTTGTGGCATCTGTTACAGTCACTGCTTTGAAAAACGAGAAGTCTCGATTATAATCGTGATAACGATTATGAAACGTTTTGTATCAACAGTCAGGCCGCCTGGATTAGATTTTTTGGGTTTTTTTTCCATTCGATGTGGTACAGCTAACTCTAAAATTCCTTCAAAGGCAATGTCCTCTGTACCGTCAGTGAGCTGTTCGTGGCATACATAAATGGAACACGGGGTCCACAGATTTTCAATAAAAATGTATTCAAATAAGCTGTTTATGTATGGGAATTAGTTTTTGTTATTCAACTACTAAAAAATCATAAGTCAAAAAATTAAATATAAAGAAGTATTTGATTTTAATTAAAAAGAAATTTCTATTTAAATAAGTGGAAAAAATCTTTAAAAAGCTATTCATTTCATACATGACCCATGGCACTTAAATAGCTGATTGTTATTATAGTTAGAAATTAAAGCTATACTACATATCATTATAGTTTGCAGCGGCTAATTATAAATAATTAATAATAATGGTTTTCTGATTAAAATTTTGAATACTTTAACACTGAATTAGAAAGAATGCAATTCTTATATCACTTATATGAAATAAATTTAATTAAACATCATAACTTCTTATATCAGGCTTAATAAGGAAAATAAGAGAACCCCTAAAAAATATTTATACAAAAATTGTAATAAATTAGATTTTTAATTAACTATTAGTAAAGCATCAAATAATCACTCACATAAATATTAATTAAAATATCTACTCTTTAATCGATAACACTTATATATGTTTCTTAACAATTTCCTGTGATAGGAATTATTATTAAGAATTTTATGTTCCTAGTTTTCAAAATGTCGTTATTGTCTGGTTCAGTGATTTTATAAATACTTCCAGGTTCATTGACGCTAGCATTTATTTTCTACGATTTTGAATTACATGTACTTCTTAGTTTTCAACAGAAGCTATCTCATCACGAAATTGCTTACGTTTATCAGATTATCGAGATATTAATCGAAGAAGTATAAGCAGTTTTAGTGAGATGTAAGCATCGAAGGCTGAAGTATTTAGAATAGGAGAAAAAACGAAAACTGAATATTTTAATTTTGTAAATTTTAATCAGCATTATTTGCATAAATAATACTTTTAAAGTTCATTTTATCATTGTTGTGTTGTTGTCGTATCCCTCATGGAAGGCGGGAAGGGAGGACAACTTCTGCTGTGATGGAGCATCCGTAGGTAGAAGTTTGACTTAGCTCCATGTCGCTGAACGAGGTTCAGTGTCTACCGGGTGGACATTTAAAGGGAAATACCCCAGAGTGTCGTATGGGAGAAAACTCGGTAAACTCCCATCAGATAGTCCGATTCATGAGGCAAGATGCTGAACATCACGAATGTCCTCCAGACTCATCGTTTTTTTAAAAAAGTGTCTACAACAAAGCCGCCAGCAGGCTGAACCTCTGTCTTAATGCTCACTGGCAGAGCACGTTGCCACTGAGACACGAGTCGGGCTTTCATTTTTCATTAGCTTGTCGTTTTATCATTTTCCTTTGCAATAGAAGGATACGGTATTCAGTTCTTATTCGATGTATGCAAAGCATCTTCTATTAACTGTAAGTTAGTTGCAATATAAGAATTTTCCGGATTTTCTTCCACATGGCAAGCAAATAAGGCACAGTTACTTCTAAAAGTCTTCCAGAAAGGCAATTTCTTCTTCATATCTTCGCTGAGGGATTAGTTGTTCATAGTATACATACTTGGTTTACCAAGCCTACCACTGGTCAATCCTCGAGTTTTTTTAAGAATGATTTTAACAGGGAAAAAAAAAAAAAAAAAAAAAAAAAAATGAATAAGTGCATTTGATGAGATTCATTTAGAATTATTCATTTATTAATTCATTCATTCATTTATTTAGAATTATTTCATTAGAGATTCATTAGTAATTCCATAGAATTCTGCAAATTCTTTAAGATAGCCATAATGACAAGTAACCGTGACATAATGGTCTTCGGTTTCTTTTCGTGTAGTTTGGTCTGTCACTCTACGGTCATTTTGTGTGCACTTTAGGCTAATTAGATCGGGACCTACAGTTTAACGTGGATGCTGAACCATGTCATCCAACATGTGAACCAGCATCCATGTCATTGGCAAGATTCGAACCTGAAGCCCGTTTTAAAGACATTTTAAAAAGAGATGTCTTGATAGCATATTATCATATGCGTAACAATTTATTAACTAATCTTCAGCAGCTTGCAAGCTTAATGCTTTTATTCTCGAAATGAACTAAAGAAAATTGTAAAGCAGTCACTGGGCTGCAGCGGACAGGTGGTTGAACGTCATACCACAACATACTTATTTAAAATAAAAATTTCATAAAAATTTAACATATACGTTTGAATAATTTAACAGAGAGAGAAGGCTTTTTAATCGGGTATTTCAATCAAGAATTCATTACAATGAACAAAAAAGATTAAAAAATATTTTTTAAAATTATTGTGGATTGTCAAAGGAGTTTGAGAGGAAAAAAAAACTCAAAATAATTTTATTTGAATTGTTTATGACGTAAAAGCAGTGATTTATGGGGGATGAATCCCTCATATGCCACTAAATTAAAAAGAATTAAATATGGTAAAAAGCATTTTTTTTTTGTCAGGGGAATAAAGCTGAAAATGTTTTATTTTAGCAGTAATTATACCATCGAATTTCTCTTTCCATAAATATAAACTCTTTTTAAATTAACGGTCTTGCTTTGAGTGGTTTTTTTAATAGAAATATTTATACTGGCATACTATTTCTACAATAAGTACGTAAATACATGGAAAATAAATTGCTTCAATTTTAATCAGGTGTATTAGTTATAATTAATCAAAACTTATAGTATGAAAGAGATAATTTTACATTGCATTTATCTAGCCCTAAAAAGATTTTATTTCGGCTACAAAATTTTCAGCTAGTCAATACTGCAATTATATTGTCGATATACAACAGTATTCTTTTCAATTTATTTGAAACAATACTCGTTATATCGCCAGATATCTGTTATAATATAATATAATGCAAATATAATCATATAATTAATATAATATAATGCAAACATAATTATATAATTAATATAATATAATGCAAACATAATTATATAATATAATATAACATAAACGTATAGTACGAAAAAAATAACTTTGCATTATATTTCTATGGCCATGAGACGATTTTGTTTGAGGCTGCAAAAGCTTCCGCGAATGAATAGCGCAATTATATTGTCGATGTACAACAGTATTTTTTGCAATTTATTCGAAACAATACTCATTATATTTCCAGATATTTTTTATAACATAATATAAACATAATTCTATAATAAAATATAAACATAATTATATAATATAATATAAACATAATTATATAATATAATATAAACTTATAGTATGAAAGAGATAACTTTGCATTATATTTCTATGGCCCTAAGACGATTTTATTTGAGGCTACAAAATTTTCAGCGAGTCAATATCGCAATTATATTGTCGATGTACAGCAGCATTTTTCTCAATGTATTTGTAACAATACTCATTATATTGCCAGATATCTGTTACAATAAATAACGCATTTAAGATCATTTCTGTAATCACTTTCTGTCCCACTTTTACACCAGAAAGCTTGCGAAAAATCCATCTCCACACAATCACTCGAAGCCTTCTCTAGTAGTACATTTTTTCGGACAGCTTCCTACTATACTTCGCGAGGTATCATTTACCACCTCGTTGATTGCGGAAGAGAGGGGGTGGAAAGGATGGGGCCCGACAGAAGTAATAAAGCGTTATTGCGCCTTTTCCCAAAGTGGAAAATATTTCAAGATGAGCGACGAATTACAAGAGAATCGATAATTGAGAAGTTGTCCACGACGACGGTACTAAGCGGGGGTGGGGGTGGAAAGGGTAGAATCGAATCATCCTCGGCCCAACGAGCGATGTTAATTAGACACTTACGGTCGGTCAGCTCTCTTTTAACCCTCGTCCGCTCGGCTTCGCTTTCATTCTTTTCTTCTTTTAACGCCACGTTCCAAATTGCTGAACTCAGGTTGCTGCCATTGCAACTTTTTCTAATTCTCCCTACTCTCTCTTAGAGTTCTATTTCGCGAGATCCGTCCGAGTTACATAGTTTGCTCAATTTCGTTCGAAAATTTCCATTCCCCTTTAATTTGTGGAAGGTTTGGCAGGAGAGAAACTCTCCGCCATATAAGCGCGGGAGTTTTAATCCACTTTGTTCTAAAATTCGTTCCTTTCTCTCAATCAGCGTTCGTGGTGGAAATCAAGAAATTCGAAGCTTAAACTTTGGTGGAAACAGCACGGCATCGCGTAATGAGGTGGTGCACCGAAAAGTTTGAAGCAGAAGTTCGTACTTTTAAAGCTTGGTGTTAAATTAGTTCCAAAGAATTGAATATGACCGACGTGTATCACGGAAATTCTTCACAGTAAATTTAAAAAATTGATTTTTTTTAATGTTACATTATTACTACAATTTCAATTTTATATATTTAATTTATTTAAAACTATTATTATTATTATTATTTATGATCATTAATATTTTCAAAACCGTGATTCTTTATTTATAAACATTCAAAAATAAAGAACAATTAAAAAAAAAAAATTTTTTTAAATTAATAATGTTATGAAACAAAGAATTATTCTAGCCTGCTGCAAATTATTTTCTGTTTATGTTAACATTAAAAAATTTTTTTAGAAAGTCTTTATTTAGAATAAGTGCCCAACTTTATTGAATAATGTAACGTTTGCCTACAAAGGTTGTTTTTAATTAAGAAAATAAAATTAAAAGCTACTATACTTTTGCTAATTATTTTTATGATAAATGAAAGTACTCAAAATAAATTGCTTAAATGTTTTTTGTTTTTTTTCCGTTTAGAAATTAATTTGTGATTGTAAGATAGGCTCGTTAAAATCAATTAAATAGTCTTCGATTTATTTCTGATGCATATCTTAGAATTTGTATGTTGAGTCTTTTTTTTCTTAAATAATTTCCTCTACTTTTGTAGATTCATATAATTTCTTTTACTTTATGTATTAGAAAAATAACAGTAGAAAAGATTCTGTAAATAAGTGTAGAGAATTCAATCAACTTTTAATTATTTATGTCATTGACAATCAATCAACGCATTTTTTTCTAAAAGGATTTTTATTGCTGTTTTCCGTTGCTCGGTGGTCTGGGGGTATGATTCTCGCTTTGGGTGCGAGAGGTCCCGGGTTCAAATTCCGGCCGAGCCTAATTTTTTTTCTTTTATCTTTTTCCAACAAGTAAATTGCCATTATTGTTTTTTTTTTTTTTTTTTTAATTTAAGGGTTTTTTTACTAACGTACTTGAAAATATTATATTATATAAAAAATTATAATAAAAAAAATATTATATTATATTATAGAAAATATTATAATAAACATTTGCCATTTTTTTTTTTTTTTTTTTTTTTTTTTTTTTTTTTTAAATAATCAGTTGAGATTTCAAAATTCTATACGGAAATAAAGAATGTTTAAAAGTAAATACAGCATACATTATAAATAGAGGGGGGGAGTGGATTTTTTGCACTTTCCTCTTCAAGTGTATCGATAAGAAGTTTTCATTGCAATGGCTTCTTTTATTTTTAAATTAAAATCGTAAGGATAAGCGGTAAACAATAGGTAAATGTTATCTTTTTTTCATGGTAAATGAAACGCTTTCTCATTAAACAGTACCAAATTTTCTTCAATTGAAATATGCTTTTAAAATCCTATAGTGATAATAAGCATTGTTTTAAAAATTTTATTTATCTTTCTTCAACAGTTCAGATGCATTAAAAATTAGTCTTAAACCACCTTCAATTATTATAATGCTTATCCTAACAAATCTAGAAAAAGAGTTCATAGTAAGAGTGTTAATTTGGAATCCATTCATAAGAAAGAGGTTATTCACATAGTCTTTGATTAAATATATAAAAACAATAAAGCATTTTAATTAATAAGATTGCAGCGAAAAGATAACATTCAAGACATTGAATATAACATTAGATAGATGACATTAAAGTTATTAGAGTCATAAGATAACAGTCCTTTCTCTTTATTCGAATAGCAATACTATCAGCAAGAATAAGTTTTCTCTTCACTTTCGTCTCATAAAGGAGAAAATAGGAGGAATTTGAACTTTTTGTATATTTGTACAAAATGTATATTGATTTCTATTGTAAAAACAAAAATCGTATGACATACAAAAACAAGCTCATGAAATATCCCAGTGGGAGATACAATGAGAAGCGAGAGCAACCCTTCCTCTTCTAACCAGTTTAGCTGGCTTATCGTTTTAAATCTTCCATGAACTCTATTGTATAAATTGAAAGTTTCGTGTGGCTCGGTGGTCTAGGGGTATGATTCTCGCTTTGGGTGCGAGAGGTCCCGGGTTCAAATCCCGGCCGAGCCCAGCGATGATTAATTTTTTGGCGTACTACATAAATATAATTTAAATTGAATAATAAAATGCAGCTTATGTTTTCTTATTGTCGTTGATATCTTCCTTAAAATAGTTTTTAAAAATAAAATCCATATCAATTAAAAAAAATCAATTTATAAAATACCATAATTTTCCAATTTTTAAATACCACGTCAAGTGAATAAAATATATGAAAAAACAATTCTTTCTTCCATAATAAATAATTAAAAAGACCAATTTTATCTTAAAAATTTATATGTTGCAATTACTATATTGTTTATTTGTTCATGTGATGACAAATTTTAAAAAAGGAATGTGGAAAAACATAATAATAATTTAATATTTGATGAAACATGCATAAGATATTATGAGAAAATTTGACATTTTTATTAAACACTGTATACTTTCAAAAAATTTTCTTTTGAACTATTTTAATTTCCACTCATATTAATGTTAATAATAATATCAAAGATCATAATTATAGCATCTTTTATCTCTTCATACAAAATAACAGATAAATAAAAAAATTTTATATTGAATTTTTAACACATACTTAAAAATAACATCAAAATCAACATTTCAACAATCAATTTTATAATTTTAAATCATTATTAATCAACCTCTTGAATAATTCTCCCTGGAAATCTTTAAAACAAACAACGACGAGTCTAAATTGTAAGTTTTAATATATAAACAAAGATGTTAGAACCCACAGCCGCTTGGAAGATAATATCTCACAAAATTAATTAAATAATTATTTTTTACTGTTTTTTGTGAATATTAAGCATATGCAAAAGGATAGTATTCTTGGTTTGTTATTAAATTGAATTCATTAAAAATTTTTTGATTTATCTAATCCAAAAAGTATTAATAACAATTTCTTTGAATTTGAGAGAGGAGGACTCTTTTAATTAGAAGGAGGAGGAAAAATTAATCACTCAGTACTAATTTAATACTTAATACTTAAGAAAGTCAAACAAATTATATAAATATATATATATATATGTGTGTGTGTGTGTGTACGATAAAAAAGCTAAAATTGTATAATGGCTAGAATTGTTTAAGCAGATCAAAAAGATATATATATATCTATATAAGATTTGCACATAAGACACTAATACACTTAGGACCCTAAATGTGAAACACTTTTAGGGTTTATGTTAGCGAATATTATTATGGATTTGTTATACAATTTAATTGCATTTCTATGAAGCAAATGAAAATGTACACGTAGCAAGCGAATATTGTTGTGTTTTTGTTATGCAAACACTGATAATGTTTCGAATTGATTTCTAATCAGTCCTTCTTCTTTTTTTTTCTATTGATATATTGTGTCTATGCATATACATATATATATATATATATATGTGTGTGTGTGTGTGTGTGTGTGTGTGTGATAAACACAATTATCAAAATGGTGGGAGGCTAGAATTGTTTCGGCAAATCAAAAAGGATACATATACCTATAAAAGATATAAAATGAACACATAGGAGACCAAACGTGGGGAACTTTAACGGTTTATTTTTAGCAAATGCTATTACGATTTTATTATACAATTGATAACGTTTCTACGAAGCAAATGAAAATGTACAATCAGCGAATATTGTTGTAGCTTTGTTATGCAAACATTGATCGTGTTTCGAATTGATTCCTTATCAGTTCTTTTTTTTATTTTGATATTTGTATTGATATATATATATATATATATATATATAAATTCCCAAACTTAACTTTCCAGGAATTGCCACAGACCATTTGTCAAAATACTTAAAAGCTCCTCTATTTATAACATTTCCCAGAAAACAATTGTTTTTTCCTATTGTATCCTATTCACATATATCTCTTTATAACAACAACAAAAGGCCAATAAATATCAGAACTCAAGAGCTACTTTACACAATAACCAAAACAAAAGAGCAAGCGAAAGCCGTTCTAAAAGCCATGTCAGAGAGCAAACGAGTATAAACCTTTCAGAAACAACTCCATTAAATCCTCCTCAACTCTCCTCTGGGAGATATCGTCTGCCGAAACGGTCGGACCGCAGAAGCAGAGGAATCGAGAATTTAATCGCTTAACATGGCATCAAAACAAATTAGCCTTTTAATCTGGCGATGCGGAGAGCACGGCTCCGGATTTTCGCGGAAAATGGGCGGGCTTGCGGTGGATATAATCTCTTTGGAAAGCCAGCTCGCGGGAATCGCTGAGTCGTGCTCTCATTGGTCAGAGCGAAATCCGACTTAGGGCTCGCTAATGGAATAGCAACCTCTAGAGATGGGATGAGAGATATGAATCCCCTATCTTTCTGCTCCATCTAGAAAAATGTGGGGACGGGAAGGTATGGTTCGGAATACGAATGCTACCTGAGAATGGGGTTTAATCTATTAATAACATTTATCTTTTTTATATTTATTTTTGTGAAATGTGAGCTGTAATATTCTAAAAATTATTTTTCTTCTAAGCTGACTGTAAGTGATATTGATTTTAGGAAATAATAATTTTATTCCGCAAAACGCAATTACCGACGAAAACTCGCTTTAATTTATTATTTTCCGTGAATAAATTTTGTATTTGTAAACGCTTCTTCTTGTTTCTCAATAACTGATTTATCGATTTAATTTATTTATTTCCAAGAAGTCATACAAAAGAAGTTCTTCTCTTTTAAAAAGAAATCTTTTATTTTTCTGAAGTGAAAAAAAAATCTTCTGAATTTCTGGATGAATTAATGAATCAAAAAGTAATACTCTCTCTCTGTGTGTTTATTATTATTTCTAAGATTATTATTTTTATTAATTAATTTATTATTTTTCTTCTTAGCTGACTGTAAGTGATATTGATTTTAGGAGAAATAATAATTTTATTCCTCAAAACGCAATTACCGACGAAAGCTCGCTTTAATTTATTATTAATTGGATTTGTAAACGTTTCTTCTTGTTTCTCAATAACCGATTTATCGATTTAATTTACTTATTTCTGGGAAGTCACATAAATAAGTTCTTCTCTTTTAAAAGGCATCTTTTATTTTTCTGATATAAAATCTTCTGGATTTCGGGGTGAATTAATGAATCAAAAAATAATGCTTTCTCTCTGTTTATTATTATTTCTAAGATATTTTAATAATAATATTGATTTTTTAAAAAATATTTTTAAAATTTTCTTGAACACTTTGCTGTGTATAAGAGAGCAGTGAATTTTTTTCTGCTGTAACTCATCAAATAAATTACTAATGTGTAACCTTAAATGCTGATCAGTATATTCTAAAAATATTGGAAACTATTTTTATTAACTATGTAGCATAAATTTATTTTTATTAACTATTTTATTAACTATGTAACGCATAAATTTATTTTTATTAACTATTTAACATATAAATTTATTTTTATTAATTGTTAAATATTTAACTATTGGAAACTATTTTTTCATCTAAATTTCGAAGTCAAAAATTAACGAAGTCAGAAGTATGAATAAGATTAAAAAATATATATATAAAGTTGCTCGGAGTTCGTACATAAATAAAATTTTCTTTAAAATCTTAATGGAAAGATTAACTGTTTAAAGTTTTGAATTAGTAACTATTTAATAATTCAGTAGTTCAATATAATAATATTTATATTTATTGATATTTTTATAATCGAATATAACAATGCTTTATTGTTAATCATGGCGAGAAAATTTATATGTTAACCAAAATTTATTTAGGTTAATCTTTCCATTCATCAAACAAAATGTTAAATGTTTAAAGATGAAATTAGTTTTGAAAAAATTGCAAACTTTACTGTTTTGATGTCAAATTAGACATTTTAGACAAAATTAAAAGTAATCGATTTCAAAAATTTGAAAAAGAAAAGACGTGTTAAATTCTATTACAAAGCCATTCAGCTACTAATCACTTATAAATTTCGAATATATTGACTTAGTGATTAGTAGTTGATTGAGCTAAAAAGTTTAAACCATTGGTATTCAAATTTTTTAATTTTTTCTTTCAAAATGATAATGTAGAAAATGTTAATACTTGAAGGAAAATCTATTCAGCACATTCAGCAAATTTTATTTTGGACTATGCAAACAAAGATAATTATATGATGAATATAAATAATTCTTTCAAATACGTTAATTATCTTCTCTTTTATGTATTTTTATGACATCGTTATTGAAACGCTTTCAAAGACATAAAATTTTTTATTATCTTTGTGCATGATCACAAGTGTGTTATCAGACATCTGATAAAATTCATAAAGTTAAAAGCTAGCAGATGAATGCGCAAATTAAATGAAAGTGAAACATATCTCTCGCTTGCTCGTTTTATGAGTTGTCACAGCTGTTTGGCACTAAAAAACTCTGTTATTTATTATTGATGGAATATGGCAATTAAGGAGAGCAGTTATTTATTTGTTGTTAGGAATATTTTAGAAAAAAAAATTATTTTAAAAGTGTTTTTTTCCCCCTCTTTTTAATATGCAGTCCCCAAAAGTTTTAATATGTAAATTTTTAATCCGGGGAGGGGAAACCTCAAAATTTAAGTATTATTGCTTTTCAAAATCCTTTTCAAAAAATATAAAAATGTTTTTTTTTAATATATAGGGTATCTCTTGTTCTCCATTATATTCCCCAAACAACACATTTCTTCGGAAAGACCGTTCAATATATGTAAGAAAACTTTCAAAATTGCCATCAGGAAAACGAGGCGCTCATACAACTGTGTCCAAAAAAGTAAGACCAATTTTAAATTTAAAATTCCAGGGGCTTATGGCATTTCAATTCTTTTTTAGGTTGCTGGCACTGTCCTTGGCATCTGTGTGAAATTTGACGTCAAAATATTCATTAGTGTTTGAGTTACGCTTGGCTTTGTGAGACGCTGAAACTGATTCCGGCGATTTTTGAAATGTCTGAATTAATTGTGCAAAGAACTTGCATTAAATTTTGTTTGCGGAAACGTATGGAATCTTGCAGAAGGCATTCGGTGAGCATTCCTACATCTGAAAGAAATGTTTAGAAGGGGTATAAACAGTTCAAAGAAGGCAAAGAACGCGTTGAAGACGAAGAGCCCTCTGGTCGACCCTCAACCTCAACGAAAAAACTAAAGTTTTGGTGCTTGCAAACCGTCAATTTACAATTAGAGACCTTTCTGAGGATGTTGGAATTTCAAAATGATCTGTCAGTTCCATTTTAGAAATTAAACTAGAATAGAAATTAAACTGAAACTGGTAGAAGCTGAAATAAAATTAATCAAAACACTTGTGATAAAATACTGCATTTCAATGTTTAGAATAGGATTAAAAATAAATAGAAAACAATAGAATGAATAGGATAATAAGATAACTTGGAAAACCCCAAGATACTGTGTTTTAAATAAAAATAATAAACTATCGTACTTGTTTTCTCATTTTTTTTTATCTTGAAAAATATTAAATCAGTCTTTAGCTTACAAAATATTCCCAGTGCTAAATTTGATCTTCGTTTTCACTAATGCTGGATTTCGAATTAAAAAGTTTTCCAACGAATTATTTCAGTTAAAATGACTTAAATTAGAAAAAATGAAATAAAAAGTTAATACACGCGTAATACGGTTTCTAAAGAGGTTGCTGCTTTGGAAAATCAAGGGCTTTGACGTGAGGGTATTCCCCACTAGGACGACAGTTTAGTAAATTTAGTGTTATCCAGAGTGCACCTGGGAAAGTGTGCAATAATGCAGTACATTGCTTCAGTACAATTTGAAACGAGCTCTCTCAGGAGCGGCATTCAGTGGTTCAGGTTTCCTCTCACCTTCCCAGTCCAATATTGAAGGCATCAGACAAGTATGTTTTGTTACCTTCAATGTAAAGTAAACAGTCAATAGAGAGTAGTGAGTTTTTGCATATCGTATTTTGGACGTCCGTTAGCTTTTTCTCCCTAGCGCGCATGCTCATAGGAAACATTATTACAGATACGCATGCGCAATTTCCTGTGAGCATGCGCGCTAGGGAGAAAAAGCTAACGGACGTCCAAAATACGATATGCAAAAACTCTCTAATTTTTGCATATCGTACTTTAAAAATGCGGTATTTTTTTCTCCCTAGCGCGCATGCTCATAGGAAATTGCGCATCCGTATCTGTAATAATTTTTCCTATGAGCATGCGCGCTAGGGAGAAAAAATACCGCATTTTTAAAGTACGGTATGCAAAAACTCTCTATTGTCTGTCAAATAATGAGTTTATCAATGTCCGCACATCCAACATTTATCTTCCGTAGTTCATTTGTAAGAAGCATTTTATCGCTCATATCGAGGGAGCCAATGAAGACGGAGCCGTTTGTGATTACTGCATGTTTTCCCAGTAAACAAGCTAGTTCGTTGAAGGTATTGAC
Source organism: Caerostris darwini (assembly GCA_021605075.1). Lineage (NCBI taxonomy): Eukaryota > Metazoa > Arthropoda > Arachnida > Araneae > Araneidae > Caerostris > Caerostris darwini. Next base: position 571,509 of record BPLQ01015536.1, read on the forward strand.
TTATTGTTACGAGTGGCAAGACAGGTTTTCTTAACGTTGAAGGTAACGAAATAGGTTGGTGTGATATGCTCTAAAGAATTTTCGGTGTCTCCCTACATATTAAATATGTTTGTTCTGGGCACAGTCGCGACAGCTTTCTGTCCGGCATTGTTTGCCTAATTATGAACTGAGCAGTCTCTGTCTCGCATTGCTTCCGAATTATGAACTAAACAGTCTCTGTCTGGCATTGTTTGCCGAATTATGAACTGAGCAGTCTTCCGAATCGCATTGCTTCCGGATTATGAACTAAACAGTCTCTGTCTGGCATTGTTTACCGAATTATGAACTGAGCAGTCTTCCGAATCGCATTGCGTCCGAATTATGAGCTAAACAGTCTCTGTCTGGCATTGTTTACCGAATTATGAACTGAGCAGTCTTCCGAATCGCATTGCTTCCGAATCGCATTGCTTCCGAATTATGAACTAAACAGTCTCTGTCTGGCATTGTTTGCCGAATTATGAACTGAGCAGTCTTCCGAATCGCATTGCGTCCGAATTATGAACTAAACAGTCTCTGTCTGGCATTGTTTGCCGAATTATGAACTGAGCAGTCTTCCGAATCGCATTGCTTCCGAATTATGAGCTAAACAGTCTCTGTCTGGCATTGTTTACCGAATTATGAACTGAGCAGTCTTCCGAATCGCATTGCTTCCGAATTATGAACTAAACAGTCTCTGTCTGGCATTGTTTGCCGAATTATGAACTGAGCAGTCTTCCGAATCGCATTGCTTCCGAATTATGAACTAAACAGTCTCTGTCTGGCATTGTTTGCCGAATTATGAACTGAGCAGTCTTCCGAATCGCATTGCTTCCGAATTATGAACTAAACAGTCTCTGTCTGGCATTGTTTGCCGAATTATGAACTAAACAGTGTGTGTCTGGAAATCCAGCTCGTTATCAATATGACTCGCTTACTTTCCGTGAATGTTTTTTTTAATGTATTTATGTGTAAGCATGCACTGAAAGATGAAGGCTATGAACCGCATATATTCACTGTAACACGGACATAGGGCATCACCCCCCTCTTCCCGAAAATGATTTAATATACCTATTTTATTTCATTATATAAAATAATAAATAAATAAAATGATATGATAAAAAAATCAAATAAAGAATCTGATGCGTAATATTATATAAATTTAATAAGTGTTTTAGTATTTGATTTGATTTTTGTATTAACCAAGGACAAAGGATATGTGTCAAATGCTTTTCATTTATTGACATTTTGATATTTATGCCTGGAAATGTTTGTTCGTACAGAATAAGTTTTCTCATTCTAATGTTTCATTAAGCAAAACTACATCTACTTTTTCAATACAATTTTAAAATTTAACCTCCTGATCATTATTTTAGTACTAGTTGTACTTCTTATTTTCTTATGGTTCTATTGTTAAAATATTATGGTCTATTTTATCTTCCGTTTTTGTCCATCTTATTTATTTACTTTTGGTTGACAGAAAGTACGTGCAATGATTCCTTTCTTTTAAAATAGAATTGCTGTTTCCCCATAGACAAAGGAATCAAGAATTTTGAGTTTTAGAGTATAAATGTTTAGTTTTTACCTTTATTCTATTCTTTTATCTCTAGTATTTTAACAGCATTTGGACAAACTGACGTAAAGCAGGTATCAGCAAGCATAAATCTCAAAAGTTTCGTTGCCAGACAAGATAAAACTTCAAGTTTTATAATGAAAAAAAAATCTTCTGCTTTGACAGAGAAATACAATTTTAAAAGTGTCTGACAGCAAGAGAATCGATCAGTGAAGAAGCTTTCTATACTTTTCTCTGGCTTTAATTTTTTATAATTCAACCGGTTTTCTTCCATGATAAAGACACGTTGTTGCCAGAAGATGCTAATTCCAGTTTCTTAAACATTTAATAATCATTTATGCAGATGCCGAATATTTAAAATGTCCATTATTCAAATGCAGAACTTCGTAAAAGTAGATGAAGGATTCTGAGTAGAGGCAGAAAGAAAAAGAAAGTAAAGCTGGAGCAAGAAATGAGAAATTGTTTGTCTGAAAACAGTGACTTTATCAAAGAGGAATAAAGACCTTGGCCTAAATATTTCAGGTCTTTCTTCTGGAAGTTATGCTAATGGAGGGATGCGTTATCTGTATTATAAAGGTTTGACTTTTAAAAAGCTATATAATAAGTCATTTATTTTGAAGATTTTCAAATTTTGATGAAAGATTAAAATACGGAAACACTATTTGGCTCTAAATACTTCATTAAAAAATGAAATAATATTTTTTTTAACATTCATTGAAAATAAGAGAATTTTTTCCATTAAACCTAAGTCTAGATGTAAGAGTTCCTAGATATATTATTTATTTTAGGACCTAACTCAAGACCCTATAAATTATTTGTTTTATTAGCTAACGAAGACCATTTATATTATTTATTTTAGGAGCTAACTCAAGATCTTATAGATTATTTGTTTTATGCCCTAACTCAAGACCCTATAAATTATTTCTTTTAGGACCTAACTCAAGACCCTTTATATTATTTTTTAGGACCTAACTCAAGACGCTTTATATTATTTATTTTAGGAGCTAACTCAAGATCCTATATATCAGTTAGTTTAGAATTTAACTCAAGACCTTATATATTATTTGTTTTAGGACCTAACTAATGACCCTATAAATTATTTGTTTTAGGACCGAATTCAAGACCCTATATGTTATTTATTTTAGGATCTTAGACTCCATTATCTTTCCAAACATTGGCTATTGGATATATTTATTTCAAAATTTCATTACGTATTTGATGGGAATGCCAAAAAGAAAAAAGTAGTTTCATTTTAAAATTGCTCTACAAAAAAGTAGCTGCGGCCATTATTAAATGTGTATACATAAAAGTATCCGTGGTCAATAATGTCTGTAATATTAAATGTATATATATTTCGAAATAATTAAATGTTTACATATTTTAATACACTAAAGGTGAATCATGTTCCATATTTTAATAGGCATATTTTTTGAAAAATTTTCATAATGAATCATTTTAAATAATGCAATAAAAACGCAGATGTGAACATACAGAAATTTAAGAACAAACATCTTAAGGAATGAATAATAAAACCTTGACAAATAGAAGCCATCTTATTATTTATTTTTGTGCTTCAATACCGCAGAAATATAACAAAATTCTAAATATTAAATCAATGTAATGCCATGCATGAAGTTTTTTTACTATTTATTACATTGTATTATTTCTTTCTTTTTCAATGTATATTTGCAGTGAAACATGATAGGTTTTATCCCTGAAGATTTAAATCAGCGGATTGGACAAATTATTTCATTTCCATTTATTTTTCATAATCAATTTGCTTGCGCGTTTTTCAGCTGTTAAGATGGGTTTCTTTTCTAATTTTTTACTTATAATAAATTAATATTTAATATTTTAAAATTTCATATTATGTACACATTTCCATCTGTACATATTGTAGTTCATGACATGAAGTTAACATCTGACGTCATAGAACAACAGCCAATCGGAAATTTGATTGGAATTCAGATTGGCTGGCACTGTGCGAAGCGAGACACTTGGTATCCAGTAGAAACCCAACTTACTGTTGACGATGTTGAAGTATTTTTAGATTTTTGGCAAGAAGTAGCTTGTAAACTGACTTACAAAACAATAGCAATGCTTTCGTAACAAAAAGGATATCAGATCATGAGGATAAAATATACTTGTTAGGTTTCTGGCATCAGTATTGAATTGCTCTATAATTATTAATTGATATTTTGTTTTGAAATACAGTTGCCCTAAATATTCTATAAGTGAAAAAACTGTAATATTAAAATTAATTTACACAGTTCTGCATATGCTGAATAAGAAAGATATTACTTGCTATTTTGAAATGAAATATTGTTAAATAATCATAGCAAAATGTTTGCCCATTTTCACATGACCATTTTGATTGAAACCCGAGAATATCCTTATAAATATGAACAAAACATGTTTTTCAATTATAGAATATAATTTTCAATTCAGTCCAATGTTAAACGAATATGATTATGTTAAATTATGTTTATTATGATAGATAAACTTGAATTTTAGAAAAAAAAATTTAAGTAAGAAACCGCTAGAAAAAATATCATACAGAAATTATAGCTATTGGTTTAAAGAGTAAATGCAATTTAGGGAAAATAATAAAGTCACTTCAAAATTCTCAGAAAGATGCATATGTAAAGATTTCCAAAATTAAAAACATAAATAAATTTAAACATGATATAAACTTCAGTTAAATGCATTTAATTCTAACTTGGTTAAAGCTAAATTTCAGATTATTCAAATTTTGCTAAGACCGCTTGTTAAGTAAATTATGTGGAGATTTCTTTCTTAGGGAATTTTAATAAAACTCGGTGTTGAAAGCTTGCCGTTTTGACATGTATTTCTCCAGTAAAGAAGAAACTAAAAGCAAAAGAATAATAAAAATAGCAATAAAATGAAATCAAAATTTCTTTTTAATTGAATTTTATATACATTTGTATACAAAATTATATATATATATATATATATATATATATATATATATATATATATATATATATATATATATATATATATATATATATGTATATATATATATATATATTTGGTCAACGTCTTTGGACTTCGTGTTCCACCTTGTGTATATCACGAACAGGCCACCGATGAGCAATGAGAAAAGGGCATTAGATCCCAGTAGGACTTTTAAAGAACTGCCCCGTATTTTAGTGTCGTATGGGAGAAAATACGAAAAACTCTCGCCAAGCAGCCTGACTTTTACTACGACACGTTTTGCTCAGGTTGTCTCAATTCGCCATTAGGTGTTTTCATTTCTAAAAATAACCTTTAACATCGAATCAGTAATATTTAAAAAAAAAACATTAATAATTCATACTACTTAAGAAACTTTACTCATGTAGTAGATACTTGGTTTTCACTATCTGATTCTTTGGAAAACAACATTCTAATGGGCAACGATGCCCTTTAACATTGAATCAATAATATTTAAAAGAAACTTCACTGAATTAAAATAAACTTGGTTTTCACCATCTGATTTTATGGAGAATAACCTTTTAATGAGCAACGATGCCTTTAAAACATCGAATCAGTAATATTTAAAAAAAAATAATAGCTTGTATTACTTAAGAAACATTACTGATTTAATATGAACCTGCTTTTCACCATTTGATTGTTTGGAAAATAACCTTTAAATGGGCAATGATGCCCATTAATATCGAAGCAGTATTATTTAACAAACATTAATGGTTCAAGTTACTTAAGAAACTTTACTTCTTTGATATAAACTTGGCTTTCACTATCTGCTTCTCTGGAAAATAGCCTTTTAATGGGCAACGATTCTCTTTTATATAATATCAGTAATATTTTAAAAACATTAATAGTTAACTCTTTAATGGGCAACAATGCCCTTCAACATCGAATCAGTAATATTCGAAAAACATTAATAATTCATAATACTTAAGACACTTTACTTATGTAATAGATACTTGTTTTTCACCGTCTGATTCTTTGGGAAATAACTTTTTAATGGGCAACGTTGTCCTTTAAAACATCGAATCAGTAATATTTAAAAAAAAATAATAGCTTGTATTACTTAAGAAACTTTACTGGTTTAATATAAATTTGATGTATATAAAAAATATATAATTTTAAAACCAAATGGTATAAAAATATAATTTAAACTTCTATGATCTGATTCTTTGGAAATAACCCCTTTAATGGGTAACGATGCCCTTTAAAACATCTGTAATATTTAAAAAAATATTACAGATATCTGTAATATTTAAAAAACCCATTAATAGTTCATATTACTTAAGAAACTTTACTTATTTAATATGAACTTGTTCATATTATTCACCATCTGAATCTTTGGAAAATAACCTTTTAATTGGCAACGATGTCCTTTAAAACATCGAATCAGTAATATTTAAAGAACTTTAATATCGTATCAGTAATACTTAAAAACCATTAATGGCTCATATTACTTAAGAAACTTTACTGATTTAATATAAACTTGTTCTTCACCATCTGATTCTTTTGAAGATAGCCTTTTAATGGCCAACGATGTCCTTTAAAACATCGAATCAGTAATATTTTAAAAACTTTAATATCGTATCAGTAATACTTGAAAACCATTAATGGTTCATGTTATTTAAGAAATTTTACTTATTTAAAATTAAACTTGTTTTTCACCATGTGATTGTTTAGAAAACAACCTTTTAATGGGCAGCGATGCCCTTTAACAGAGAACAGAGCGCGCCGAGACTTTCCGCCGAGTAATGGCGCGAAGGGGCGGCCGCCGCCGCCGCGCTCTCCGCGCCGGGGCGGGCGGTATTGACAAATGAAGCAATCTCCGCCGTAGTCACAGACGGCGGACCGCAACATTTCGCGCTTGGATGCCCCAATCCGACCAGCACTTCGCGCATCCATCTAAGCCCCGGCGTAATAAAATAAAAAGCCCTGCGTAATGAAATCGAATAAAGTATCCCGCTCGTGTAACAAGCTATTGTTCTTTTCGAATATTCCCCTCCTAACCGTTTTTTCCCCACCAGCGGTTTAGGATTTTTTTTTTCTTCCTTCTTTTACAGTTATTGTTATTATTAATGTGGCGTTTCAAGAACCACCTGATTTCAACATCAATCTGAGCGATAAATCGGTGGGGATGTGAGACGCCATATTTTCTGGTGGACGATAATTTTTTTTTTTTCCCACTTCCTTTCGGGGGAGTTTAAATATCGTATGTTGGGAATTCGTAAAGGTTTTGGTTTTGTATGTGAAATTCAGAATATGTAGAAATCGTTCATGTTTTTTAAAAACAAATATATTCGTTTTTGATTATCTGCAAAGAAAACGTTTGGGTTTGAAAAAAATTGCTATAAAAATCCGCAAAATATTCCATTAGATTTTTAACATTATTTTGGAGTAAAAGTTTTGGTTTTGTATGTGAAATTCAGAATATGTAGAAATCGTTCACGTTTTTTTTTAAAACAGATAAATTAGTTTTTGGTTATTGCCAAAGAAAAAAAAAATCGTTTGGGTTAAAAAAAAATCTCTATAAAAATCCTCAAAATATTCCATGAGTAAGAATTTTAGCTTTACTTTGGAAGAAAAAAAAAAAGGAAAAAGAAAAGAGATCTCCTCCCCCCTTTCGGGTGAGTTAAAAAATCATATATTGGGAAATTCGTAAAGGTTTCGGCTTTGTATGTGGAATTCATAAGAATGTAGAAATCGCTCGTGTTTTTTAAAAACAGATAAATTCGCTTTTGGTTATCGCCTAAAAAATCGTTTGTGGTTAAAAAAAAAAATCGTTTTAAAAATGTGCAAAATATTCCATTCTTAAAATTTTTAGCAATACTTGGGAAGAAAAAGGAAAAGAAAATTTTTTCCTCCCTTTCGGGTGAGTTAAAATGTCGTATATTGGGAATTTGGTTTTTGGTTAATGCCAAAAAAAATAATAATAATAAATAAAATCGTTTGGGTTAAAAAAAATCGCTATTAAAATCCACAAAATATTCCATTAATAAGAATTTTAGCATTACTTTGGAAGAAAAGAAAAAGGGATTTTTTTCCCTCCCTTTCGAATGAATTAAAATATCATATATTGGGAATTCATAAAGGTTTTGGTTTTGTATGCGAAATTCATAAAAAAAAAACGTAAAATTCGTTCACACATTTTTTTAAAACAGATAAATTCGTTTTTAGTTATCGCCAAAAAATCGTTTGTGTTAGAAAAAAATTGCTATAAAAATCCACAAAATATTCCATTAGTAAGATTTTTAACATTACTTTGGAAGAAAGAAAAGGAAAATAAAATGGCATTTTTTTCCCTCCCTTTCTCCCTTTCGAATAAATTAAAATATCTTATATTGGGAATTATTAAAAATTTTGGTTTTGAATATGAAATTCATAAAAAAATTGTAAAAATCGTTCATGATTTTTAAAAACAGATAAATTCGTTTTTTGGTATCTCCAAAAAAATCGTTTGGTTAAAAAAAATAGCTACAAAATTCCTCAAATTATTCCATTAGTAAGAATTTAAGCATTATTTTGAAAGAAAAAAAAGAAGAAAAAGACGTCTTTTTGCCTTCTTTTCAGGTGAGTTAAAATATCGTATATTGGGAATTCATAAATGTTTTGGTTTTGTTTTTTAAATTCATAAAAAAATATGTAGAAATCCTTCCTGTTTTTTAAAAGCGAATTCGTTTTTGGTTATCACCAAAAAAAAATCGTTTGTGGTTAAAAATAATTGCTTTAAAAATCCGCAAAAAAATTCCATTCATAAAATTTTTAGTATTACTTTAGAAGAAAAGATATATATATATATATATATATATACATATACTTTATTTGTAAGAATGAATAAATTTTTTTAGTAATTTTTTTTTATTAAATAAAAGTTTTAAAATTCTAATTAAAGATTATTTATTCATTATTTTTGAAAGAAGTTACTATAATTTTTATTTAAAAGATAATTGAATAAATCATTAGACCGCATAATTTTCTTTCTACTAAGAATGTTTAACTAATAAGAATGTATAACTTTTTTTTTTTTTTTGCTACTTTTCTTATCTACCTTATGATCTTCCAAAAGCACTTCAATGTACTTTCTATATTTTGTAATTTTTTTTTTTTTTTAGTTTTGCTTTGTTTTCAATAAATCTTTTTTTTAAAAAAATGAAATCTTTTTCACATTAGCCACTAAATTTTCAGAAAATATATTTTTTGGGAGATTAAATTTTATAAATCTATAAAAATATGAAATTTATCAATAAGACTGCAAAGATATCAGTCCCGTAAAATTGTGTATCACTTGATATGGACCATTCATTTTTGAACAAGTGTATCGTTTACTGATTCATAAACAAATAATTCTGCTATCATCAATGTTTGAATTGGTATTTTCTTATAAAATATTTGAATAAATATATTGATCTATCACACTCTCAAAATGAAACTATGATTATATACCTGCTGCATTAAATAAACGGTTAAATACCACGCGAGTAAAAAATATTCTATTCGAATCCAAACTGTTTTTTGATTTTGAAACGATGAACGTGTAATTTTTCAATGTCTTTTTCTTCGCTAAAATATATTCGTTAAAGTTAAAAGAATTAATATTGTACGTTATGTTTGTTATAATTTTTGTTTAAAGGCAGATATTGTATGTAAAGCAAAAGTTAGTTTAAAAGCATGTATGATAATTATGGTTAATACTCATATAAGTTAATAATAATGATGTTAATAATTTTGGTAATTACCATACAGGAAAATCATGTGTGATGATTATGATTAATATAAGTTAATAATTATGGTAATTACCATACATGAAAAGCATGTATGGTAATTCTTTTTTTTTAATTTTTTTTTTTTTTATGATTTATGCATTTAAAAATTCCTGTATCCAAATTTTATTCAATGTGTCCAAAATAATCTGATGGAAATATGAAAATGTGAAATTTTAAATTCTTAAATACTAATATATTAATTTAATAGAAATAGAAATTAATTAGAAATGAAATATTTAGTACTGCCTATTTTATTATGCGTTAAAATATTTTCACATACATAACATTTTGACATTACGTTTACATATACTTACATGTAATACAATTGTGCAATTACATGGAATGACAAAGTATGGAAATTATATATTAAAATATTTTCACATACATAAAATTTCAGCACTAAGTTTACATATACTTACATGTAATACAATTGTGCAATTACATGAAATGACAAAGTAGAAAATGCATAGATTTTAGAAATACTTGTAAAAAATATCTGAATACAATAATTTAAAACAGTATGGTTTAAAAAATAAGATATCATCACTGTTATTATTGAATTAGAATTTATTTTAACTTATCTCATAATTTATACATGTGATTTCTTTATTTTTGAAATTAATGTTGACGTTCAAATATCGTTTATTTCTGATAAAAAGTTGTTTCATTAAAAACGTATCGTTTTTTAATATAATTTACAAGGAAAAGTATCATCTGACGATATCAGTTAGGAAATGTATCACTTGACGATATTACTACAACGATTCACATTTTGAAGACGAAGTTAAAAAAATAAATAAATAAATAAAGTTTTCTTCCTTCTTCCATGTGAAGTTTGTTGATCTCTGACAGGAATTAGGTCGTACATCTAAACATGAAAACAACCACACCAACTTTCGAATATTCTCCATTCTGGTAGCAAAGAGAAAACGTGCACTTCTGGTTTTTTCGTAATGGTAAAGCCTATACAGCTGCTCTCGCTGAATGGTTATGCCTCACAAGATCCTATTTCGCAATAGTTGAAGTCGTACAGGACTGTTGATTCAGCTTTGAAACGTATCAGAATTTCAGTCTTTTTCTATATCCTTCTACTTCTACATTCCTAATTAAATTTGCTTCAGTTTTTTGTTATTGTTATACTCAAAGAGCTAAAATTAGTTACATAAAGGCAAAACTGAACTTGGTGATGTGCATAGTGAATATAAATAATTAGTATTCTTCATTTAATTAGTGATCCGATTAATTAGCGAGAAAAACAAGATTGGGTATTGTTATTTGATAGTAGCCAAATTTTTTTTTGTTCTAATGCAGCTGGCAAACACTTAGACAGTTGTCATTGATGCCTTAAGGCAAGCGCTGCACTGACGTTACTCACTTAGCACTACCCAGGAGATACGTGTAGCTTGAAGATAAGCTACGGGCGCGGAGTAACATCCCACAACGCTCTACGATCATGTTAGACCGGGGCTTATGGTTTAAAGTGGATTCCGAACCACTACAAACAGCATGGCACCGCCGGGACTCGAACCCGAAACCTATTGTACCGAGCGCCAGCCACTCGGCCATTCAGGCCTATAGCAGCCAAACTAAAAATAAAAAGAATTCTACATAAATATGCTGCAAAAAAATTGCTGTCTTTTATGCTTTTAGACTTAAAATTGGGGACCTGATGGTCGAGTGACCGGCGCTCTATGCCAAAGGTTTCAGGTTCGAGTTCCGGTGGTGCCGTGGATGTTTGTAGTGGTTCGGAATGCACTTTAAAATGTGGGTCTTGGTCTAATATGACTCTAGAGCGTTAGGCGTAGGCTGAAAACCTTACGCCGTAAAAAGAAAAAAAAAAAGTCATATCCTGTCTCGAAAATTGCTGGTAGGCCGATAACCTTAGCCCGCCGTGGGGCTGGTGCGTCCATGAAGAAGAAGAGACAGTAAATAAAACAATATCTAACACGTTGTCAATTCCTGAAATTCAAAAGCGTTTTTCTTTGTGTGTACATTCACCAGTACATTTTCTACGCATCATTAATTTCGCTTGCAATTTCATCTTACCAGAATCCTCATATCAGCTAAATATTTTAGAATTAGTTGGAATTGCAAATATCAGTTACTTCATTTTACATAAAAAAAAAAAAAAAAAAACCCAAGTCCAACTTGGCTAGACTTGCATATGCAGTTCAAAACTAGAATAAGTTAATAGTTTTATAGCCGGAGTTAAAACTTTATATCAACATCATAATATTACGTTACATATAATTCCGTTTACAAAAAGGGGGTTTATTTTGCACCTATGGCGATATCATTGTATTATCTATAATGTTTACATTACAGATAATGCAATGATGGTCTCATGTTTCGGAATCTGCCAGTAGGCAGATAACCTTGGCCCACCATGGGGCTGTTGCGCCATTGAAGAAGAAGAAGATTTGAAATCGAGAATTCTTTCTCAATATGAGATTACTAGCATTTCAAAATTTCATGATAATTTTGATTTGTGTTATCAAAAAGTTCAACTATTTTTGTTAATTTTCCACTTATTTAAAGTGATTTTATTTTTCCCCATGGAAAATATGTGATTAATCTTAATGGTCGCTCTCTACACTTTGAAAGTCACTCATTTAATAGATTCAAAGTAAATATTTTATCAGGAAAATAGTTAATTCTCTACGTAGAAGAATAGGAGAGCATTAGTAATCCACATTCTTTTATAGCGAGCAATATTTGTAAAATTATTATGGAAAACCTATCGTAAGACTCTGAAGCAACAGTAATTCATCTACATTATAAATCTACAACCTCCTCTATTTGATATTTTATTCATGTTCGTATTGAATAATTTTCTTTTCTAATGTTAAATTTCTTTATGACTTGCATTTATATTATAATTTTTATTAATTTCAAGTGGGATACGTGCTTATTTTGCATATAAATATATGTGTGTATGCATATATATATATATATACACACCCGCACACACACACATATATATATATATATATATATGGCGCCTGTTGGCCGAATGATTAGCTCCCTGGCATCGATGTCTCGGGTTCGGGTCCCTGCGGTGCTATGGGTGTTTGTAGTGGTACGAAATTCACTTTAAACTGTAGATAACGGTCTAATATGACTGTTGGGTGTAGGGCTGATATTTCTACCTCGTAATAAAAAAACATCTCCTTTCTCGAAATCTGCCAGTAGGCAGACGGCTGTGACTCACCATGGAGCTATTGAGCCAATGATGATGATATGTATAATTTATATATTTTAACTTTATAGAATGGTAATATAATTATAAATGTATAAAAATATTTGGATTATTTCTTAGCCATAACGCCTAAGTTTGTTCACTAATTGTTTGAGCAAATTTATGTGTAAATACGTGTTTGCAAACTTATTAAAAAAATATTCTGCAAAACTGCACGTTGGTTATAGTTATTTATAGAGATTTTCATTCACGTATTACTTCTAATTTTCGCCAGTTCTATGGTTTGACTAGATGAAGTGAAGCAAAACTAACTGAACTTATAAAGCTAGAACAAGACAGGAATAATAAAATTTGGGACAAACGTTCAGGAATCCACACCCTAAAGGCGTGTTGTTTTTCCTTGTCGATGAACGAAAACGGTGTATTAAATAGGCTGTGATGAAGATACCAGATTATTTTATTAGTTTTGATTTTTTTTTTCATTTAATTCTTTCTATTGTTCGTCTTTCACAATTTGATTTGAAACTAAAATAGGCATTGCAAAACAAGATGGCCGAATAAGTGGATGATTTTCTAAAGCTATCAGTATAAATTGAAAAAAAAATAATTAAATTTTTGTTTACTATTTTAATTTTTATTATAATTATAATTTTTATTATTTTTTTTATTTTTATTTTTTATTATTATTTGTATTTCTATTACTATTTTAATTATTATTATTATTTTTATTTCTATTACTATTTTAATTTGCATTATTATTTTTATTTCTATTACTATTTTAATTATTATTATTATAATTTTTATTTCGATTACTATTTTAATTATTATTATTACTTTTATTTCTATTACTATTTTAATTTGTATTATTATTTTTATTTCTATTACTATTTTAATTTGTATTATTATTTGTATTTCTATTACTATTTTAATTTGTATTATTATTTGTATTTTAATTACTATTTTAATTTTTATTAATTTTTTATTTTTATTTCTATTATTATTTTGTTATTATTTTAATATTATTTTCATTTTTATTATTATTTGTATTTCTATTACTATTTTAATTATTATTATTATTTGTATTTTTATTACTATTTTAACTTTTTGATTATTTTATTATTATTATTATTTTTATTTTTATTATTATTTTTATTTCTATTACTATTTTAATTTTTATTGCTATTTTAATTTTTATTATTATTTTTATTTTTATTGCATTTTAATTTTTGTTATTATTTTAATTTTTATTATTATTTCAATTTTTTTTTATTTTATTACCATTTTAATTTTTTTTTGAAAGTCTGATTTATAAAGATCAAAATTTAATAAAAATATTTGTTACATTTATAAATTTTTACATTTCTTATTAAATATTGAATATTTTTTATATTTTATATAAATAAAATTTTTTGCTCGAAAAATTCTGGTAACTATTTCTTTTTCCCAGTAAAGTAATAGTTCCCAGTTTTAGTAAATTATATTTAAAAACACCAAAGAAAAAAGATGGAATTATTTTCGTTCTTCATTATTAATATATGTCCTAAGTATACAGTTGCTTTAATCTTTAAAAAATATATTATTTTATTACTACTCATTTATTAAAAATAAAACCATTAAAAATTTCATAACGGGTTCGGCCGGGATTTGAACCCGGGACCTCTCGCACCCTAAGCGAGAATCATACCCCTAGACCACCGAACCTCACGGTCGGTTCTTGTTCTTTTAATATGATGTAGGTGTTGTTGTTAAATTCGTGTTCATACACTTTGTTTTCTTTTATAAAAATTATCTATACATTACTATTTATCAATAATGATAATAATTATGATTATTAATTAATTGATTAATTAATTTATTTATTATTATTATTATTACTATTATTAGTTTGCAATTTAAAACTTTTAAATTTTGGTTTCCAATTAAATGTTGTAAAAAAAGTAATGATGTTTCTGTTTTTGATGATTCTAATTTGATATCTTCTTATATAATGCCACAAACCTATTTACACATATGCAATCAATAATTAGAATTTTTTTAAGTAAATTTGGATTAATTAGCCACAATTTGGATCAATGTAAAACATTACTTCAAATTTTGCATTTCCTCTTAAAAACAGTATTACAGAGATTAAAATAAAAGAATAGCCATTTAAATAATAAATCGAAATTAATTTTAATTAATGGGATGCAATACTCAAAATGTTGCTTTTCACCAATCAAAAATAGTTTTACAAATTAAAATAAAAATAATTATTACTTTTTTTTTATTGTATAATATTGTGCAGAATAAATTAATATGTGATAACCTAAGATATTAACTGGATTTTAATGTTAATTAGTTTCTAACAAAGGTAACTCGAAATCAGGAAACGAGATTCAAAAGGAAGTATTAGTAGTAAGTAAAAGTAATATTAGTTTAAAAATAGCTAAAAGTTTAGTAAATTTAATTTTAGTAGTTTTAGTTATTTAAAAAGTGAATTATACTCATATTCCTATTTTTAACAAATATTCTGACATGATAAAAATCAAAATAAAATCTATAATTCAAGAAAAAAAAATTTTTTTTAATAACATTTTTTTAATTTCACATATAATATACTATATCTATATCTGTCTATGTATATATCCTAAAGGACTTATTACGTGAAGGATTTTCGCGAAGTACAATATTGAACAAATAAGGGTTGCTTGCCACCAAAAATTTCTGATTTACAACGTTACACATGCGCGGTTTCTATCTTGTTCAAATCTGCTTCTTATTTTTTGCAGCAGATAAGACTTAAAGAAATACGAGTTTCAATTGACGTCATAAAATACTACCGTTTGAATTTTGTCGTCATAAAATACTACCGTTTGATTTTTGTCGTCATACAATAACAACGTTTGTTCCGCCTGTTTGATGAAGGGGAAAAATAAGATAAGCTGTCGCGCGATAAGGCTTTTAATAACCAATGATTAAGATGACACTCCCAAAAGTTGCAAAAAAAAAGTATGAAATATAATTAAAATAAATATATTTCATTTATTATTATTATATAATAATGTATATCTTATGTTAAAAATTATTAAATTGTTAAAAAAAAAAAAATTAACGTTGCATGTTCACATTGCATTCATTTAACACTTGTTTTAATTTTTAGTTTGATTCGGTATTTTTGGTTTAGCGTTCTTTCTTTGTCTTAGTATTTTTTTATTTCCTCCTGATGGCATTTTTGGGTATGCATTCCTACAAGTGTACGTTATCTCCCTTGAAAACTTTCACGCTGAGTTTTGAAATATCTGAGTAGCGTTATAATATATTGATTTCTTTGTAAAATTACAGATTTTATTTATTTAATTGATAAAATTTAATTAGTTTTTAACTGAAAAAAATAAAATTATTTTTATTTAAATGATTTTATTTATTTAATTAATTAATTAATTTAATTAAGCCTTATCACACGGCAGCTGATATTCTTTTTTCCTTTCAGCAAACAATGTTATTTTAGGACGGCAAAATTCAAACGGTAGCATTTTATGACGTCTTTTGAAGTTCGTTTTTCTGTCATTCTTCACCAAAATGAGAAGAAGATTTTATTTAATTATTATTTTGATTTTTTTTATTAAAAAATAATTTTTTCGTATATTTGGCTAATTGGCGTATATTTGGCGTATTTTTTATTTCGTATATTTGGCACCAGATAAAAAAGATGAACATATTTTTTTTCATTAGGTGTTATATCCTCTAAGTTATGAGAAGCACACACACACCTCTTTTTTTTATGAAACATACCCATAAATATGTGCTTGATGGCCAAGTGACTGGCGCTCGGTGCCACGGGTTCGAATCCCAGCGGTACCATGGACATTTGTAGTGGTTTGATCCGCTTTAAACCATAAATCCCTGTCTAATATGACTGTTGGGTTTAGGGATGACAACCCTACTCTGTAAAAATAAAGCATCTCCCTTCTCGAAATTTGCCATAGCCAGACGGTCTTCGTCTACAATGGGGCAGTCGCGCCAATGATGATGATGACCCATAAGTGTTCTAATAGAATAGTCTTCCAATATACATTGCAATACACATACACATTCCATCAAATATTTTGTACTCAGTTTTTTGCAGAAATAAATAACGGTCCCCCGGAATGCGCAGTATAATGATGGCCTACTAGATGCGGTATATCAGTAATTGCAGTAATTATATAACGTTGTTAAAATGTATAAAATATATTAAATAGCATTTCAGATATTAGCCATATGTAATGTGTAATAGCGTACAAAAAATATCATTGAATTGTAGAGTCAAAAGTAATAGCCCAGAAATAATGTACAAATTATCTATCCAATAGTGTTTATAAAAAAATTTCATAATAACAGCAAATGAAAATCATATATAAAATTGAAACTGAATATTCATTGAAATAAGTATAAAATTGCGCGAAAACTTTAAACCTAAAATGTTCAAGTGTATAGAATAACGAGTATCCTATAAAAATTTCGCTCATTCATAACGTGTCGACCTCTATTGGGAAGAATATAGTTTGTTTGGTTTTTTTTTAAACAAAATTGTAATAAGTATTTTGAGTTGGCACTGTTTGGTTGGACGTTACTTCTTGTGTATTGTACTAAAGTAAGAACTTTCTTGTTTGCTTTAGAATACTCCATTCACCACATGGACAAAACTTATCTAACCATAAGTACGATCTTATGATTGAGGAGATGATCTATGGTTAGTAACCAATATGCCAACATCACAAAGGTTCGATACTTTCTAAAAGGTGTTATATCTCGGACAGAAAATTAGTGGTTGCTTAGGAGCTTAATTTAATTGAATACATTTATTCTGAGGGTACGTAAAAACAAGAATGTGATTTTATAAATAAATTGGATTGATTTTTTATAAATAAAATATTATTTATCACATATTCCACTAAAGAAACTTTTATATTTCCAAAAAGGGATTGCAACAGTAGATCTAGCTCCCCGTAGGGCACCCTGGTAACATTCTAGGAGAAATATTTAAAGTAAACATTTAAACAAAGCGAACTATATTTATATTAATATTACATGCAAATTGAATTGTAGAAATTTGAAAGCGCATAATTTTTTCGTAGATTTGGTGTGAATTTTTTACTCTACGAAAAAAATCAGCAGAAATGTAAAATCATAAATTTTTTTTAAATGAAAGGAAATGGCCATTTGTTCTTTAATATTTGACTTAAGGCTCGTTCACACCGAGGCGTGAGGCGTTTAAGCGTGAAGAGTTGACCAATCACTAGCCTCACCAGGTTCGCCTGAAACCGGTTTGAAATCCACCGCTTCGAGTTGACCAACTTTCAACTCGAAACGGAACTTCAATATGCGTAATGCAATTTCTGACGTTTCGCTGTGAAGGGGTCGGAAAAATGATCTTGCCTGCGGCGTGAATCTTCAACGCTTCACGCCTCGGTGGATACGAGCCTTAAAAGATCTACCACTATCGGCATGCAGCAACGCCCTTTGAAGAGCCACAGTGCACAACATTAGCATTTTTGATAGCCCAAATTAGCCTCTCTGTGTGAAAGACGAGATCATGGGACAAACACCCTATAGCAGGATGTCCGATCTTGTGTGGAAACTCCGATGTGAAAGGATAATTGGAGTGCTAGAACTTAGCTGATGAGACATTTTTTCCCTCTTATTACTTCTTATTTCTTTCCTCTTATTTCCTCTTATTGCTCCCACTCTCCCTATATATATCTCGTTCAAATTTTTAATCCTTCATAAAATGCATCTTATTCATCCACTCAAGTTCAAATACATTTTTTTTGAACTTGTAGTGGATGACAACTTTATGTTAATACAGTTTCAAATATTAATTCAGTAATTAAATTTATTTAATTAGCTTTAGGTTTTTTTAGATTTAAGTTGCATATATCTACCAATAGATGGCACCAGATAAACTTAAAAAAAATGAATGTAAATTATTTATAAAGGACTTCCTGCAATAGAGTGAAAAAAAAGTAGGAATTGACTTTAAATTTTTTTTTTATCTTACTTGTTTTGTATGTGTTTACACTGTTTTAATCTCGTAAGAGTTTGTCATTTTCTCTTGTCAATAGCTTAATTAAAACAATATGCTTTTATCTGAAAATTAAAGACAAGGTTTCTTAGTCAAAGATATCTCTCTTTATATACATATAATTAAGCTCAATGCGTAAGTAAAATAAGAAATTATTAATAAGTGTAATTTTGCAGTTTGATTATTGATTTTAAAGGTTCTTATAATTGACTATAATTTTATCATGAGGAGAATGATACACACATAAAATAAAATTATTCTTTTAAAAAAAGGTCAAAGAATTGGAGAAATAGGGAAGTTTAGAATTTCAATCCTATTGTCTACTGAAACATTACTTGTAGGATTAATAGATGAGTCGTAGTATTTTCATTTTTTTTTCTTTCTTTCTTATTTTAATTTATAACATTTTCTAGTAGTATTTATGCAATGTGAATTAAAAAAAAAAAAAAAAAAAAAAAAAAAAAGGGACAGCAGGGTTCGGCCGGGATTTGAACCCGGGACCTCTCGCACCCTAAGCGAGAATCATACCCCTAGACCACCGAACCACACGCACTGAGCAGTGTGCAAGGTACACGTGTAGACGCTCCGTACCTCGCTGACTCTGCAAACATTTTGCGTTTTTATTCGAGGAATTGTATGGTTGCATGTATCACTTTTATTTTTTTTCTCTAAAGTAAAAAATACGTATACCTTTCCCTCTATCAATGACACTTATAATAATATTTTATAGCAAGTGGAAAATTTAAGCTGATTTTTGTCTTTATTCAAAACTTTTGTTAAAATAAAATATGATCTCTATTTACGAATTTTTATGCCATTATTTAATCACTTTCACAGCTTTATATATTTTCACATTTAATATGATGACATAATTTTAAAGAGAGAATCACTCTACTTTTCGGGAATGAATTAAAATTAATTAAGAAATGATAATTTTCCTGAACGGAATATAATATTCCTAGTGTTGCATCCAAGTTTTTCCGTCCTATAAAAAGTTTAAATAATTATGATAAGAATAATTTAAATATTTAGCTGCAACTCTTAGAACAGATTTAAAGTTTATCCATACTGCTTCTTTTATTTATTTATTTATTATTATTATTATTATTTCATAACACTGGCAAATAACGCTATGTAATTCCAAAGTTCAATATCTATATATTGACTTGATAATTATTGTTTTTATAACTTTTGTAGTTTAATTTTTTAAATTCTTTTTTAAGTTATAATTAGTTTATAAGAGATATAAAAAGTAGTTTAAACCAAATATAAAATCGATATTATAAAGCAGGATCATGAACTTTGAACTGAAACTGAAACATTCTAGTATTTAATAAATTTAAAAAAATGTTAAAATGTTCTATTAATCCGAAATAATTATAATATTAATATTAAGAATTCTCATAAAATTATTTTTTCGAAAATAGAAATTTAAAAAAAATTATATATTTTAAAACATTTCTATTTTCAAAAGAAAAAAAGATATATTTTTTTTCTAGACTTTTGTGAAATTTTTGATTTAAATATTTTAAGTTATTTTAATGTATTCATGCCCTATGCTGCACACCAGACAGAAGAAAAAAAATATTAATCAAGAATCAAAATTAAAATTAATATACACCATCCATAGTTGAAAGTATCGAAATTGGAAGGTGAATTTTTAACCCAGTTTTATTTCAAATGACATATCCGTTCTCGATTCTCCGCTATGTAAGGTAATGATAACGCATTACTTGAAAAAAGTAACAGAACTACAGTTCAACAAAAAGAAATGGGCTCGGCCGGGATTTGAACCCGGGACCTCTCGCACCCAAAGCGAGAATCATACCCCTAGACCACCGAGCCACGGAAAACATTCAGATAATAATATTCATGAAAGATTTAAAGCCACAAGTCTGTTAAAACCGGTTACAAAAGGAAGATCTGTCCTCATTTCTCGTTGTATCTCACGCTAAGATATTCCATGAGCTTGCTTTTGTGTGTTATATAAACGTGGGGTGGGGCTTTCATTTTAAAGTAGAAAGCACATTTTACAGTAATTTTATATTGTAATTTTATTTATTTATTTTTTTTCAATGCAGCTGGCACACAGACATGAACGTCTTGGATGCCTTAAGGCAAGAGCTGCACAGACGTTACTCACTTTGCATTGCCCAGGGGGCGCGTGCAACTTGATGGTAAGACACGGACGCGGAGTAACAATGCCCCCGCAACGCTCTACGATCCTATTAGGACCGGGACCTACGGTTTAAAGTGGATTCCGAACCACTACAAACACCCATGAGCAAAGCCGGGATTTGAACCCGATACCTGTGGGCCATGGGGATTTTATTACAATTAAATTTTTAAATACTGAAAGTACCACGTAAATTGCGATAACATCAAAATTAAGTTAAATTTGTCAATTATGTCATGCATTCGGTATATCTAGCTTTTTCTTTTATTTCCCTCAAGCGCGATAATAATGAGATAATTAAAACAGAATATAAAAAAAAAAAAAATTAAAATTTCCTTATCTTAAAAAAAAGATCCTGTCATTCTTATGCAACCTTGTTTATTCCTACATCAGAATACAAGCACACATAATTGAATTAGGGATTCGGCGATATACCTTTTGCAGATACTGATGAATTGTTAAGTTTTTTTTTTTTTTTAATTTAACCGCATACAATCTTATCGTGCACATCATAATTATTGCATGAGACTTACAAGATTAAGTCATGTTCATAAAATTGTTGCATGTGGGAGACATATGGTGGATTGAAAAAAAAATATATCGATAAAATAATAATAATAATAAAGAGAATAAAAAAAAATTAAATTAAAGATTTAGTAACAAAGAAGTTTATGAAGCTAATATGTACAATATTTTAGAAGGAAATATTGAAACCATTCATCTAAAAAAGAAAATGCACTGTTATATGATAATGTACAAAGAAAATAAATATAGAAGTATCCATTGAACTTGTATACCTCTATAAATAAATTGACAAGAATTCACTCATATAAATAAGTTAGATGAGATGATTTTGGTTGTACAAATGACATAAGAGAAATAAGACATTGTTTGGGGTCTTTTTACAATTCGACGCTTTTGTATAAAAATTTTTCTATTCTTTTCAATATTAATACACCTAAAATCCTATACACCTGACCTCTGCAACAATATAACTACAGAAAGTATTGGATTTGAGATGGAATCTAAAAAGAATTCTCCAAAATTATCATGACCCGAAAAAAAATGAATAATTAGTTAACACATTTCTGTGCAAAGAGGGAATAATAGACAGAGACTCGCAATCCCCCAAACATGTGATAGTGGAGATACAGTTTTAAATGTAGAATTAATTAAACAAGATCTCGACACGGTTTGTAAATTGAAGAATCATTTATTTAAAACTTCTTCCTCTAGCGGAATTAGTTTCTTATTCAAGTTTCAACGTTTTTCTTATAGGTATAAAATCCCTAGCAGATGTGATCCTATATTTTTCAATAACAGAAAATTAAACATTTTTATTTTTGAAAAATTTTATTAAGAAAAAATATCTACATAGATTTAAAGATCCAAAATTTTAAATAACTCGCTTTCAATACACAGTCCAGTCACATTAATGTGACCACCACCTACTTTCAACGTCAACGTGAAATAACCAATCGCAAAAGGCTGGTGGCCGCACAGTGCAGTAGGGTATATATAAAGGATGTCCTAGGGCATCCGAAAGCATTTCAGTCGTTGGCGTAATGCAGAAACGTAGCGATTTATCCGACGTCCAGAAGGGCATGATTATTGGATTTCGGCTGGATGAGGGAACATTATGGTTTGGGGAATGTTTTCCTGGCATTCACTGGGTGCACTCATCATTGTGGAAGGCACGATGGATCAGCACAAGTACGCATCTGTCCTTGCAGACCATGTCCATGCGACCGTCCAGACCATGTCCATGTCCATGCTACATGCGAATTATTTTTCCTCAGAATGATGGCATTTACCAGATGGCATTACCATTATTATGGTGTCATACAGCCCGCAGTGTATGTGCGGGGTTCGAAGAGCGCCAGGATGAGTATACCGTACTCCCCTGGCTAGTAAACTCACCGGATTTAAACCCAATCGAAAATCTGTGGGAGCACCTCGATCGGGTTGTTCGCGCCATGGATCCTCAACCGCGTAATCTAGCGCAGCTGGCCACGGCACTGGAGTCGGCATGGCTCAACATCCCAGTGAACACCTTCAGAAACCTAATTGACTCTCTTCCTGCAAGTCTCGCAGCGGTCCGCTCTGCCAAAGGTGGTTATTCTAGCTTTTGACAGGTGGTCACATTAATGTGATTGGACTGTGTATAAGTCGTAACATAACTCGTCTTATTAATAGAAAATAGGCTATAGGCTTCATTCTTATCTAAGAATTCCTACTTTTTTTCATATTTAATTTGTTAGAATTTATATTTAAGAGTATAATGTTAGTTTGAAAAATAAATTGAAAACTAATAATGTAAATTTTCAACTTCATTAAAAAAATTACCAATCGCACCAATCCATTTTTTATGATGAGCATCATTTGATGACTTGAAAATCAGATGGTGATAAAAAAAATAAGGCTTTTATTAAATTAAAAAAAATTTCGTTGTTTTAGACTACGAAGTCTTGAAAAGAAATGAAAAAAACGGACTTTAATAAGTGTTATATAAGTTGGAGTTTGAACATAGCCATTCATCCATTTTTAAATATAATCTAGATTAATAAATAACATCACCCTTATAATTTATAAATCTTTAGATTATAGGAGACTACTTCTAATTTTGTCTACAGCTCCGTCCAAATGCGAATAGAACTATTGAGTCAGCCTCGCTAACAAATTTTAAAAATTTGAAGAATTTTTTTCTTTTGACTACCCCAGTGAGTGTCATATGTTTCGGCGAATCCAAACGTATAATAATATTATCAAAAAAGTGCTTTTTCACATAGTATTAGGTAATAAAGTTCCTGTTTTCATAAAAGCATTAATAAATTGTTTTTCCTTTTTCGTTTTAGAAAAGTTGCACTATCCAAATTTGTCCAAATAGTACACTGTCCAAATTTGGAAACTCCTGACCTGGAGTACTTTTAAGTTAGAGAATTCTATGTATTAGAAGATATACACTTTTAGACAAAATTTATGGACAAAATGCTTTCAAAAATTTAGATAAAAGGAATTGAATACTTTGCAATTAATTTCTTTCTATATGTTCGAAATAAAACTGCAATAGGCAAATTTCATTTTCTTGCACATTTCTTTACTGAAGATCACATCGATACTACTTATGTATTTCGAACACGAACCCAGAGAGATCAGTAGATTTTGCAATTTTTTTCTTTATATTTAGCAGGTGCCACCACGCTTATAGGAGCTATTAATTTTATTTCAAATATTTTTAATACTCGTTCACTTGGAATAACTATGGAAAAATTACCTTTATTCTTATGATCGGTGTTAATAACTGCTGTAATATCATTGTTATCTTTACCTATATTAGCAGGGGATATTACTATATTACTAATTGACCGAAAGTTTAATACTACGTAGTAATGTAGATTTATGTAGGTTAATGTAGGGTAATTTTTATAGCCAATTATCAAAAAACTAAAAGAATTCCCACAGTTTACAAATTTTCTGGTATTCGGCATCCAAATAGATTATAATTTCCAATGAAATGAATACTTATGGCTGGTTAATATAATTTTTGCAATGCTGATTTCGCTTGTTGAATTTTGCACTAGCTGTACCCATGCACCATGCAGTAGCGCTAACGTCTCATGTTAAAACTACTGATATAGCACCCTCAGTTAAATTAACGCTACGCAATGAGGGATGTTATTTAAAATTTAGCTCAACAGCACTATAAAAAATGATCGAAAATCTCAATTAAAACCAAACAATTTGTTGTGCTTCGCGAATATTCAGATTCATTCTCATCATCTTTTAAATAGGCATGTATTTAGAAGCCAATCAAATTTTTGTCTGGTTAGAAAATTGCTTATAAAACTCGACAGTTCATGAAATGTCAGTGAATTGTCAAAATGATCCTAAATGCTTATCATTATTTTATATAACAATTAATTAGTATAAAATAATTTTCAAGTTATTGCTATATAAAATAATTACAAACAGGTAGGATGATGTTGGCAAATAATTGAGAACTGATGACAAGAAATTTTGACAATTCAAAGACAACTCGGACATTCATTCTCCGAGAGTGATTCAAAAAATATATTTTGTAAGTAAATGTTGAAAGGGTTTAATCTGCATCATGTGCATTTAACTGAACAATGTGAGTTTAGGAATTGTTAAGTTAAAAATTCAATATTAAATTTGTAATTTAGCCATTGATCAAAAACGAATAGCTATCATAACTAATACGTTGTAAAAGGGGTGAAATAGGGTTCTTTTCACCTTTATGCTACGAAATGGTTTTTTGAGGGAATGAGAAATAAAATAATGCTTTTTTCCACCAAAAGCAAAATAAAAATTTGCTTAAAATGAATACATATTTTTGGCTTTAATTCATGCTAAATAAATTTTACTTTTAATTGGAAAAAAATTGAATGAAAAAGGATTCACTGGACCTGTATAAACATTTATAACTGCACTAGAGATCCAATAAGTAATCGAAACGCATTTTTAACACCTGCATTTTGTGTAAATACATGGTTTATTGGGATAAGAGTGGAACTGAAAGATGCTTTAATAAGATTAAATGTGGCTCGGTGGTCTAGGGGTATGATTCTCGCTTTGGGTGCGAGAGGTCCCGGGTTCAAATCCCGGCCGGGCCCTGTTTTTTTTCCCCATTTATTTTAAGTTAATTAAAGAATATAATCAAAAATTTAATTGTGGTATTATGAAGCCTTTTTAACAAAAATTATCTAACATTATTATTATTATTTACATTTTCATGTGCTTTTCAGACTTTTTAATTTAAAGAAGTGATTCCCGAATTCTCGATGCTATTGTGAAATCTAAATGGTACTCTTGTAGCTTTATAATTGCCATTCTCGGTCATCAGACTCCCAAATAGCAAATACTCTTTTAAATTCAAAGATTTAGTTAAAATAAATTGAACACGGATCTACTATTACAAAAAATGTAGCTGAAAAATCCATCAACAGGTGCCCTCGTTCCTCTAATTGTATTCATTGCCAATTTATCTGACATTTTGTTACCAAATTGAAAATTGACACTTTCGTTGATTCATTTTGATTTTAGAGTTTGCGATTCAAAATATTAACCGAAAATTCATCTCACTCCTTTGCAAATAAAAAAACCTCAAATGGAATTTAAATTACATGAACTATCAATCAGTGTGAATTGAAAATTGAATTAAAATAATGAACATGTTGAACTCTTTCCGAACGCTGCTTTAAGAAAAGCATGATTTTCCGATGTGCCACCGTGTACTTCTCGGAAACACTGTTTTTACGATATTTTTAAAAATGATGTCGTGAGGGGACATTAATAATACTTTTATACAAATAATACTCCCACTTTGTCAGTGTGAGAGATCACTTAAATTAGAAATGTTTCCAAGTACTGGATTGTTTCAGCACCATATTTACAAACTTCTTAGGGAGGTTAGGGAGCACCTAGATGATTCCTCATATAGCAACATACAGGGTCAGAACGGCTTTCCTAATACAGAAGTGTACAAAGAAAAACAAAATAAAAGGACATGTACACATATAATTTTTTTAATCAATGTACATTATCTAAATGCTCAACATTAACAAAGGTGAACTACGAATGTATGACGTTTTTATGCAAATCCCTCATATACTGCAACTAGGGATTGCAATATCGGACCAAAAATTCAATACCGGTATTCGGTATTTTTTTATCTGAATACCGGGATACCGGTTTTAATACCGGTAGTAGAAATGTCATTGGTGCTGTCATTTTACTTACAATTTTATCCAAATTATCTTTTTTTTTTCAAAATAATCTAAAATCCCTGATGGCTTGGGCTTATAACTGAGCTTAAGTTTGCATATTCATCGCAATTAGATTCTTTCCTCTTTAACAAATTTGCATCATGTTTCGTTTTTAAATGTGTGTGGAGTCCGCTTCTACTTCATTCACTTTAATAACTCTTGAACATTTTTTTACATTGTGCCACCCTATTTTTTTCATCATATAAATAATGAAACCAAACCGATGTATTATCAACTGATGTTCGAAGTATTATCAGTATTTTATGTTCTTTAAAGTTATTCTTATTCTTTATTATGAGGTGTTATTTATGAGTATATATGTAATAAATCTGACAAATGTTTTGATTTCTAAAGTATGATATACAATGCGAATAACAAACTCACCAATTTAAAAAAAATATCAAAATATTACACACTTTCTTCACAACTACAACCTTGTTTTCACAGATCAGAATTCTGAATAAGAATTCACAGATAAGAATAAGAATTTCACACATAAGAATTTTTTCCCAGATAAGAATTCTAAATTTCTAGTAAATACCGAAACAACCGGTATTTAAACCTGTGAATACCGGTATTACAAAATTGTACAAATGGCTGAAAATACCGGTATTCGGTATACCGATATTACAAAATTGTACAAATGGCTCAAAATACCGGTATTCGGTATACGATTGCAACACCGGTATTCGGTATTGCAATCCCTAACAGTAACCGGACAACCCAGCGTGATAGAGCGAATTCATGTCGGTGAACTTGAATTGTTTTGTACTAGACCTAGGCACACTATTTTCAGCGGTTGGACTCCGTTCACGATTCCTGAGGACCCTCTGAAAAGGTTCCATCTCAGGTAACAAAGGCCAAAGAGGTTCCGAGATAGACTTCATCGATTGTCGTTGCACTGAATAGAGAGGCTCGTCCGATACGTTCCACAGCCCTGTAAATAAGGATTGCAATCAATCTACAACTGCTCTCACCGTTCAGCATAATCCCTGTGTACTTGGTTTATATGAGTTCAAAACTCTGCTTACTTTTTCAATAGTTCGGCATCGACAACTGGTCCCTAATTGTACTGAATTTAAGTTTAACTTTAATTTCTTTTATTTTTCATTTTACTTTTATTATTAGTATTTTTTTTTTTTTTTTTTTTTTTTTTTTTTTTTTTTGGAGTACCATTTAACTTGAATTTTTAGAAACTTTATCTTGTATTTCCACTAACATTAATTAAGCAGCCAATTAAAATTTAAAGCATATCTATTAATTAAGATGAGGAGGTTTAAGGGGTATTTTCCCCTGTTGGTACTTCTTAATCGGTACGCCAGTTGCCAGTTGCCAATACCGGTATACCGGGATACCGAATACCTGTATTTTGGGTCATTTGTACAATTTTGTAATACCGGTATCCACAAGTTTAAATACCGTTTTTTCAGTATTTACTAAAAATTTAGAATTTTTATCTGTTAATTCTTATTTAGAATTCTTATCTGAAAACTAGAAATTCTTGTCTGTGGAAACAAGGTTGTATTTGTGAAGAAAGTGTGTAATATTTCGATAGTGTTTAAATTGGTGAGTTTGTTATTCACATTATATTTGCATATTATACTTTAGAGTTCAAAATATTTTCAGATTTATTATATATATACTCATAAATAATACCCCATAATAATGAATAAGAATAACTTTAAAGAACATAAAAAATTCAGTTGATAATACTTCGGTTTATGTTTTTTAAGATCACATTTCAAACATTTTTAATAGTACCACAGATTGAATTATGATATTTACACTTTTTTGTGATTTAAATGAATAAGATGTTCCTTTACTTTTTTTGTGATTCTTTATATACTGTTATAAATTATATGTTACAAATTTTTTTGTGATATTTAGATTATCTAATAAAACTGACAAATGAAACAAAGAAACACCTGTGTTTTCTTTCTTTTTCTAAA